>BSBM01000223.1:7507500-8107500 GCA_027924585.1 Larix kaempferi | reverse complement strand
AATCATGGTGGATGCCATTTATGGTAGAGTAAAGCATTGATGATCTTATGATGATTATGATTTGGATAATGAGGATTTCCTAAGATTTTACCTTGAATCTCGAAAATTAAGATAAGATTGATTGTGAAATACAAAAAAAAAGTGTTAGAATTGATTGAGAAGGGGAGAATGCAACATAATCTCACCACATTAGGACTAGTAAAAATATAAAATATTTTAATCCATGAATCCCAAATGAAATATTCAAAAACCAACCTAGATATTTCCATGTCCTGCTCATTTCTTATCATTGGTTGATTTAGGATATAAACAATGCATTTTATACCTTCCCCATGAAATTATATAAAATAATCATGTCATTGAATAAGACATCATCTTGCAAATTACAAGTCTTATCCTCAAATAAGACATCACCTTGAAGATCAAGGGAAAAAAGGTATATCATGGTAAGGAGGGATATCATACTCTTAAGGAATGGGAATGTGACAGGCTTTCTTGAAATTGGCTTGGAATATCTTATCTTTGAAAAGGAAAATATCATGAATGTCTTGTGCAGGAAGGGAAATAGACTTAGGGACATTAATTGTATTCTTGATCATATTGAAAAGGGATTTGGGGATCCAAGAATAATCATCATAAGATAATTTGTTGATCATATCCTCCCATTGATTCCTATATTGGTCAAGCTTGGTTATTCTTTTGGCTTCCAAGAGTTCCTAAGAGGGGTTGGAATCATGATGCTCATCACATAAATCACACCAAGGAAGAGGATTCTTTGAATTGCCAAACACTGTCTTGAAAACATCGAAGAATTGCTCCCAAACCTAGATAGAATAGTCATGCAGAGCATTAAACCACTTGGAAGCCTTGTCCCGAAGCATATGAGGAAATATACAAACTGTTAGATAAGGATAAAAAATTCCATCAGCAAGACAGTACTCAACAAATATTTTGATGTGATTGGTAGGGTTTTCATGAGGTAGACCTGTGAATTGGGGAAGGTCAATGACCAAACACCAGGATCCCGCTTATAATCCAGAACACCTAGAGTGTTGATAGGTATAAATGTATCCCACTATACATCAGTCATGATTGGAAAATATATGACAAGGAGAGATATGATGGAGCGAAACTCTAGGCGATTGGACAAGCAAAAATGAAAAAGAAAACTAGGAACTGCATCCGCAGTATGGTCTCCATTTTATGTTATGTTCATATTGATTCAGGAAAAAACATTGAAAGAGTTCCCTTGGAGGGATCATCAAAGGGAATATGGGGATGGAAACCTAAGTGTTTCTTAGAGCCCTCACCATGTATTCAATTTACAATGTTAGTTAATGGGACTATATACATTAATGAATTGAATGAAACTATTAAGCTAACGAAATAAGAGTAAAATAATTAAGTGCACTAATAATTAATGATTCCTTTTGTGAAATATACTTCATATGTATACAAAAATATTTACATCAAAAGTAGTGGAATTCCATGTACACAGAATATTATAGTACACAGAACAGTATATAAAAGGGTATACACAAAGAATCTTATAGTCTCCTCCTTAGATAAACTAGAACGGTTATAAAATCAGAATATGAGGTAGGAGGTAGTTGTTTTGCATTCTTAATCATGGGTGATATTTTTGCAAGCAGCTACATACGAACTTCATCTCTCCATAATTTGCAAAAATTTGTAATAGAACTAACCTAGTTTCTAAATACATATATACAATGGAGTTTCCAAAGAACAAACATTGTAAAAACTCTCACACAGTGCTAGATACTAAGAAGAGATCCAAATCATGGATCTAGGATCTCCAAACAAAGCTTCCCTCCAATGAATATTCCCTTGAACATTTTCCAACAAAGACTTCCCTTGACCCCAACAAATCCTTGCAAAAGTACATTCCCACATAATATGCTTCACAGTTTCTACCTTTTGAGAAGAAGGGAATAGACTATTAGATAGACCACTCTTAGCCAAGCGGAATTTTGAAGGTAGACCTTGATAAATCACCAGCCACGTGAACACACAAAGGTTATAAGATATCCTGAAAGACCATACATTTTGAAACCTTTGAATCTAATGACTCTCCATATTAGTAGCGAACCATATGGAATTAAGAATCATACCTAAGGCATGTTTCTTATGAAAAATGGAATAAAATATACGAGAATTATACTGAATGGGGGGGCCTCCAAAACACCACTTCTATTCACACCAGAAGGGCCATGGAATGTCAATATTCATCTTGAATAGTCCATCATGAGGTATAAGGAAAATAATATCCTTCAAGATAGATCGATCTACCTGTGAGAAGGAGAAATCCTGAGCCAATGAATACCAATCCTTCAAAGATTGATATCTAAAATCCGATAAATCCATCCAAAGGAATATTTTATTCTTACTAAGCCTCCTCACCTAGAAGCGAGAAACATTAGAAATGCACGTTCCTTCCATATTCAAATTCCAAATTGGAATATTGTCCAAATCCCACCCTATTATGCACCTTTCCATATTCTAATGAACCAAGCGCCACTTGTTTCCATGCAAACCAAATACTCTTGAAGATAAATGACCCCACAATCTGAAAGTTGTGAGGAACTGGAATTATATAGCATAACCCAAATTGACCTTTGAATTTCAATCAACATATTGAGCCATAAGTAATATGTGCCACATCAAAATATTTGAAGGAGAGAATCCCTCTAAACATCTAACCACCCATTTCACAGCCAAGATGCTACCCTGAGTTTCAATGTCAATTAGGCCAAGGCCACCCTCATATTTGGGTAAAGTACAAACATTCCAATGAAACATGGGGAGTCCTTTATCCCCAACATACTTCGCCCAAATATATGAATGCAAAATATGTTCCAGAAAACGAAAGTGGGCTCTTCTAGGGAGCTAACAAGTCACATAATATATATGGGAGGCCTGAAGAATAATATTGACCACTGCAAGTTTACCTGCAAATGGAAGATCTTTGCACTACCAAAATATTAATTTATGTTTAAACCTCTCAAGGAACCAATCCCACATAAAAATGGGGGAAGTTTCCCTTCCAAAGGGGTTACTAGGATATCTGACAATAGAACCAGGCTAGACAAATATCCAAGAGGCCAGAATCATCAAGACCAACTATCCAATAACCAGTCTTGTGATCACTGACAACAA
Source organism: Larix kaempferi (assembly GCA_027924585.1). Classification (NCBI taxonomy): domain Eukaryota; kingdom Viridiplantae; phylum Streptophyta; class Pinopsida; order Pinales; family Pinaceae; genus Larix; species Larix kaempferi. Next base: position 8,104,323 of record BSBM01000223.1, on the reverse strand, counting down.
CCTATTGTTATAGCCAAATTTGACACTTCTACGTCCGTGACGACACTTACATCTATTGGTCGCATGAGGACATTTCATGAGATTACTGCGAGTAAAAAAAAAGGATATTTGAGATGGAAGAGACACATTTGGGACTTTGGAAAGATGGCATTACCTAATTCATGGCCCATTTGATAGGTAGGAACAATTTTGGAGACCAAAACTTCTCCTGAAAACCTTCAGAAAAGGTTGTTTTCACCATTTTTCCACAGAAAAGCAGGTTGTACATGGTTCACCCACGAGACACCCGATTTTTGTCCCTTGTTCACCCACGAGTGCCTCATAAATACCATATATATATATATATATAATCTCAAAAAATTGGTGGTTTGGGTGGTTTTGGAACCTCCTCTTCCGATTGTAATTACTTCCTTCTCGAACCCACCTTCTTCACTTTCTATATAAGAGAGGGATATGGGACCATGAAGGGGAATCAAGCCCATTTTAATGTTATGCTCGATGAATTGGGACTCACATCCCCCTCACTTGTTTCCTAGTTGTCTATAAACCTTAGCACATTTGATCAGAGGTTGGGATCCTTGGAGGAGAGGAGCAGGAGACCTTGAATATTGGTGTCATGAAGTGCCATGATTGAAAGAAGGTAATTTGATATAATTTCTTCATTCCTTAATAAATATTGGACATTCTTCCCTTTCTAGGTACCTTTTTTTCATGTACGTTTCAGATTTGATTATAATTTGATGTTTCATTCTCTTATATATGTCAATATTTTATTTGTAGTCAAATTGGTTTGAGGAAGGCTCTTTTGAATGGTTTTGCAGGTTGTTACATTGGAGAGCAAGAGGAAGACTTAAAGGAGAGGTTTGGACCAATCTTCTGAATAAGGTACACATCCTCTTAAACCCTAATATTTTTCTTAAATATTGTATTTATAGAACTTTGAATGTCTATCTTTTACCCCAGTACATTGGTAGTCTCACCCTAGCTATAGGAAAATTTCCCTAACAACACCTTCGATGCCTCACAAAACAACTTTAGACATTTTGAATCAGTAGAAACCGATTCTCTATTAGCTATCTTGGACAAAAGAGAGTCATCTACACAATTATTATTCACCATTTCTCACCCCCCAGGTAGAGACTCCTTTAATTTGACCTTGTTGGAAAGATGCCTTCAAAAGATAACCAAGGGCACCGATAATAAGAAAATAAAGATAAAGAACTAGAAAAAAGCTTTGTCTTACAAACCTATGGAGAAAGATATGGAGATAATATAAAAAATTATTTATTGAAACAAAATATGAGGCACAAGAAAATAGGGTGTTAATCATACTAACACATCTTGGGACAAGACCAAAACATGGACATCATGCTTATAATAAAATGTCAATAAATGCAGTCATAATATTTATTTATTAAAGTTAATTTTCAAAAAGAGGGCTTGTTGAACTAACTTCCTTTCCCATTCCATAGTGTCCCAAGCATACAACATTATATCTAAGATAAATCGTCGTGGCACAAAACTTGTCTGTTCCAGACGCACCACATTCCTGGCCACCTCCCGCGCTCTCAAGGATAAATACTTGGCCATGATTTGATAAGAAACTCAAGAAAGTAAATGGACACCACCCACCAATAGAGTCTCTCGCAACATTAATACAACTAATAAATTCCTACATTGTTTAAATATGTATGCAAAGTATCATACCACACATTCAAGACCCTAAGCCTATGCATGAAGTTTGCACAAATTCTAGTCTAAGCCGAGTTTGGTTATTTTGGCATGATCCTTGAACCTTGTTGTTGTGCATTTGGATGGATTTACAGGACGCAATCAGTTTTGGAAGTTACAGGTTACTTTGACATCCATTGGTCCTCAAACACCAAACATTTCAAAAAATGTTTTAACTCCTTGAGGTAGGTGAAACGTTTTAGCTACTCTCGATTGTCTTTAAATACAAAGCTGGGAAAAATCTCAAGACATTGAAGGCAAGGAGTAGGTATCGCTAGGTTCCATGGTTCGTTTTTTTTATCTACCCTTTCATACGCAGTCATTTATTATGGATGCTTTTGTGCTTTTTCGTATATTTTTAAGGCTAATATCGTCATGCATGTAGGTTAAATCAAGACAATATGAACGTGGACATACTCAGGTTGTCTGGGTTTCACCTGGTTGAGCTTGGAAAGTTGAGAGAATCATAGAGTCCAGGAAACCTCCTATCCTCTAGGGTATAAAACTGGTCACGGTTGTTATGTGTTGATGATTGTCAAACTCCTGTTCACTAATAATAATAAAAAAATTTGGCATACCTCCGTCCTTGTCTCACTTTTTTATCATTTAGTTTTTTTTGTTTTCTGTTATCCAGTCTATTCCAACTTTAAATCTTAAGGATTGTACATATTATTTCTTACTCGTTCATTTTTTTATGAAGTTTCTTATTGTAAAGGTTTAGTTTTCTGATTGAATTTTCATAAAAGGAAACTAGTTGCTAGCATCTATTTTATGTGTTCTTCAACACGACACCGTTTAATAATTTATTAAAAATTATTTTTATAAAAATGCTCATAATGAAAAGATTAATATCTCCCATAGAGATATTTTACATACACGACGCACAGCTAAATTGTTCCATTCTACAACGCTAAAATTAAATGTTTAATGGACACCATTTTCCACAAATGTTTAGAAACTAAATGATTTAATGTAGATATCAGGTATTTTGTATTAGTTTGCTTTCGTCAACTAATGTTTTAAGTTTCATTTGTTATTCGATCATTTGAATTCTTAAAGCTGATTTTATCAATTTGCTTAGTTAATTTTTGTGCATATTTTCATACCTAATTTTCAATTCTTTACTTTGTAGCATACTTAATTATTTTACTCTTCCTCCTATCGAATTAATAGTATTATTCAATTCATTAATTTATATAGGCCCATCGAATAACATTGTAAATTTAATCTACACCAAAGGTTTTAAGAAAAACCTAGGTTTCCATCCCCATCTTCCTCTTAACCAACCCTCCAAGGGAATTATTTCAATTGTTTTGCTCGAATCAATATGCGCATCAACAAAGTTTACATCATGTTCTTGAATGTTTTATGCAGACTATCAATACAATCTAGAAGTATCCTTCTTGGTGACATTTATATTAATCTATCGATGTTAGTGCAATCTCGCCTTTCCTAGCCATCTACAGTTATCATTGGTCAACATCATTCTTAACTCCTCGATTAATGTTGACCACAAGTAACAATGTTTACGTTAAAATGATTTCAAACAACAATATGGTTCATGCTTGCAACTTTAGGTCTTATGGATAATTATGTACCCATTTACAACATATTAAGAAACACAACACACTCATCACCCTTTTTGAGGTATTCACACTATCCATTGTGGATATCTTCATTTGATTTCAACATAATAGGGGGAACAAGCATTTGGTTGTGCAAACATTTGATAGAAGACATACACAAATGAATGAGGCTAATAATGTGTTTTTCTTAATTGTGCATTCCACATTTTTAGATGTGGAACATCTATCCATCCATAGTGTTTATTAAAAACCCTTTTCTTTAGATTCCATTCAACTCAATGCAATACATATGTCCATATCTCTTGTAGATATTTTTTACATGTATTGTATTTTGGATTATGAAATACATCATGTCTTTGCACTTCCTTTTGTCCATGAGTAACATCTTCACCTACATGGCCATTATTAGAAGAATCATTTGGAGAAACATCCTCATGTGAACGATTCTCAACCTTATCATCTTTGAAGAGATTGTATCCAAGACCCACATATTTAGATCTACCATCAAAGTGAATAAGTTCTACACTCCCTTGATCAACTGTTCCTATCCCCTTTCCTTTATATCCCATCTTTTAAAGTATCTTGGAACCAATACCCTTAATATGTCTTTCAAAGAGACCAATTTTCTTTTTATTGTAGTTTTATTTTATTTCTTCTATACCATCTCTCATTATTTGTGCATCAATAGTTTTCTTTATCGTATCTTCATCTTTCAATTTTCCCATCATATCATACTTTTCTACTAATTCATTTATATCCCACATTATTATTTGTTATCTTTTCACACTTTTCTTGTATATTTCCATTATCCTCTTTTAAACATGTGTTCTCTTTTCTTAATTTGGAAACCTCCTTAATTAACTTTTTATTTTAAATTTTGGAGGGTTGCAACTTGGTCTTTTAGCTTCATAACATCTTCTAAGTTCTTGATTATCCAATTTCTTGAAATCATTTATATTCTATGCTTTTAAAGTATTCCAAATCTCTTTGTCATGCTTCAAATATTTAATTTCTTGAAAGACATATTTAGCCACACAACATTTGATAAGCTAACTTATTTATTTTATCTCAATTTTTTAATTCTTCTTCATTTGTAGATGCAAACTCAGTGACAATTACTAAATAATATGCATCTCTTGGTATTAATACAATTCAACTCCATAAATCCATTTTTCCTAATTCTTATAATCAAATTTAATTTCAAGTAAAGGTATAATGAAATCCTTTTCTATGCATATAAAAAAAAATCTTACTTTTACCAACAAAACACACTATATAGCAATGCATGCACCTTCCTAGTTGTTAAGCAATAAATTCCAAAAAAGAGCATGAAAAGAGTATAAATATACCAGAAAGATTAGTAATCCATGCCTTAATAATGAAGAAAAGAGATGAATAGCAAGCATCTTCGAGGGGGAAACCTCCTTATACAATGTACTAAGTACACAAGACAATACAAGTTTAGATGATTCAAATGAAAAGGTCCCCTTCCTATATATAGGAGACAAAGAGGTACAATTAAAACTAATGGACCCAAGCCGACATAACTAATATAATAATTTACTAATGACAATTGCCACTAATAGACCCAAGCCAACATCAATAATAAGTAATGGGCCACAATATAGGGGGTAATGTGCCAACATTTAGGGTGTAACATGTCCCTCCCCTTCAGACAAGTGTTGTCCTCAACATTTGATTAGTTGTGGATGCTTTTGTATTAAGGATTAATCTTCCCATGTCAAATCTTCAACTGGTAAGTTCTTCCACATGATGAGGTACTCAATAATAGCTTGATTTATTAGTTGTTTGGTCCTTGTTTATGTCATTTCTTCAGGTTCCAATATGACTAAATTCCTTCTTCATCACGTTCTTTAAGCAAGAAAGATGGAAAACTGGGTGTACCATTGAAGATGAAGGGAGATCCAATTTGTAAGCTATACGACCAATATTTTGCAACACTTTATAAGGAACATAGTATTTGAGTGCTAATTTATTGTCTTTATTTAGTTGCTTGAGGTACATCTGTTTGTAAGGTTGCATCATTATAAATACCCAATCCCCTTCTTCAAAATTCCTTTCACTGTGATGTTGATCTGCTTGTTGTTTCATCTTGTTTTTTGACATAGCTAGTTTGTCCTTCAGTAACTGGAGACTTCTTGCTGGTGCTCTCGGTGATCTTCCACAACTTGAACTTTATATTTTTATTTTAAGGGAGATGTGATAGATGGAGGATGGTACCCATAAAGTGCCATAAATGGAGACATTTTTTATGACATATGGAAGGAAGTATTCTACAACCATTATTACAAAGATAACCATTGCACCCACTATGTCTATTTGTCCGATGCAAAGCAGCAAATATATCCTTCCAAACATTTGTTCACTATATCAGTTTTCCCATTGGATTGAGGATGATAGGATGAACTGTAAGCCAACTGGGTAACAAAACAAAAAAATATTTCATTCCAAAATTTTCCAATGAAAATTGGATCTCAATCATTGACAATAATTTTCCATAAAGGCTGCAACAATTGTACTTGCATTAAAATGGTGAGAGAGTGAACAAAAGTGTGCATACTTTGTGAGTCTATCAACAACCACCATAATAAAATTATTCCCTTATGACTTGGGTAGACCCGTGATAAAATATATTGAGACTTCCTCCTAGTGCTCACAAGGTATTTCTAATGGTTGTAAAAGACCTGGGGTCTTAAGTGTTTCAAGCTTATTTTGTTGGAAAACCAAACATTTTTCCACGAAACTTTGAACATTAGATTTGAGACCTTCCTAAAAAAATCCTGCTTGACCCTACGGTACGTTTTTAGGAATCCTGAGTTCCCACCAATAGGATCTAGGTGTGTAATTCCAAAAGGATATTTTGTTTGATTTGGGAGTTATTACATATATATAAGTGATCCTTATACCATACTGAATCATTTTTCCAAACAAAAGTATTTGATACACTGGGATCCTTTTGTAGCTTTTGAATGAGCGTCCACACATATTGGTCATTCTTCAATTCTTCCCTTGCTTCTACTACCCAATCGGATTCTATAATCAAAATCACACAAAGTAATGCCTCAACATCCTCATATTTTTTGGAGAGTGCATCTACCACCACATTCTGCTTCCCTTTTTTATAGATGATTTCAAAGTCATATCCCAACATCTTGGTTACCCATTTTTGTTGCTCTTCTAAAGATAGTCTATGTTCCAAGAAGTATTTAAGACTATCATGATCTATTTTGACCTTGAAGTTCCTACCTATTAGGTAAGGACACCATTTCTTAAGTGCATGTAGTATTTCCATCATTTCCTTCTCATAAATGGGTTTTTGTAAGTTCTTTCCATTGATTGGTCAACTTTCGAAAGCAAGGGGTCGTCCTTCTTGCATTAGAACAACACCGATTCCATTTCCGAAGGCATCACATTCCATAAGGAAGGTTTTTGTGAATTTTGGGGTGGTCAAAACAAGAGCTTTGCACATTGCCTGTTTAAGTTGTTCAAAAGATTGAGTTTCCTCTAAAGTCCAAGAAAATGCTTCCTTCTTCAATAATGTTGTTAGAGGTGCTACTATTCTTCCATAGTACTAAAAAAACCTATGGTAGTACCCTATCAAACCTAAGAATCCTCTAATATTCTTCAATTTTTTTGGAATCAACCAGTGGATCATGGCTTTAATATTTTTAGGGTCTACTTTGACACCTTCATGAGATATACAATATGACCCAAATACTCTACCTCCTTTACCCCAAAGAAACATTTGGAAGTTTTTTCATATAGTTATTGCTCCTTTAGTAGTTGTAGCACCCTGTCAACATGTTGAGCGTGTTCTTCCCAAGACTTGCTATAGATTAGTATATCATAAAAAAAGGTAACACAAATTTTCTAAGGAATGGCTTCAAAATGGAATTCATCAAACCTTGAAATGTGGAAGGTGCATTTGTAAGTCCAAAAGGCATGACCATAAATTCAAAATGATCTTCATGAGTTCTGAATGTTGTTTTAGGGATGTCTCCTTCCTTCATTCTAATCGGATGATACCCTGAACATAGATCCAACTTTCTGAGGTAAGTTGCTCCATGCAATTCATCTAACAATTCATCAATTACAGGAATGGGAAACTTATCTTTCATGTTGATCTTGTTGAGCTCTCCATAATCGGGACACATACTGCATGAGCCCTCCTTCTTGTGTACCATTACCACTAGTGCAGAGTAAGAACTTGTCTAGGCCTAATTATGCTATCCTCTAACATTTCTACAACCATACGCTCAATTTCACTCTTCTGGCCATAGGGGTATCTGTAAGGTCTAATGTTAGGAGGAACACTTCATGGAATGAAGTCAATAACATGATTAGAATCTCAATTAAGTGGAAGACCTTTTGGAATATATTCAAATACCTTGGATTTCTTATCAATGACCCTTTGGAGATCCATGTGAATAGGATGATTAGATGTTTGAACATCTAGTGAGCATAATTGTGCGTGAAAATCCTCACAGTAGATCTAAGAGTTGATGTATACCTCACAAGAAAGATTAAGATTAAGTAGGAAAATAGAAGAACAGTGGTCAATGCAGTGTAAAGGAGCAACATAATTATGATACAGTAGAACTCAGATAGAAGCAGAATAGCATCACACACTAATACATTAATCATAATATGAACAATAAATAATACAATGGTGGAGAGGATTCGAATGCCAAGGTGGAAATTCGAATTAGCCTGCTTGGGCATGGCTTATCTGCACTAGGAGTCATCATCATCAGTGGAGTGTCAACAATACACCACTAGGAGTCCTCATCATCATCAGTGGAGTCATCAATGCACAAGTAATGGTCAACCAGGTGTCAAAGTGAGTATAACTGAGTGTGGTAGGTGTAACTGGCACATGGAAGCACTAATGTAGTGAAGGAGGCTCAGGGGAGGGTGTATGAGGAGCTAACCTGAGTAAGAATAGGTAGTCTAGTCTCACTAGAGGTCCATCGGAGTGATACAGTCAATTGAGGAGTCAATATGGCCTTAAATCAAGGAAATATCTAAAGATAACTCAACTAAATGAAGTGCAACTGAGTGGTAGGTGAGAGAGGGCGCCTTTCACAAGTGGTAGGTGAAAGGAGGGCGCACTAAGCACTAGGAGGGATAAAAATTATCAGAAAGAAGCTCCCAGGGCTAGCAAAGTGGGGACTAGGTGCTAGAGGACACCATGGCAATGACTGGGATGCATGCATGCAATTTCATGACTGTATGCAAAAATGCATTCATGACGGAAATGCAAGATAATGAAAATGCTGGTAGGACTAGAATGGAGTATAGGAATATCCCAACACCCCCCCTTAATCCATCCTAGGCCCTGGTAACTGAGACCAAAGGTCACCCAATACAACCAAATAAATGATAAAGAATAGTCCATGAAACAAGGAAATGGGGAGAAACCTCATGGGAAAAATAACCCCCTCTCAAAATAGACTCTAGGGAACACCAAAAATAAATGCTCCAAACTCAATCAGGTGTAATGCTTGGTCATATATCTGGAGGTATCTTCTTCTTGGGAAGAAGTGGTTCATGCTCAAAAAGCATGTGCTTGTACTTGCTCTTCAGATCAAATGTGATGAGAAAAAATCCAAAAGTATGAGGATGATCCTGGAACTTGTGATTCGAATCAGATGAGGTAGGATCAAATCCATGAATGTGTAGATAGTCTTTTTTTTTCTCCTTCGAACCATCATAGGTGAGATTATGCCCAAAAGAACCATCACATGATAGTGATTGCTTGGAATCCAAATTAGATCCAAGACTTGAAAAATGGTTTCTTGAGATCTCCTTTGAACCATTAGAGGTGAGATCAAAACCATGAAATTCATGAGAAATATCCCAAGTGAATGGAAATTCTCTACATCTTCAATAAACTTCTGAGAGCATGTACAAATGATCATATAGTAGTACATAAGAGGTGAGTGATCAAGGAGAGCGAATGCATTACCTCCAATTGCTGATTTGACCTTCGAAACATTCAATAGATCATGATGCAAACCAATAGACTCTTGGGAAAGAGAGAATGTAAGAACCTCTACAGTTTCTAGAGTGTGAGCTAGCACAAAATTCGAAATAGAAGAAATTTGGAGCATGAGTGTAGAATCTACAAGTTCTTCTTCTTTATGGACAACTTCAATATGAGATATGTTTGATACTGATTCATGATCAGAGAGACCATCAAGGAGGGCGAATGCAACAGTGGGCTTGCTCTTGAAATGGTTTGGACCAATCCCTTAATTTTGTTTGCCAAATCTTTCATCCAGATGGGCCCATAGCTCTTTTGGAGATTCAGCAGAAAGGAAGTGGGGTACCATGCAACGAGACATAGCATACATCAAGGCTGCATAGGCTCTGTCACCTTCATTTAACCAGTCATTCTCTTCTTCAGAGGATTCGAACTCTCTTTCAAAACAACAATCAAAGAGACCATGTCTCTTCCGAATGTGCTATCATCTGTGGTTTCCATTCATCATAGTTGAATGGATAAAGAGGAGCAATTCCTTCCAAATTCATTGAAGCCGTTTCAGAAGACCTGTAAAAAACAATAGAAAATGTCTGCAACTGCTACTGCTGCAAAAGTGTAGAAACTGGTGCACTCGAAATCTTGATAATAACCTGCAAAAAAAACTCTCACGAATGGAGTAGAAAATACTCTCAACATGCTCTCATACCATGTGAAAATCCTCACAGTAGATCTAAGAGTTGATGTATACCTCACAAGAAAGATAAAGATTAAGCAGGAAAATAGAAGAAGAGTGGTCAATGCAGTGTAAAGGAGCAACATAATTATGATACAGTAGAACTCAGATAAAAGCAGAATAACATCACACACTAATTCATTAATCATAATATGAACAATAAATAATACAATGGTGGAGAGGATTCGAATTCCAAGGTGGCAATTCGAATTAGCCTGCATGGGCATGGATTATCAGCACTAGGAGTCATCATCATCAGTGGAGTGTCAACAATACACCACTAGGAGTCCTCATCATCATCAGTGGAGTCATCAATGCACAAGTAACGGTCAACCAGGTGTCAAACTGAGTCTAACTGAGTGTGGTAGGTGTAACTGGCACATGGAAGCACTGATGTAGTGAAGGAGTCTCAGTGGAGGGTGCATGAGGAGCTAACTGGAATCAGAATAGGTAGTCTAGTCTCACTGGAGGTCCATCAGAGTGATATAGTCAGTTGAGGAGTCAATCTAGCCTTAAATCAAGGAAAGATCTAAAGATAACTCAACTAACTTAAGTCCAACTGAGTGGTAGGTGAGAGAGGGTGCCTTTCATAAATGGTAGGTGAAAGGAGGGCGCACTAAGCACTAGGAGGGATAAAACTGATTAGAAAGAAGCTCTTAGGGCTAGCAAAGTGGGGACTAGGTGCTGGGGGACACCATGCTAATGACTGGGATGCATGCAATTTGCATGCATGCATGCAATTTCATGACTGTATGCAAAAATGCATGCATGACTGAAATGAAAGATAATGAAAATGCTGGCAGGACTAGGATGGAGTATAGGAATATCCCAGCAATGTCTTCTTCCTTCATTCTAATCGGATGATACCCTGAACATAGATCCAACTTTGTGAAGTAAGTTGCTTCATGTAGTTCATCTAACAATTCATCAATGACAGGAATGGGAAACTTATCTTTAATGTTGATCTTGTTGAGCTCTCTATAATCTGGACACATACTGCATGAACCCTCCTTCTTGTGTACCATTACCACTGGTGCAGAGTAAGAACTTGGCTAGGCCTAATTATGCTATCCTCTAACATTTATGCAACCATACGCTCAATTTCACTCTTCTGGCCATAGGGGTATCTGGAAGGTCTAATGTTAGGAGGAACACTTCATGGAATGAAGTGAATAACATGATTAGAATCTCATTTAAGTGGAAGACCTTTTGGAATATATTTAAATACCTTGGAGTGCTTATCAATGACCCTTTGGAGATCCATGGGAATAGGAGGCTTAGATGTTTGAACATCTAGTGAGCATAATTGTGCAATTATACCTTGATGTCCATTTTTCAACAATTTGTTCATACCATTAGAGCTTATCACCTTTCTTGGATTCCCCGCGATACCCCTTAATTCAAATTATTTTCCTTCCCATGAAAATTTCATGAAAAGTTCTTGAAAATTAAAATCCATAGTTCCCAATGATTGTAACCGTTTAACCCCTAAGACAAAATTAACACCACCCATTGGGATAGCAATCATTGGACTATTCAATACATATTCCCCCATAGTAACACTGATACTAGGAATTTCCCTAAGTAATTGAATATTGTTACTCCATCTACAATGATTACTTGAAACTTTGGTGCTGGATATACAAACCAATTGAGAGCTTTGGCAGTTTACACTGAATGGAATTGAGTACTACTGTAATCAATCAACATTGTTACCTTTTTATTTTTTATATATCTTTCGATCTTGAGAGTTTGGGGAGTGCTAATTCCAACCAATGCATAACAAGATATGGTGTGAGTAATCTCTTTTATTTCTTTAGCTTGAGATGGTTCCCATTCTTTTTCTTCCTCCTCTTCACAATATATATAGAATAATATCTTCTCACCACACTTATGTCCCTTACTGTACTTGTTGTCACAATTAAAGCATAGAATTTTTGCTCTTCTTTCATTGAGTTGTTAGGGTGTCAACCTTTGAGGTGGGTTAGAAAAAGGAACGTTATTCTCTCTATATGTGTTAGAAGTGGTCCTTTTTATAGCCATCGCCATATTTTTACTTTCAACCTTCCTTTCCAGCATGAAATCCTTCTCTAAGGATGTTGGTTTGAATAGGTGCACCTCATGTTGGATGTTATCCTTCAAGGTTCCAATAAATAGATCCAACAATTTATCATCTAGTATGTCGTCCACTCTGAGACTCAATGAGCTTGAAATTGTTGAATGTGCTCGCTTACTGGCACTTTTTGCCTTAGATTTATCAATTGTGTAAAGAAGGAATTTATATTAACATCATCACATGTTATGATATCAAATCTTCTGTAAAAATGGACCAAGAGATAATGGAGTTCTTTTTGCATTCACAAAGCCATTGGTACAACACAAACCAATCATGTTCTAAATATAAAGATGCAATAGGTACCTTTTGGATATTTGGCACCTGTTGTATATCAAAGAATTGCTCCATCTAGTATATTCGTGTTATGGGGTCCTTTCCATCGAAATTCCTCATGTAAATCTTGGGGAGTTGGATACTGCTTGGGGACCATCCCAGGTTACTTCCATTATTAGAATCATTCCCTCTTGGAATATTCTTATTAATGGAATGTTTCTCAACATGGACACTATCTTTATCATAACTTGTAGGGATATTTTCCTTTGAATTTTGTAGGAGATTATCAATCCTTTTCATATTATTCTCCATCTTATTATCCATATGTACCATAATATTCTCCTCTAAATTTAGTGAGGGATCCTGTGAAGTCATCAAAAGCACTAGGACCAAATCGTTGCAAAAGGAGCTGACAAAAATCTAGCCATTTTGGCTCTTCATGAGCCTTGATGTACCAACGGTACCATTGAAGAGATTCCTGTTCCAAATGAAAGGATGCAAGTGGAACTTTGTTGACATCAAAAGTATTATGTAGACTGACATTTTTTTTTTCCCGATAGATCCATCCAGTCGGATCAGTACCATTGAAGCGAGGAAAATCAAGCTTCGGACCACGGAATCTGCTGGAAGAAGAGAACCCATTATCTGAAGAAGACTTTGTCTGTCGTTTATTATTCATGGCTGAATGATCAAGATCGAGGCCGAGAAATTTTTCATCCAGATCTTGGAGTTTGGTTTTGAGGGCTGCAAGTTCTTCCTCCATGGTTTTTGCTCTCGCGCGGGTGACAACCATAACCAGGAGTTTTTTTTTTTGAGTGGGTAGAAAAACTAAAACATAAACTATTTTAGTAAAGGAAAATTTGGATTTGGGAAAAAATCGGATGGGTAATTTGGGTTTGACTAGGTTTTGGACACTTTCGAATGGACAGAGAAGCATAAAATGAGGATTTCATAAGCGGGGTGAAAGAATGAGAAAATTTGGCAGAGAGGGACAAAGAAGCGGACATAGGAAATGAACACTATGGAAAAATTTGAAGCCGATTGGGTGAAAATCGAAGAATTTATGGAAAACCCTAAAAATAGACAAATGTGGGATTTATGGATTTGGGAAGTGGAATTTATGATAGGGTCCTCAGGAATGAAATATGCAGAATGGGATTGCAAGGGTGTCAGTGAAGTTTCAAGGGAAACAGAGTTAAAACAAGGGAGATATGGCAAAAAAATAGAATTATATATATATTTTTTTTCAGGAATGGATCTGCAATGGCGCAGAAGGGATCATCAATAGATGGATCTGCAACAGTGCAGAAGTGATCGAAAACAGATGGATCTGCAACGACACGGAAGTGATCGGCAACAATTCTGAACAGAGGAAATCTGCGATTTAGCAGCTGAAAATAAATATGGACCCTAGGTATGCTCAGCTTCCTAACATTTCAGGGGATTCACTCGACCACCAATGTTTTCTGACGGCTTGTGTATTGGGGCAGTACCCCTCACTCCACGGCTCAGGTAAAACTGATAACCTCTTTGCCACAAATGACAGCTCTTGGTTTACCTCACTGGTGGGAACTGGTCAATCAGGTAGGGTCGTTTCCCTTTTCCCTGGCAGGTCCTCTCAATGGGCCAACTACTTCGATGTTCCTGTTGTACTCCTCACAATGATTTTTAGGGATTATTCCGAAGTACTTCCCATAGTTAAGCGGATAGGGATTATTCCCAGATACGAACTTGCAATAGATGTGAAATTGTTTTTGGCAGAAATTTCACCCAATGAGCCCAAGAAAGTGCTCTGACACCAGATGTGAAGAACCTGCAACAATTAATTGATGAAATACACGATATATCAGATCACATAATATTGTTATTGATCGTGGGCCACTTTGAGGGGGAAACTTCCTTTGAGAAAGCTCAATACAAAATAACTTCACGGTGCCTTCATTGGCCTCAACAAAAACTAGGCACCAATACTATGGGTCAATGCCATGGGCTTATACAAACTATGGATCAACAAATACTACAGGACGACTTACAAAGCATATGCGTCCAACAACAATATACTAACAAAGTAAAGACATGGGTTCCTAATAGTCATAACCATTCATCAAAACAAATAAACAAACACTTCGATCCATAAAGGACATTCGATGGAATTTACGTACACACACACACACACACACATATATAATTAAACTTGTCTCTCGGATGTACATTTTTTACAAAATGGCATCACATGCCCAATATATAAAATGACATCTCGTGCCCAAACATGGAAATTAGCATATGGTACCCTAGATACAAAATGGCACTAATTGGTCACTCATTAACCTCTATCTCCCTTTCCACTATCACCGCCATCATTGAAATAATCTTTCTCTTTCTTATAGAACTAGAATACGGGGTGTTTCTCAGCCTTTATGTGCTTCTCCTCTCTGAAGACTATCCAAAAAGAAAGAACATAATAATAACACTTTTTCCATGATAAGTTAACACACTTAGAAATCAAAACTTAAAAATTCATGCCAAAAAAATCGTCGTAGAATCTATGGTCAATCGATGGGGTTGTGTCCTCCTCCATGACCCCAAACTCTCAGTTATTCCAACCTACAAAGATTAAAAGAATTAAAGCATGCAATTTAAGGAAACCTAATGGAAATAACTTTCACTCATGATACATAAACAATACATCAATGAAGGATCTTACCATGAAAACTTGAGACGATATTGGATATTCAGTTTTAGGTGGAGCACTTAGTTGCACTGGTTTCTCCAACTGAACATCTCATACCAAATCCCCTACAGTATTGTCATGGGATGGTAGAAGAGGGGGGTTTTAAGCTTCAATATGCTAAGATAGATAATATCGGTATTCAATTCAATTTCACAACAATAGCATATACAGGATCACTGAAAGAATAACAAGCACAACATAAACACAAGAGACACAAATTTATCCTGTGAAACCCTCATGGGGTAGAAAACCCAACAAAACTTCCTCAATATAGATGACCAAAAAGTACAAAGATGAAATCCCCAAACAAGAGCTCCTTCTCCTTCACAGATATCTCTCTCTCTCTCATAATGTGCAATACACAAGTGAGAGTGTGTTCAAATTAGGAACACAACACCTGTATTTATACTTTATCTTTCACTGGAAATTTTCCCTAACTAGATCGACCCCTAACTAATTGACCTAATGCTAACTGGGTCGACCCCTCTAGGGGAATTAAACACCCCATTACAAAATGACTCAAGGGGATCTATTGCCCCAAATTACAAGAGAGTATTTACCTCAATGACATTACATAATCAAATATAATAATGTCATCCTGACGGAGGAATAAAACATCTCCGAATAAATAATAATAAAATACAAATAGAATATTCTTCAAAGTTACAATATTTCAACACTCCCCCTTAACGAGAAGGGTATTCTACTGACAACAACAACATCAACTGTAGGATCAAGGAGAGAGATCATCATCAACAATATCAAGGTAGTACATCTATAAATCATTGGAATTTTTCTTCAATCATCATCAACAACTCGAACGGCTGCTGGAACATCTTCAATACTGGAACATCAACATCTACAGCATTGAGTCTTCATCTTTTGCAGCACTCGATCACTCGATCGTCTACAACAACATCATCATCTGGATCTCTCGATCAACAACATCATCTGGATCTCTCGATCAACATCATCATCATCATCTGATCTCTCAATCAACAACATCATCAATATCTGGATCTCTTGATCAACAACATCATCAATATCTGGATCTCTTGATCAACAACATCATCAATATCTGGATCTCTCAATCAATAGCGTCATCTAGATCTCTCGATCAACAACATCATCAATATCTGCAACACACATGATCCAATTACGGGATGATCAATCCCTCTCACTTTAGGACATAAGTACAAGGATGATACAAGCCTGATCTACTTACGGGATGATCAATCTGTATCACTTTAAGACACCACACCATGTCTAAGGACGATGCAATCCTGATCTACTTACAGGATGATCAATCCTTATCACTTTAAGACACCACACCATGTCTAAGGATGATGCAATCCTGATCTACTTATGGGATGATCAATCCCTATCACTTTAAGACACCACACCATGTCTAAGGACGATTCAATCCTGATCTACTTACGGGATGATAAATCCCTATCACTTTAAGACACCACATTATGTCTAAGGATGATGCAATCCTGATCTATTTATGGGATGATCAATCCCTATCACTTTAAGACATCACACCATGTCTAGGGATGATGCAATCCCCTCGTCAACTTAGAAAAATTCTAAGGACCACTTACGGAGACACAAGTCTCCGAATTCATTTAGGACTAAAGTCCAGGGATGATGCAATCCACTTGTCAACTTAGACCAATTCTAAGGACCACGCATCAACCTCATCGTCGGTACATGTATCCTCATCATCAACCTCATCGTTTGTATAGGTATCCTCATCATCGACCTCGTCGTCGGTACATGCATCCTCATCATCGACCTCGTCATCGGTACAGGCATCCTCATCATCGACCTCCTCATCGGTACAGGAATCCTCATCATCGACCTCATCGTCGGTATAATCATCCTCATCATCGACCTCATCGTTGGTACAGGCATCCTCCTCATCAACTTCATCACTCCCCCTTTTGAGGAGGTTCCTTTTGAACTACACCAAGCTTGTCTTGGAAATACTCAAAATTTACTTGAGACAGAGGTTTGGTCAGTACATCAACAACTTTCTCATTAGTGCTCACATACTCGAGCTTTATAGCTCCCTTCTGCACCATATCCCGTATATAGAAATATCGTATCTCTATGTGCTTTGACTTATCATGGAACACTGGATTCTACGTCATCTTGATACAACTCTAGTTGTCACACAGGTTCACAGTGGAGTCCATCTCTAAGTCAAATAGTCCTGACAATAGCTTCCAAAGCCATATGGCCTCACAACTAGAAGAACAAGCTGCTATATAGTCTGCTTTAGCTGTGCTGAGAGCTATACTGGATTGCTTCCTGCTAAACAATGAGATCATAGCAGATCCTAGATAATAACATCCACCCGATGTGCTCTTTCTGTATGAGACACTTCCGTCCCAATCTGCATCTGTATAACCATACAATCTGTAGTCATGATCTCCAACATAGTATAAACCAATGTCTATCATACCTTTCAGGTACCTTATCACATGCTTTGCAACTTCCAGGTGAACACGTCTAGGCTCAACTAGATACTGACTCAGGGTGTTCACAACAAGGCATATATCTGTCCTGGTATTCGTCAAATATATCAGTGAACCAGTCATATGTCTATAAACTGTAGAAACCACTGTCCATCATCCCAGATCTCTACTTCAATTTTTCCTTGGCTAAGGAAAAATCTCATATGATCTCAGCCACATATCTAATCACAAGAATCATGCCAAGATTCTTTAACTCTGAGATCTACTCCCTCTGAAGTGGAGTTTTCTATATCTGAGTATTGTCCTCCCTCTGTGACTAAACATCATTCACACTCTGCATTGAGTGATCTTCTACATATCTATCTGTGCCATCTCCTGTCAGATGGTTCTAGTGATATGAGCCTCAAGATCACTCGAACTCTATGGTGAGTTCCTTCTTGCATCCATCTATATATATAAATCATCTTCAACCTTGTAGCAAAGGTTGAAATCTGCATCACCTATGGTGATCGTCAAGCTCATCAAATGACTATCGATCCTGGGTACCTATTGAACCCGTACAAATCCTTCTTCAATCATGTGATTCTCTATCGAATCCCGAGAGTTTGCTAGATATGCACATCTTCTTCAATTACACTATTCAAGAGAACGGTCTTCTCATCCATGGGTGTAATCTATCTCTAGAAGTGTCTCTATCCACTGGAGAAAACGTCTTGTCATGATCCTCTCCCTCTTTCTAAGAGAATCCTCTAGCCACGAGCCTTCCTTTGTACTTCTATAGTATGTTTGATTTGTAAGTCTTATTGTTGAACAATCATCACTTGTTCTTTGGAAGAAGTGTTCATCATCCTTCTTTTGTAGATCATAGCTCATGATCTTTCCTACAAATCAAATTTAATTACATGATTAGTAACACTTCATAATCATCAAATCATGTTGACATGATAACCTATTATGCATACTGATATGATTCACATAGTTATGCAACTATCTTGACCAATACTTTGGCACAACACTTTTCCATATCCTGTATGCATACAGTGGCTATCTAGATGCCTTCCATCTCTACCAGAACATACTATCAAGAGCGTGAACAGCTCTCAGCATGTTAGCAAAGAGGTTTCATTCTAGACAAGCAACAATGGAATGTTTTTCCAACTTACCCATCATATGCATATTAGTAGTATACTATTCAATGCTATATGAATGCTTACACTATGCATGATATATTTTCTGATTCTAGGAATACAAATATGCATACAACTATTACGAGCAATATCATTAACTGTTTAGAGATTGAAGAAGTAATTCAAATAACAACTCAAATACTTATCTTTTATGTTTGTGTGGTTGCCTCCCTCTTGATCTCTATTTTCCCTTTATGATAGCATAATGATTATACGTCTTTGAACTTCTATCCATCCTGGACCACTATGCATGCTTAAGTGTGCACTAGTTTCATCATTGTGTCATCCTCAAGATCTCATACATAATCATACATTCATTAGTATAATTTCAATACTATCAAAACATTATAATCCTATAATCTTAACATGTATGGTCATGATCATTTCATACACAGGTAATTTATCACAAGCATTAGTATTCAAGGTTTCAGGGAGCACTTCTTTTACTCATGCATATTCGTATTTGACCATAGGACTCTTCTAGTTTGTCATATCATTAATCAAACTAAGAAGCATAATATGCATAAACCCATGATTACTCAAACTTATAACTTCATGAATAATCATTATCAATCATACGAAAGTATACTTATATAAGACCCTAACACAAGGTAGGATTCTAACTCGATATAAGAAAACATACCTGGATTATCATGATTGCTAGTTATGTCTAACATACCCAAACAATGCCTTCTTTGTTCTCTTCAATGATTTAGGGACCTTGTGCTAGTAACTTGCATATCTCATAAGTTAAGAATTGTAGAACCAAATTGTACATACCTCGTAAGTAGAGATTCTATGTGATCAATGACTATGGATGAGTCTTTGTATTCATGTCACCATGGTCATATATTCTTGATCTAGAACTTGATTTGTCTTTCTTGATGTACCTTTCATGTTAGTGGACAACATCATCCTCATACAACACCAGAGTGCATTGGTACAATCATAAGTGTCATAACCCTAATCAACGAATGTCTTCTATCATTAACATGCATTCATAATTTTACTAAGATGATCATACAAGTCTAAAATTAATCATGATTGTACTAACCTCATTAATGTGAAGACAAACATATCGTGAACTTAATCATCAGATAAATGAAACAAATTTCAAAACATACCTGCATCTCCTAAAGTCATACCCGTCGAGATTGCTTGTAGTTTTTTCTAGAAGGGTAAAACCCTAATCATCCGAGGTAGATCACTTGTAAACATATTATATAGCTTCATGGTTCTAGGATGATAGAATACCAGTTCCATTTAAACCTCCTTCATTGCTGCCCTAAGAGTCTCCCAACCTTTCTAGGGTTTCTTCTTACTTGGAAACCCTAATTTTCAATCTCCTTCCTCCCACAACATTTTGATGAAAGATTAATATCTATGATGAATGCATTCCAAATCCATTTTAAGAGTTTCCAATGTTGCATCAGGTGTCTCCAACATTGTATCAAGTCCTTCCATACCTAAAAACTGAAAACCCTAAGTGAGAACTTCTAACCTCCTCTTCATTGATTTCCTTCGTTGAGCCATTTCATATGTGCCTTATTGTTTCTGGTGTATCTCTAAAATTTTGGATCCTCATGGTTTGAAACTTCATCCCGTGGTATCCTGGCCTGTCATATTTTCAACCCCACAGGTTTGAGCTTCATTAGATTCCTCATGAAAGAGGTATGATAATTTTCCCAACATGACCTGTTTATGGGATGAAACAACATAGCAAACTTGTACGGAGTGGCACATGTCACTGTTTCAACTTCGGCCTCTGCTACTCGCACCTGTGAAACTAAAGTTCATGCCCTAACTGCCACATTTTACGGAATTCCATTTGGAGATTCCTAGCGCGAGATATGTCCTTTTTACCTAGGTCACCTGTTTAGGGCTTCATTATGGAAGAGGCAGAAACACTAACTTGTACGGATCATATCTCAGAAAGTACAATGAATCTGAGGCTGAAACTTGGACACAAGGTACAGGAACATGTCATATTTGGTCTGTATAAGTTTCATATCCCGAACCTTCACCAAAAGTGATTTATAGTGAAAGTTCCATGATGACTAGGTTTTGCTATACAAAGCCGTAGCTTTCAAATTGTCGCAAGTGAAACAAGTGTCGTAAATGCCATACATTGCCTTCCTTCAAGATATCTCTGATACCATGTTAATATTCAATATGCTAAGATAGATAATATTAGTATTCAATTCAATTTCACAACAATATCATATACAACATCATTGAAAGAATAACAAGCACAACATAAACACAAGAGACACAAATTTATCATGGGAAACCCTCATGGGGTAGAAAACCCAGCAAAAATTCCTCAATATAGATGACCAAAAAGTATAGAGATGAAATACCCAAACAAGAGCTCCTTCTCCTTCACATCTCTCTCTCTCTCTCTCTCCTAATGTGCAATACACAAGTGAGAGTGTGTTCAAATGAGGAAAACAACACCTCTATTTATACTTTATCTTTCACTGGACATTTTCCCTAACTAGGTCGGCCCCATGTCAGAGTGACTAGGGAGTGCCTGATCAACTTCAGAGTTGAAGGATTAGTGGACAGCGTACTGTGTGATGTAGTTCCCATGGATGCATGCCATCTATTTTTAGGAAGACCATGGCAATATGATCAGAAAATGATCTATGATGGTCGAGCCAACACAATCATAGTGTGGAAGAATGGCGTGAAGAGGACTCTTAAGCCGAGGCGAGAAGAGCCAGCCAACAATAGGGACGGCGAGAGAAATCTTTGGGAAAAGCGAGTGTTGATGAGCACCGCAAAGGAATTCCTCGCAGTAGAGGAGAGGCAGTTGGGATGTTTTGCGATCATTCCGAAAGGACCATATGTCAAAGGAACGAATAGGGAGGAGAATATTTCAGTTGAGATAGAGGAGTTGCTCGAAGAATTCAGGGACATCATGGCTGATGAGAAATCAATGGGATTACCGCCGACAAGGAGGATATCCCATCAGATCGACTTGATTCCAGGGTTGAGTCTGCCAAACAAAGCACCATATAGGATGAGTCCGACAGAGGGACAGGAACTCAACCGACAGGTCCAAGAGTTGTTGGATAGGAGATTAATCAGAGAAAGTCTGAGCCCGTGTGCAGTACCAACGGTATTGACACCGAAGAAAGGTGGGGAATGGAGAATGTGTACTGACTCCAGAGCCATCAACAAGATCACGATCAAGTATCGGTTTCCAATGCCAAGGATGGATGACTTGATGGATTGCCTGAGTGGAGCGACATACTTCACAAAAATAGTCCCGAAGAGTGGATATCACCAGATTAGGGTCAGAGAAGGAGATGAATGGAAGACAACATTCAAAACAAAGGAAGGGTTGTATGAGTGGTTAGTCATGCCATTTGGGTTGACTAATGCACCCAACACATTGATGAGATTAATGAATGAAGTGTTGAAACCATTTCTAGGAAAGTTGGTCGTAGTCTATTTAGACGACATTCTGATTTTCAGTCGAACCATGGCAGAACACTTGGAACATTCGACAGGTATTGCAGAAATTGCAGGAGGAAAAGCTGATGGTAAATCTGCAAAAGTGTTTCTTCATGAAGAAGGAATTGGTGTACTTGGGGTTTGTAATCTTAGGTAAAGGGTTGGTGATGGACCCAGAGAAGGTGAAAGCAATAGTGGATTGGTCGGAAGAGACAAGTACGACTGGAGTAAGAAGTTTCCATGGACTTGCTAGTTTCTACCGGAAGTTCATTCGGGGATTCAGTCGAATTTGTGAGTTCAAGTGGATGGACGACGCCCAGAAAGCTTTTGACGAGTTGAAGGAAAAATTCACTGAGAGCCCAGTGTTAGCGCTCCCAGACTTTGACAAAGTTTTCCAGGTCGATTGTGATGCGAGTGGAACGACAATTGGAGCAGTGTTGAGCCAGGAGGGCCGACCAATTGCATTCTTTAGTGAAAAGCTGAATGGAGCGAAGCAGAAGTATTCGGTCTACGACTAGGAGTTTTATGCTATCATCCAAGCACTGAAGAAGTGGAGGCATTATTTGTTTCCCAAGGAATTTGTGTTGTACACAGATCACCAAGCATTGAGGTATTTGAACACTCAGTCGAAATTGGATCAGCGACACATGAAGTGGGTGGAGTTACTTCAGAGATATACATTCGTGTTGTGACATAGGTCGGGCAAGTCGAATAAAGTTTCCGACGCATTGAGCAGGAGAGTTGCGCTATTGAGCACGACGACAGTTCAAGCAACAGGAATAGAGTCAATAAAGATGGAGTATGAGACCGACGAGGATTTTGCGAAAGCATGGAAGGCTTGTCATGAACCTTGGAGTATCGACAGAACTCCATATTTGAGTTACTTCATCTAGGAAGGCTATCTGTTCAGGGGAAGTCAGTTGTGTATTCCCAAAGGATCAGTAAGAGAGAACCTAATCTGAGAACTTCATAATGACGAGTTAGCAGGACACTTTGGTATCGACAAGACCAAAGCACTAGTTGACGAGAAGTATTTCTGGCCAGGAATGTCGATAGATGTCGGAAGATGGGTTCGACAATGTCAAGTTTTCTAGTTGGAAAAGGGAAGGAGTTAGAAGACGGGGTTGTATACACCGTTGTCGGTACCAGATAACCCTTGGGAGCATCTTAGCATGGATTTTGTGTTAGGATTACCGAAGACTCGGCAAGGAAGTGATTCGATATTTGTTGTAGTCGACAGATTTTCGAAGATGGTGCATTTCATACCATGTAAGAAGACGAGTGACGCCAGAAGGATTGCTGTACTATTCTTCAAGGAGATATTCAGGTTGCATGGGTTGCCAAAGAGTATCACGTCGGATCGGGATACCAAGTTTATTGGGCATTTATGGAGAACCCTATAGAAGAAACTGGACATGAAGTTGCAGTTTAGTTCGGCATATCATCCGCAGACAGATGGACAGACCGAGGTGGTCAACAAAAGTTTGGGAAACCTTCTGAGATGTCTAGTAGCCGATAGACCCAAGCAGTGGGAGAATGTATTGGCACAGGAAGAGTTTGCATATAACAATTCTGTGAATCAGTCGACGGGGTTGAGCCCATTCCAGATTGTTCAGGGGAGAAGCCCACATGGAGTGGTGGATTTGGTCGAGTTGCCGATAGAAACCAGGAAGAGCGCTGATGTAGAATCATTCGCAGAGCATATGCATGAAGTTCATGAAAATGTGCGAAAGCACATAGAGAAGAGTAACGCAGCATATAAGTTAGGAAAAAGAGGCTACAATCGTTCCAAGAAGGGGATTTAGTCTATGCCTACTTACGGAAAGAGAGATTTCGGACAGGAACATACAACGAGTTGAAGCTGAAAAAGATAGGACCATGCAGAATTCTAAAGAAGATTTCAGACAATGCTTATGTGTTGGAATTGCCGGAAGACTTGAACATTTCAGCAACGTTCAATGTTTCAGATCTGTACAAGTTTGGATAAGGGTCAAGCAATGGAAGCGAGGAGGTGATAAGCATCGACTGGACAGACCAAATTCCAGATTGACACAAGGAAGAGATTGCAGAAGTAGTTGAAGAGCGCGAGGTTGGACGAACGCGTAGCACACGGAGGAAAGAATACTTGGTGCGATGGAAGAATGACGAGTTGCAGGAGGCGGCATGGATTTTCGAAGAAGATTTCAGGAGACTGACGGATCAGTCGAATTCTTTTTCACTTGGGGAGTCTAATGTAGGAGCATTGGGGCTTGGGCAAATCAGCAGAAGTTGATCGACCAGAGGGGAGCCGACCAACAGGGTTTCCTATGACCACTGGTGCAGAGAGCAGGTTGACTTGTTGAAGTCAACAAGTCGAGCAGAAGCAGTTGCAGTGCGACCGACTGGAGCAGCATAGTGGATGTTGCGATTGGTAGAGAATCGACAGGAATTAGTCGATAGACGACAAGTGAAGGAGTAAGACGTCAGGTAGTCGACAAGTGGTCGAACTAAGACATGACAAGTTTGGAGGAGCCAAGCATGGAGGAAGGGGAGGACTGGTGAACCGCAGAAGATGAGAAATAAGCCAATAGGGAGGTTGAGATGTGACCGACTACTGTAGCAGGGTTGGAAGGACGGGAAGTCAAGGGACTGTACCTGGTAGCCGTTCGGGGTTGCTGAGGAATTTAAGGCAGTTATTGCGAGTTGGTGAAAGACATGACAGGTGACGTCATGGATAGAGGCTATGCAGCACGGCTAGGAGCTGACAGTTGCAGGTTTGCAGGATTTGGAAGGATCGGTGGACAGGAGGATGTGTGTCTCGGGAACAGCAACAACAGCAGGGTAGAAGACGTAGGAGAGGAGAACACAGAGGGATTTTTAGTCTTTGATCAGCAGCATCAGAGAACAGAGCCGAGAAAAGTTGTGAAGAGTCACACCGGTCGAAGAGGAGAGTTGAGATTGAGCCATAGCTCAGCGTTTAGAGTTGACCCAAGAGAGGGTTAGGACGACACATAGGGAGAACACACCACAGTTACTTCTAATTTGTAATGGCTGAGGCCGACTGTAGTTAGTTATTTGTTTACAGTTATTCTACATTTGTTACCAAATTCAGGGAAGTAATTTAAAGCCACTTCTGGCATCCTGTTTCACACCAGTTTGTGTAAGCATCGTGGTTTGTGTCGTGTGTATTGTTAAGCAAGAAATTATTCCAGTAAGGTGGCTTGCATCACATACCTTTGCAGTGAAGTACCATTTCTCATTATGTTTGAGGCATTGTGAAGAGCATTCCAATCTCTTTCCAACGAGTGGTTGTACGTCACCCAGATTTGGTTCTTTGAGACATTTTTTTTGTCATTAACTAATTAAATATATTATGATTCATCTATTGTAAATGGGTGTCTAAAATGGCCTTGTTTGTTGGAAATCATATCGAGCATTGTTTCCATGATGGTTAATGGTACCTCTTGTTATGTACCTTTGTGTAGTGTATTTTGTGCCACTCGTGCATATAGTTTTAGGAGGGTAACTAAGCATTTGTCTCCCTGTACTGCCTTGTTTCGTAATTTCTTGAAGCTCGCCATTTTGGAGTGATTCTTGCTTAGGTTGTTTTGCATATTTTCCACCTTTAGCTTGTACTCAATACTTTCGCCATCAACTGTGACATCCATTTCCATCATATTTTCCACTCAGTTCACCATTGGGAAGGAGGGGGGGATTGGTATACAATGCTTGCTCGAGTGATTTTTTATTTACCATATTTGATTGAGATCAATCCTCTTTAGAGTGATCCTTGTACATAGCATTGATTCTTATATTGACTTGGAATTTGTAGCGGCCAATGACCCATACAGTCCGATGAGATGTATTGGGGTCCATAGGGACACTCAGCATATGATGTTTTATTCGGTTGTAAATGAATACCTAATCAGTAATTTTGTGTTGGTATTCATTCTAAAGGATTGGTTTATTTTGGGTGTGCACATTCAACTCTCATTTCCTCAACAATTTGGAATGTGCATTCAATACTCACTGCCTCAAGAGTTCAAAATTTTCTACTTGTATTTCTACATGTATATTTAGGGTTTCCTGGCCGTCTTTAGGGTTTTGACTATTCTTCCTATTTGGATCCTTTAGTGCCACAAGCCTCATAGCTATTTTGATGGTTGATGGTGTTCAAAGCCTTGTTCTGATTCCTAACTAGCACCTATTTCTTTGGAGATCATTAATGCGGTGTTTGTCATTGTTTTCCATTTTCGTGGCTCTGCAACCTATCCACTTCTTCAAATTTCAACCATGTTCATTGACGTTGTTTGGTTCTACTCTTATTTGGAGGTTTGGTTGGAGATTTTAGCCTACATGTGTCTCCTACTCTTGTCATTCACAACACCATTGTGAGATCTTCTTCAGTTTGAGATCCAATGCCTTTTTGAATAGTGGCGTTTTTCTTTCTTTTGGAGAGGATTTTTTATGGACTACGTGTTTTTCTCATTTTCTCTGCTTATGAGAGTTTGTACATGGGTACCTTATCAGGCCTTGTTGTGAGGATTCATATTCGTTTTCTTTTGTTTCGTCCCTAGGTTTTGCTTATGGGGGTGTTGGTGTTAGTATTTTCCAATGCATACAACCTATTTTGGTTGTAAGCTTATCTAGACTCTCAACCCCCCAGCTAATCTTTCTTGGAGGTTTGTTAGGCCTCCTCAATCTTATAAATTGAGGCTATCTCTTATACTTTACATCATTCACATTAATATAATTTTTTCTTCTATTATGTTGAGGATTATACTTTACATCATTCACATTAATATGATTTTTCCTTCTATTATGTTGAAGCATTCACATTAATAGAATTTTTTCTTCTATTATTTTGAGGATCATCTTTGATTGGATTTGATCCCCATATATTTACACGCATCACCAAGCTCATAGTGTGGACAAATTGTCACATTAAGAAACCCTAGATGTTGTGACCAGTACTAGTGGGTACTATAAAGGGCGAGCCTTATGCAACAAATAGGCTCGCCTTAAAGGCGATTATGTTAGGTGTCAGAGCATCCATGGCATGAGGTATGGCCATCCATGGATCGAGGATTTGGCTATTTTCTGGCGTATGCTCCCTCACCAATTTTCGGCCATCAATCTACAGCAATACTTTCAACCAGACCTACTGGTACAGCAGCATCATTAAATCGATGGGATGGTAAATCAATTATGTTTAAATTCAAATTCAAAAGTTTGAAATATACATTTACCTCCAAAACAGTTTTAAAAAACCAACCTATAGTGTGGTTCCCATTTGCGTTTTTTTTGGGTGCGAACGCTGGATTAGTTGTGCGTGGCTCTCCTGGCTATAGTAATCCTGCTTAGCATACCTTTGATGTCATCCATAACTTTCATAATTGTTGGTGTCCATTTTGTCACCATTTTCGAATATTAAATACACTCTTATCGACATTACTTTCACCATTTTTGATGTAATAAGTCACTCTCTTTGCCATTCAGACCGTCAAATGGAGCAGGTATGCGTTTATTTACACATCATATGAATTTTGGGTAAAAATTGTTATATTATGGTTTATTGATGTTTATTTGGCCTATTTAGTAACTCTATTTTGTTTTGCATGTTCTGGCTCTCAAACGAATCTTCCATTTGAACGCGCATTGAAGTTGTGAATGACCAATCGCATTCAGCTCATCATTCAGCCCCTCATTCAACCCGGGAAATCGATGGTTGAGGTATGCTCGGGCCGTTAGAGAGTAAACCGGCACGTGGATTCTGTTTGGGGCGTGGCCCTGATGGTACGTGAGCTAATGTTCTGGAAGATCCTTTCTCCTACGTGCTCAGCTCGACATCACATCCATCTCTGCCCACGTCAAAGGAGTATTGACACTTAAACAACTACGTGAAGGATCAATGCCGTGGAATTTGGAACAAAGCCCTGTATGCTGTCATGAAATTTATGAGGTCGTTCTTTGGCTACAAGCTGTCACGACACGATTAAGCAAAGCCATCCCTTGGCTTATGCATGTCATGAGCTAGTAAACAGAGCCGTTTTTGGGCATTCAAGATAGTTTGTTATTAAGCAGTCAACCACTAAAGGGTCGACTTTCTTTCTTCATTGTAATCTTGTATAAATAGACGTCCCTGTAACAGAGACAAGTTAGTCATTAGTCAGTCAGTATTTTCATCTTTAGACTTGCCTATCTTTTTAGCTGCAAATGGATACCAAAGCATTGTAATTCTGTCTTTTTATTAGTACAATTCTGTCCCAGTTTTATGGAAATTTATTAGCATGCGTGGTGATTGACTGATTAAGGCTCAGCCTCTGCTTGCTGAGACGGGACCCTCAACGACCAGTGTTTTTCATCAGTGTATATAAATTGTCTTTGTCTATTGTAGATAAACCATGTCGTTATTTCATTTATTTATCTGTTTTGTATATGATGTTTTCGTTCTGTGACTATGCATGATATATTTCCTGATTCTAGGAATACAAATATGCATACAACTATTACGAGCAATATCATTAACTGTTTAGAGATTGAAGAAGTAATTCAAATAACAACTCAAATACTTATCTTTTATGTTTGTGTGGTTGCCTCCCTCTTGATCTCTATTTTCCCTTTATGATAGCATAATGATTATACGTCTTTGAACTTCTATCCATCCTGGACCACTATGCATGCTTAAGTGTGCACTAGTTTCATCATTGTGTCATCCTCAAGATCTCATACATAATCATACATTCATTAGTATAATTTCAATGCTATCAAAACATTATAATCCTATAATCTTAACATGTATGGTCATGATCATTTCATACACAGGTAATTTATCACAAGCATTAGTATTCAAGGTTTCAGGGAGCACTTCTTTTACTCATGCATATTCGTATTTGACCATAGGACTCTTCTAGTTTGTCATATCATTAATCAAACTAAGAAGCATAATATGCATAAACCCATGATTACTCAAACTTATAACTTCATGAATAATCATTATCAATCATACGAAAGTATACTTATATAAGACCCTAACACAAGGTAGGATTCTAACTCGATATAAGAAAACATACCTGGATTATCATGATTGCTAGTTATGTCTAACATACCCAAACAATGCCTTCTTTGTTCTCTTCAATGATTTAGGGACCTTGTGCTAGTAACTTGCATATCTCATAAGTTAAGAATTGTAGAACCAAATTGTACATACCTCGTAAGTAGAGATTCTATGTGATCAATGACTATGGATGAGTCTTTGTCTTCATGTCACCATGGTCATATATTCTTGATCTAGAACTTGATTTGTCTTTCTTGATGTACCTTTCATGTTAGTGGACAACATCATCCTCATACAACACCAGAGTGCATTGGTACAATCATAAGTGTCATAACCCTAATCAACGAATGTCTTCTATCATTAACATGCATTCATAATTTTACTAAGATGATCATACAAGTCTAAAATTAATCATGATTGTACTAACCTCAATAATGTGAAGACAAACATATCGTGAACTTAATCATCAGATAAATGAAACAAATTTCAAAACATACCTGCATCTCCTAAAGTCATACCCGTCGAGATTGCTTGTAGTTTTTTCTAGAAGGGTAAAACCCTAATCATCCGAGGTAGATCACTTGTAAACATATTATATAGCTTCATGGTTTTAGGATGATAGAATACCAGTTCCATTTAAACCTCCTTCATTGCTTCCCTAAGAGTCTCCCAACCTTTCTAGGGTTTCTTCTTACTTGGAAACCCTAATTTTCAATCTCCTTCCTCCCACAACATTTTGATGAAAGATTAATATCTATGATGAATGGATTCCAAATCCATTTTAAGAGTTTCCAATGTTGCATCAGGTGTCTCCAACATTGTATCAAGTCCTTCCATACCTAAAAATTGAAAACCCTAAGTGAGAGCTTCTTCCTCCTCTTCATTGATCTCCTCCGTTTAGCCATTTCATATGTTCCTTATTGTTTCTGGTGTATCTCTAAAATTTTGGATCCTCATGGTCTGAAAATTTGGCCCATGGTATCCTGGCCTGTCATATTTTCAACCCCACAGGTTTGAGCTTCATTGGATTCCTCATGAAAGAGGTATGATAATTTTCCCAACATGACCTGTTTATGGGATGAAACAACATAGCGAACTTGTACGGAGTGGCACATGCCACTGTTTCAACTTCGGCCTCTGATACTCGCACCTGTGAAACTAAAGTTCATGCCCTAACTGCCACGTTTTATGGAATTCCATTTGGAGATTCCTAGCTCGATATATGTCCTTTTTACCTAGGTCACCTGTTTAGGGCTTCATTATGGAATAGGCAGAAACACTAACTTGTACGGATCATATCTCAGAAAGTACAATGAATCTGAGGCTGAAACTTGGACACAAGGTACAGGAACATGTCATATTCGGTCTGTATAAGTTTCATATCCCGAACCTTCACCAAAAGTGATTTATAGTGAAAGTTCCATGATGACTAGGCTTTGCTATAAAAAGCCGTAGCTTTCAAATTGTCGCAAGTGAAACAAGTGTCGTAAATGCCATACATTGCCTTCCTTCAAGATATCTCTGATACCATGTTAATATTCAATATGCTAAGATAGATAATATTAGTATTCAATTCAATTTCACAACAATATCATATACAACATCACTGAAAGAATAACAAGCACAACATAAACACAAGAGACACAAATTTATCATGGGAAACCCTCATGGGGTAGAAAACCTAGCAAAAATTCCTCAATATAGATGACCAAAAAGTACAGAGATGAAATACCCAAACAAGATGTCAAAACCCAAAAAATATCAAAAAAATTTAAACTTTTAAGGTAGCAATAAATGTTTTGGAATACGTTCCTCGATCTGTTTACGTTAATTAAATGATCATAATCTGTCTGAATAATCTGCTGTTGTACGTGAATGTTATAAATGTTTTCTCTTTTCAGTTATTGATTGTTTTATTTGTTTGCCACCTCAAGGAGAAAGTGCCAGAGCAGACTAGGCTTACTTAGCTTTCGAGCTAACGCATCAACTGTCTTTCTCTTTACAGATACACAGGTAAAGTGGGGTCGCGACATTTAAATCTTTAAAGTGTTAAAATGCATTTATCTGCACCAATTCAAACAGTAAAAATCTAAACATGCAAGTCTGTTATCAACATATGTAAAGGTAGAACTCCCTTCCTAAGGTACTCATAAATCTTACTGTTATCAAGTCGGAAATTTTATGAGAATATGCTATCTATTTATTCTTGATCGAAATGGCTGAAGTATCACCGTGGAGTATTGTTCCTTTGATTTTATACCGTGCTGTAATAATAATACCTCTTATTTAATATGGCATCAAGTTGCTGGATTATAATAATAAGACCACTTTTGGTTTATCTGTTAATACTGTAGTATGTCACATCAATAATCTTGAAGATATAGTTTCGATTGATAGCCTTAAGGCACAAGAGACATATGATATGGTCCTCTCTTATCCCGTCGTTATAATGTTAGACTTTATTTGGAATTTGCAACTTAACAGTGAAAGATCTGGAATTACCAATATTTACTTTTCTTATGTCTAAATAGATATCAGCGGCTCTGTCAGAATTACTACACCCAGCTCTACTTCACTACAATAGAGTCTTTAATGAAGGGCAATATCTGTTGTTGCTTTCATATAGCTAGGGTATAAAATTATTGGTGCTAGTTATTGTGAAATGACTTATAGTTAAAGGTGATATCATCTTACTTATAATTATTTGATGTGGAAACCATCTCCTTGTATAAAAATCCAGACTCCATGTGTTATCAAAATGTCTTGGTTACTAAAAGAATGACACAAGCTATAGGGTCTTACAACTCTATATATATATAACTGTTCTATTTACCCATACCATGGTTTGTATCTAATACCAATGTTAAGTATTTCATCGCAAGGTTGAACATCATTAACATACATTCTTATATTAATTGTGGGCAAGTGTTGTTGTTTTCGTAAGCAAGGCTCAATGCATTTCTTTTCCATGGAGAAAACTTGAAATTCATCTTTAGTTTAATACCATGTGGAATGTCCAAGCTGTGGTGTTTTATTTAGCAAGAATGGATCTTTCTGTAAAAATCTTAGACATTATTGATAACTACCTATATTCGTTGGTTGTAGGCAATGTGATGTTCACATCATACGATTCGGAAGTATTAAAATCATTATGAAGCTAATGACAAGTTTAACATGGTGCCAATACCCT
Organism: Larix kaempferi; assembly: GCA_027924585.1. Taxonomy (NCBI): domain Eukaryota; kingdom Viridiplantae; phylum Streptophyta; class Pinopsida; order Pinales; family Pinaceae; genus Larix; species Larix kaempferi. The sequence continues at coordinate 8,071,788 of BSBM01000223.1, read as the reverse complement.
TATGCATTATCGGGTTCATGATGTTAATCATCTCTGCCATGATTGGGTTTATTCCCGTTATAAATTTGTTTGGAAAAAAAATCATTTGAACTTTTTGGTCTCAACATTAGAATCTCGACCCACTCTCATGCAAATATTGAAACTGCTACGTGGTTGCATGTTAGCCAAGTGCTGGGCGATATAAAACCTAGGCATAACCCTACTTCGTCATTATCCACCGCCTTCGGGCTCGGGTCTTTCCCTATTACCTCTCTAGGTCCGAGCTACGGTGGCGTTGTTGTTTATAGTTCTCAGACTGTTATCATTCCTTCGCTTGATGACTTCATTTGCAAGTCTTTATTATTAACTGTTGGCAGCTAAGGGAATGCTGTAGTGCCTAGGGTTTATCCTTGTTGTTCGTTACCAGTCTGGCCGCCATTGTTACAATGTGTTAACAGCTTGCATGCTGCCTCATCTTTCATATTGTTCAAAGTCTCGTCTGAGGGTCATTTGGAATTGTTGTTTTTGCAACGGTGGCTGGTCGAGCATCTAGGGTTTGTAACTTCGTTAAAAGTGGAAATCCCTTGTCACGGCGTGACCTTGCATTTCTTGTTGCCTGGTTCCTTTTGATGCTTACCCGGTAGCACATACTTCTTGTTTAGCAGTTAGCTTATTCGTGTTGGTGAAACGAAAGGGGTTCACCCTTCTGTTGCTTATGGCTACCAGCCTATCTACTGTACATGTCTGCAATCAACCTCGGTAAGCTTAAAGGTCCATCCTTGTTTTTCTTAACACAACAAGTTGTTTTAAGAATCGTCATTTTTATATAGATGAACATGATTATTGATAAAGCTTTTATTTTGTTGCAGGCTCGGACTCCCTTCGTACTGTGGAAGAATTCGGCTTCAGTTGTTGGTTGCATCTCCGGGTAAGCCTGGTTCTACCACGGCAAATCCTCCTTGTGGGTTGTTTGCACTGTAGGGTTTTGGTCTTGGAAGTTTGGCTTCCATTGTTGTTGTGGCTAATGGAACTCCTTTTCGGCACTTTGGTTGTTTGATACCGGATCTAAGTTCTAGGATTTAAATGTAATTGATAAACCAGAGACCTGTGAGTGTTGATAAAATAAAATTAAGCTCGGCAGCAGGGTTCTAATTTCTTTAATTTGTTTTAATATCACAACTATAATATTTTCTGCTAGGGTTTGTATTTAACAAATAATAATAAACTAGCTTATGCTTACAATATATAAACTATTACATAAATAAGAATGGTTTTCTGTGTAAATTATAAATGCATTATTAATAGAAAAACAAAGATATTAACTCATCCTAACAAATCAGAAAATCACAGTAACTTCAAAAATCTTCTAATGATATTCCGAGCTATTCCATTTACTAACAGATTAATTACCATTTATACATATTAACAGTACACATAACATGCATTAATTCTTCCTTAATAAACATATAAGAGTAAGTAGCAGAACCTGTCTAGATTTGTGGACAACAACAGCAATGGGAGGCTGTACCTCCCTACCAATTCCTGGAGAGTGCCCAGACAGCACTTCTCAGGACCCCCGAGCTTGCTCTGGTCTCCCTGGCTGGAACTAGGTGCAGCAGAACAATTCACTCAGCCAAATAGCTAAACTGGAACCAAGTTACTGCAGCATTCCATATCAAAACACTCCCTTACTGTATTATCCCTCTTCCTCAATGGGACTCCTGAATAGAATTCACCTGAATGTATTCTCCCTCTAGAACAATGCTGAACCCCTAGCTCAGTTCATTGAGTACTATTTAAAAGATTGCCTAGGTCTTAGTTGGGTTAACTGTCATAAATGAGCCACCTGCTCAGATTCCACTTTCTTGGGGAATCATGACCCCAAAATATAGGGAGGTTGCCACCTGCAACTTAGGAAGTGTTTGAGGATGCTGCCACTTGTCTTTTGCCGTTCCACCTAGTTCCATCCACCAGTTAGACCAGTAACCTCTTTTAACAGCTCTCCCATGCTGTTGTCTCCATAATTTATTTATTAATAATAAAATATTCATAATTTACATTCCATTTCTGGTGACTCTGCTGAGTCATCAATTCCTACTTAGCATTAAATTTAACATAATGTCTCAGGAATATTAATAAAATAATTACATTATTTTTGCAAAATTGGGGTATGTGACATACACACCCCCTTGAAATGTAACATCGTCCTCGATGTTACTTATTCTTCATCTTCAGCCACCTGCTGGAATAGATGTGGGTATGCTTCCCGCATCTTACTTTCCAGTTCCCAGGTAGCTTCTTCAGGACTAAGGTGCTTCCATTGCACCTTCAGCTGTCCAATTATGCGGTTCCGCAGAGTAATTTCCCTCCTCCCGAGGATACAATCCGGTTCCACCAGAACTTCCCCTTCTGGTTCTACTTGTACAATGTTCCAGTCAATAACATGAGTAGCATCATGAACATACTTTTTCAGAACAGAGATATGAAAAACATTGTGTACTTTTAAATTTGGTGGTAATGCTAGCTGATAAGCAACTTGACCGATTCTAGATAAAATTTCAAACGGACCACAGTAACGTGGTGCTAATTTTGCACAACTTCCCAGTCTTAGAGAGCTCTTCTTTGGCCTTACCTTGATGAACACATGTTCACCTACCTGGAACTCTTTAGGAGTTCTTTTCAAATCTGCTTGACTCTTTTGCCGATCCTGGGCAATCTTCAAATTTACCTGCACTTGTTTCACAATCTGTTCCATTTCTTTTAATAAATCAGGTCCTAACACTAATCTATCTACTGGATTACTCCAAGAGATAGGAGTGTTACATTTACGACCATACAGAATTTCAAAAGGACTAAACTTAGCCGACGATTGATAGCTGTTATTGTATGCAAATTTTGCTAAATGTAAATAATCCTCCCACTTACCTGGTTGATCTTTAACATACATCCTTAGCAGATCTTCTAATACTTGGTTAACTCTTTCGGTTTGTCCATCCGTCTGAGGATGGAAAGAAGTGCTGAAATTTAGTGTGGTATTTAATCCTTTAAACAAGGATTTCCAAAAGTTCCCTGTGAATTTAGGATCCCTATCTGAAATAATAACTTTTGGAACGCCATGTAACCGAGAAATCTGTTTCAGAAATATATCAGCTATGTTTGCAGCCTTGTAATTGGTTTTAACAGGAATAAAGTGTGCTGATTTGCTTAATTTATCGACTACCACCATAATTGAATCATTCTGATGCTGATTTTTGGGTAATCCTGTAATGAAATCTAAACTAATTATCTCCCATTTCCAACTAGGAATAGGCAAAGGTTGCAGTAACCCAGCTGGATGCTGGTGTTCTATTTTTACCTGTTGATAGTCTAAACATCTAGCTATATACTCAGCTGTTTCAGATTTCATATTAAATCTTTTCGCAGCATAGTGACAGTTTTCTGGTAGCCTGGATGCCCTGAGTAAGGGGTTTTATGAATTTCATCCAGAATTAACAGTTTAATCTTAGGTGCATTTGGAACATACAACCTGTCTTTAAACAATAAAAATCCATCTTCATTCAGACTATATCCTTTTATCACACTTTCTGTAGGTTGTTCTTTGGCTGCAGCTTGTAAATGCTGATAACTTTCATCTGATTTTATCCCTTCAACCAACTGTTTATTTAAATCAGAGGTATAAGTGCTGCTAGCTGATACAAAATTCAGCTTTGCATTTCTGCTCAAGGCATCAGCCACCTTATTTTCCTTTCCTTTTATGTGTTGAATTTCAAAATCGTATTCACTTAAGAATGCCAACCACTTGGCTTGTCTTGCATTTAAATTAGGCTAATCTAAAAGGTATTTCAAACCCTTATTATCAGTCAGTAGAGTGAATTTTCTGCCTATTAAGTGGTGTCGCCACATCTTTAAAGCATGGATAACAGCAGCTAATTCTAGGTCATAAGTGGCATAATTCTTTTCATGAATTTTCAGCTTCCTAGATTCGTAAGCAATGACATGTCCCTCTTGAGTCAACACTCCACCTAGACCATCATTACAAGCGTCAGTGCAAACCACGAAATCTTTAGTTGGATCCGCTATTCTGAGAATAGGCGCAGTTGCCAATAAAATCTTAAGTTTCTTAAAGCTTTCTTCACACTTCGCGTTCCAATCAAACTTCTTGCCTTTCTTTTGCAAGGAAGTGATGGGGTTGGCTATTTTTGAAAAGCCTTCAATAAATCTCCGGTAGTAACCGGTAATTCCCATGAAGGATCTAACATCTGTTACATCTTTTGGTACCGGCCATTCTTCAATTGCCCGAATCTTTTCAGGATCAACTGAAATCCCTTCCTTGGTGACTACATGTCCTAAGTACTAGATTTCGTCTTTAAAGAAGTCACACTTGCTGAACTTCGCAAAGAGATGCTGCTCTCTTAGTTCTTGTAAGACTATTCGTAAGTGTTCTTTATGCTCCTCTTCATTCTTAGAATAAACTAATATGTCATCGATGAATACGACAACAAATTTATCTAAGTACTTATGCATTATGTTATTCATTAAGCACATAAAGATAGCTGGGGCATTAGTAAGCCCAAATGGCATTACGACAAATTCGTAATGTCCGTACCTTGTTCTAAAAGCTGTTTTGAAAATGTCTTCTTCTTTAATCCTCACCTGATGATAACCCGATCTCAAGTCTATCTTAGAGAACACCGTAGCTCCACGTAGCTGATCAAATAGATCATCTATACGAGGTAACGGATACCTGTTTTTAATCGTTATCTTGTTCAGCTGACGGTAATCTATGCAAAGTCGCATAGTTCCGTCCTTCTTTTTAACAAAAATTACTGGTGCTCCCCAAGGGGATACACTGGGTCGAATGTAATTCTTGTCTATTAACTCCTTTAACTGAGTTTTCAATTCGTTAAGCTCCAAAATATTCATGCGATACGGGGCTTTTGAACTGGGGACAGCACCTGGTACCAGCTCAATTGTAAAGTCCAGCTCCCTTTTGGGAGGTAGTTCTGGGATTTCCTTTGGAAAAACATCAATAAATTCATTGACTACAGGGATGTTCTCTACTGTTTTCTTGCTGCTTTCAGACTTATCTGTCTCATCTGTAATAGTTACAGCATAGGTCTTGCACCCTTTTCTGACTTCCCTTTTAAGTTGTAAGGCAGAAATCTGCCTAACTACTGTTTTCCTAGGAATACCCCTGCAAAGTCCCCAACAGTCATTTCATCTTGAATAGTATGAATATTGTTGATTTGCTTCTTTCGATTTGGGAAAACTGAAGCATAGTGTGGGCCATTGCATTCCCAGCACTTAACAGGTTCCTTTCGTTCAAAATTCTTAGTGTAGTTTCCATGATTGTTAGGAGTCTCCTTGCTTCCTTTGAAATTGTTGGAATGATTAGTGGCTCCATTTTTGTTTCCCTGGGAGCTCTTACCATTAAAATGGTTTCCATTCTTGTTATTCTTGAAACTTTTCTGAGATACAAACTCCTTTTTCCTGTACTCAAGCTGATGGCTATTCTTTTTAGCCTTCCAGTTAGCTATCCCTTCTTTCTTTTTATTCTGTTCAAAACAGAAATTTGCCTTACGCATAGCCTCTTCCAGCGTTTTGGGGTTATCATATTTGATTCTGTCCTTGATATGATAGGGCAGACAGCTAAGAAACCGCTGTATTTTTGGTTTCTCTTCGACAAAATACGGCACATACCTTAACAGACTTAAGAACTTACTGTTTAAGTCCTTCATTGTCATAGATCCTAGCTTTAGTTCATAAAATTCCTTGGCCCTCTCCTCATAGTACTGTTCAGACAGAAATTTCTTCTTGAATTACCTTTTAAAGGTACTCCAATTAACTTCTTTTTCTTTAATCCCCTTGACCCTTTTCAGATCTTGCCACCATATATCCGCCTTTCCAGAAAGATTGTAGATGGCCATTCGTGCCTTCAGCTGATTTGAGTAATTGTAGATCTGAAAATATTTTCTCATCCCGGATAACCAGGATTCTGCTTCTTCTCCTGTTTCAGATTCTCCATTGAAAGTTGGGGGTTTTATTTTCTTAAACTCCCCAGAAATCTCTTCATAAGGTCTATACTTTTTCCTTCTATCGTGCAGCTCAGCTTCACTGTTGTCACTAGTAGTGTGATAACTGTGTTGTTCCCTTCCTTCTTTGGATGATGAACTGCTGTCAGATTTAGCTGGTTTCATCCTTTTAGACCCTCTTTGATGACTAACTTCTTCTGAGTCAGCTCGTTTGCTCCTTCCTTCTGTCCGAAATTTTTCTATCAACAGCTGATTTAGCTGCTCTTGAGTTTTTAGAATCCTTTAATTATCCTTCTTGACTGTTTCTATCTCTGTCTTTAAACCTTTTATGGTCTGCATCAGTTCAGTGGAGTGAGCAATTACCTCCTCTGTCTCAGGTTCTCTCGACATCTGTCTTGTTGCAGTGTTGGGAGATTCCTGCTCAGCATATTCTCCTAGCTTTTCCATACCTGCCTGTTAGATTCAGAAAAGGAAATTTTTCTGCTCTGTCTACATGAAACAGAAAATATAAGTTAATACATTATATATTACATTTTTCTTTCATGGTCACTGTTTTTGCGGAAACTAGTGGAGTCACATCCAAGCCTAGTGTCTGAACCTCGCTCTGATATCACATGTCAAAACCCAAAAAATATCAAAAAAATTTAAACTTTTAAGGTAGCAATAAATGTTTTGGAATACGTTCCTCGATCTGTTTACGTTAATTAAATGATCATAATCTGTCTGAATAATTTGCTGTTGTATGTGAATGTTATAAATGTTTTCTCTTTTCAGTTATTGATTGTTTTATTTGTTTGCCACCTCAAGGAGAAAGTGCCAGAGCAGACTAGGCTTACTTAGCTTTCGAGCTAACGCATCAACTGTCTTTCTCTTTACAGATACACAGGTAAAGTGGGGTCGCGACATTTAAATCTTTAAAGTGTTAAAATGCATTTATCTGCACCAATTCAAACAGTAAAAATCTAAACATGCAAGTCTGTTATCAACATATGTAAAGGTAGAACTCCCTTCCTAAGGTACTCATAAATCTTACTGTTATCGAGTCGGAAATTTTATGAGAATATGCTATCTATTTATTCTTGATCGAAATGGCTGAAGTATCACCGTGGAGTATTGTTCCTTTGATTTTATACCGTGCTGTAATAATAATACCTCTTATTTAATATGGCATCAAGTCGCTGGATTATAATAATAAGACCACTTTTGGTTTATCTGTTAATACTGTAGTATGTCACATCAATAATCTTGAAGATATAGTTTCGATTGATAGCCTTAAGGCACAAGAGACATATGATATGGTCCTCTCTTATCCCGTCGTTATAATGTTAGACTTTATTTGGAATTTGCAACTTAACAGTGAAAGATCTGGAATTACCAATATTTACTTTTCTTATGTCTAAATAGATATCAGCGGCTCTGTCAGAATTACTACACCCAGCTCTACTTCACTACAATAGAGTCTTTAATGAAGGGCAATATCTGTTGTTGCTTTCATATAGCTAGGGTATAAAATTATTGGTGCTAGTTATTGTGAAATGACTTATAGTTAAAGGTGATATCATCTTACTTATAATTATTTGATGTGGAAACCATCACCTTGTATAAAAATCCAGACTCCAGGTGTTATCAAAATGTCTTGGTTACTAAAAGAATGACACAAGCTATAGGGTCTTACAACTCTATATATATATATAACTGTTCTATTTACCCATACCATGGTTTGTATCTAATACCAATGTTAAGTATTTCATCGCAAGGTTGAACATCATTAACATACATTCTTATATTAATTGTGGGCAAGTGTTGTTGTTTTCGTAAGCAAGGCTCAATGCATTTCTTTTCCATGGAGAAAACTTGAAATTCATCTTTAGTTTAATACCATGTGGAATGTCCAAGCTGTGGTGTTTTATTTAGCAAGAATGGATCTTTCCGTAAAAATATTAGACATTATTGATAACTACCTATATTCGTTGGTTGTAGGCAATGTGATGTTCACATCATACGATTCGGAAGTATTAAAATCATTATGAAGCTAATGACAAGTTTAACATGGTGCCAATACCCTTATGCATTATCGGGTTCATGATGTTAATCATCTCTGCCATGATTGGGTTTATTCCCGTTATAAATTTGTTTGGAAAACAAATCATTTGAACTTTTTGGTCTCAACATTAGAATCTCGACCCACTCTCGTGCAAATATTGAAACTGCTACGTGGTTGCATGTTAGCCAAGTGCTGGGCGATATAAAACCTGGGCATAACCCTACTTCGTCATTATCCACTGCCTTCGGGCTCGGGTCTTTCCCTGTTACCTCTCCAGGTCCGAGCTACGGTGGCGTTGTTGTTTATAGTTCTCAGACTGTTATCATTCCTTCGCTTGATGACTTCATTTGCAAGTCTTTATTATTAACTGTTGGCAGCTAAGGGAATGCTGTAGTGCCTAGGGTTTATCCTTGTTGTTCATTACCAGTCTGGACGCCATTGTTACAATGTGTTAACAGCTTGCATGCTGCCTCATCTTTCATATTGTTCAAAGTCTCGTCTGAGGGTCATTTGGAATTGTTGTTTTAGCAACGGTGGTTGGTCGAGCATATAGGGTTTGTAACTTCGTTAAAAGTGGAAATCCCTTGTCACGGCGTGACCTTGCATTTCTTGTTGCCTGGTTCCTTTTGATGCTTACCCGGTAGCACATACTTCTTGTTTAGCAGTTAGCTTATTCGTGTTGGTGAAACGAAAGGGGTTCACCCTTCTGTTGCTTATGGCTACCAACCTATCTACTGTACATGTCTGCAATCAACCTCGGTAAGCTTAAAGGTCCATCCTTGTTTTTCTTAACACAACAAGTTGTTTTAAGAATCGTCATTTTTATATAGATGAACATGATTATTGATAAAGCTTTTATTTTGTTGCAGGCTCGGACTCCCTTCGTACTGTGGAAGAATTCGGCTTCAGTTGTTGGTTGCATCTCCGGGTAAGCCTGGTTCTACCACGGCAAATCCTCCTTGTGGGTTGTTTGCACTGTAGGGTTTTGGTCTTGTAAGTTTGGCTTCCATTGTTGTTGTGGCTAATGGAACTCCTTTTCGGCACTTTGGTTGTTTGATACCGGATCTAAGTTCTAGGATTTAAATGTAATTGATAAACCAGAGACCTGTGAGTGTTGATAAAATAAAATTAAGCTCGGCAGCAGGGTTCTAATTTCTTTAATTTGTTTTAATATCACAACTATAATATTTTCTGCTAGGGTTTGTATTTAACAAATAATAATAAACTAGCTTATGCTTACAGTATATAAACTATTGCATAAATAAGAATGGTTTTCTGTGTAAATTATAAATGCATTATTAATAGAAAAACAAAGATATTAACTCATCCTAACAAATCAGAAAATCACAGTAACTTCAAAAATCTTCTAATGATATTCCGATCTATTCCATTTACTAACAGATTAATTACCATTTATACATATTAACAGTACACATAACATGCATTAATTCTTCCTTAATAAACATATAAGAGTAAGTAGCAGAACCTGTCGAGATTTGTGGACAACAACAGCAATGGGAGGCTGTTCCTCCCTACCAATTCCTGGAGAGTGCCCAGACAGCACTTCTCAGGATCCCCGAGCTTGCTCTGGTCTCCCTGGCTGGAACTAGGTGCAGCAGAACAATTCACTCAGCCAAATAGCTAAACTGGAACCAAGTTACTGCAGCATTCCATATCAAAACACTCCCTTACTGTATTATCCCTCTTCCTCAATGGGACTCCTGAATAACATTCACCTGAATGTATTCTCCCTCTAGAACAATGCTGAACCCCCAGCTCAGTTCATTGAGTACTATTTAAAAGATTGCCTAGGTCTTAGTTGGGTTAACTGTCATAAATGAGCCACCTGCTCAGATTCCACTTTCTTGGGGAATCATGACCCCAAAATATAGGGAGGTTGCCACCTGCAACTTAGGAAGTGTTTGAGGATGCTGCCACTTGTCTTTTGCCTTTCCACCTAGTTCCATCCACCAGTTAGACCAGTAACCTCTTTTAACAGCTCTCCCATGATGTTGTCTCCATAATTTATTTATTAATAATAAAATATTCAGAATTTACATTCCATTTCTGTTGACTCTGCTGAGTCATCAATTCCTACTTAGCATTAAATTTAACATAATGTCTCAGGAATATTAATAAAATAATTACATTATTTTTGCAAAATTGGGGTGTGTGACACAAGAGCTCCTTCTCCTTCACATATATCTCTCTCTCTCTCCTAATGTGCAATACACAAGTGAGAGTGTGTTCAAATGAGGAAAACAACACCTCTATTTATACTTTATCTTTCACTGGACATTTTCCCTAACTAGGTCGGCCCCTAACTAATTGAACTAATGCTAATTGGGCCGACCCCTTAGGGGACTTAAACACCCCATTAAAAAATGACTCAAGGGGATCTATTTCCTTGACTTACAAGAGAGGATTTACCTCAATGACTTTACATAATCAAATATAATAATGACATCCCGACAGAGAAATAAAACATATCCGAATAAATAATAATAAAAGACAAGTAGAATATTCTTCGAAGTTACAATATTTCAACAAGGGGGTGGCATGGGGACAAGGTGGTGAGAGCAAAACAAATGAGATAGTGGTGGCTAATGAATAGGTGCATGCAATGGAAAACGTGGTGCGGATGGGTTGCGATACAACCCCATGGGTGGTAGTATGGGTAGTAGACCACGAGGAGGTGAGACTAGAATCCCAAGAGCAGAGAAAAACTGGACAAATGTTGGCCTTATTGATCCTCTTGGGATAAAATATGGATGGAAAGTTGACAATGGTCAGACATGAACATATAGTATCATCGACATAGGAGGGGATGGGGCCACCTGCATACACATTTATAAATATTTTAATTAGTTAACCAAAATAAGATTTAATGTAATTCACATTTAAATAATATTTAAACTGGGAACATGATACTTGCGAATGTGGTGATGCCTCAACCCCAGGTGGATGGGGCTCCTCGCTGCTTGGTTCCACAATTTGTATAAGTGTAAAATGAAGGAACACATTATACACAAACTAGAAGCACATTCAAATTGGAAGGATCTAGAATATGGATTGAAAACATAGGATAAAAAATGAAAGAAGGGATCACTTTAAATCATGAATCAATCAATACAACATACCTGAGTGTGTGGTACACCAAATGAACATGTTGCTGCAACAACAACACTAGTGTCAGATATTGGCACTGCTTCATCAGTTGGTGTCAATGGAGTGATGCCTGGTCCTAGCAACTGTGAACATCATATAATTAGATACATAAAGATAAAATATAATAATATATAAATTAAATGAAGAACATAGATATGGTCAATGAACTAACCTCCATAAATATGTCGGGTCTAGTGGCCTCCATTGCCCCATAACAAGAATTCCCAGAGCTCGAACATATGTGAGGTTGACATGAGGCTCTATGTTGCTCCTCCTACTTGGATCCTGTTGTAGGGGTGGAAGGCCCAAATCCTCCCCCAATGTCACTTGATGCTCGCTCTTGGTGTGATAGGGCTATAAAAGTATTGTGTTGCACCAATTTTCAAGCCACAGTTGATAGGGATTCTTGTGTCTATGAAATGCCCCCCATAAAGGTGGATATTGGACAAGGGGGTGGGTTGTCTCCTAGAAGGACCAGGACCTAACAATGGGTTGCACCTGGCATTCTCTCTATCTTGTGCAGATCCACGACCCACCCCCTGAAATTCACCAATGTCAAAGTAGTTGACATGGTACTCTAGCACAAAATTTGTGTATATTTTTTTTGAGAAAATACAGAGGCACTTGCCTATTATTGCAAGCAGGTTTGTCAAACACCGTAAACCACCTATCCATCCAATGGTATTTGAATGGTTGGTGGATGCACCAACCCATGCAAATTTGTTTCTTTGTGATTGGTGGATGTTTTCCATTGCTTGGGTTAATAAAGAATTGCATCAACTATTGTTTAGTAATCCCCAAGTCTCTAACTTTCTCTTTACTTAGCCTAGTCCTATAGTATTCACGCATTCTAGCCATGTAGTCAGAGATATTGTTTAGTTGTCCTTGGGAATATCCAATAGAGGATATGATTGCCTCTAACGAAGTAGCAAGTAACAATCAGGAGGGATCTCTAGTGTTTTACAATTCATTGTAAAGGGTTTGAATAGATCTCAAAATAGATTCAATTTCCATGTTAATATTTGGTGGTTCAGGGTTCAAGTTTTGGTTGTCTTGGGGGTTTTGTGGATCCTCTTATGGATTCAAGTTTTGGTTGTCTTGGAGGTTTTGTGGATTCTCTTCTGGATTCATTTTAGTCAATGGTGCTGCAATTTAGTGAAAGAAAAACAGTGGGTTTAGAATTTTGTATATATTTTTTAACAAATTATAAAATTTTACAAACAAAAAAACAAAATAAAAGAAATATGCATTGCTTGCAAATTACATGGAAATCCAAGACAATGGTGCTAAAGATTGAATGGGGGGGTAAATTCTTCTTCCAACGCTCTACCTCTACACAGTTAGCGAACGGTGCATTCTATGCAAAATACGTTGGTCACTGTGTTTTATTAATAGTGTTTAACAAGAGCGCACACACATGAAATGCGCGTGCGCGTCAAATGCGCATGCACCTCAACTACGCGCATGCTTTTAAGTGACATGGAATCCAGATTGGAGGTTCAGGAGTGCTCAAACCAACAACACGCACACACTTTTATTAGTGCGAGCACGTTCCTGCGAGTGCACGTTTGTTTTTACCCCATTGCAAATTTCGAGGCCACCAACTTCATGCACCCACCCTTTGGTCCTTTTAGAATGTTCTTGAAGGTCCACACATTACTTGCTCCACATGTGAGAGAAATGAGAGCTGACATGGTATCCACTCGGTGCCATGGTGGTTAACTAGATAGGTCAACTTGTAGGGCGGGCATAACTTTTGCATGCGTACTCCGTTTGAGGCAATTTTGGACCATTGGAAAGGTCTTGAAAAGTAGAATCACGTGAAGGGGAATTGTGCAAGCAATGAACTTTTGACCCCAAAAAAATCATTTAGACCCTCAAACAGGCCTCAGAAGGTTTGAGATGCCAAATATTCAAAATGAGACCTACACATAAAATGGGCCCTACAAGCCAATTCACCCAATCTTTTAACCCCGGAAGCTCCAAATAGGTGAGAAATTATATAGTGATCCATTTCAGATCAAGTGTGCATTCGTTCATTGGTATCTGGGGGGGTATGAAAGGGCGTAAGTTTTTTGAATCCCGTGAGGATCTGACTACCTGGCAAGAACGATTATGTGAAGAAATTTTCGCATATTTGTTTTTATTTGCCAAATTTATTGATAAGGTTATTGGGATCAATTTTTTTTCCATATTGATGCAGGAGCATCGAGGCCTGGGAAGATCAGTCGAAGTTGATCGACCGGAGGGGAGCCGACCAATGGGGTTTCCGATGACCACTGGTGTGGAGAGCAGGTTGACTTGTCGAAGTCAACAAGTCGAGCAGAAGCAGTCAGAGTGCGACCGACTGGAGCAGCACAGTGGATGTTTCAATTGGTCGAGAATCGACAGGAATTAGTCGATAGACGACAAGTGAAGGAGTAAGACATTGGGTAGTCGACGAGTGGTCGAACTATGACAAAACAGGTTTGGCGGAGCCAAGCGCAGAGGAAGGGGAGGATTGGCGAACCGTAGAAGATGAGAAATATGCCGACAGGAAGGTTGAGATGTGACCGACTGCTGTAGCAGGTTCGGAAGGACAGGAAGTCAAGGGACTGTACTTGGTAGCCGTTCGGGGTTGCTGAGGAAGTTAAGGCAGTTATTGCAAGTTGGTGAAAGACATGATAGGTGACGTCATGGACAGAGGCTGTGCAGCACAGCGAGGAGTTGACAGTTGCAGGTTCACAGGATTTGGAAGGATTGGCGGACAGGAGGATGCGTGTCTCGAGAATAGAAGCGGCAGCAGGGTAGAAGACGTAGGAGAGGAGAACACGGAGGGATCTTTAGTCTTTGATCAGCAGCATCAGAGAACATAGTCGAGAAAAGTTGTGAAGAGTCACACCGGCCGAAGAGGAGAGTTGAGATCGAGCCATAGCTCAGCGTTCAGAGTTGAACCAAGAGAGGGTGAGGTCGACACATAGGGAGAACACACCATAGTTACTTCTAAGTTGTAATGGCTAAGGCCGACTGTAGTTAGTTATTTGTTTACAGTTATTTCGCATTTTAACCAAATTCAGGGAAGTAATATAAAACCACTTCTAGCATCCTGTGTCACACCAGTTTGTGTAAGCATCATGGTTTGTGTCATGTGTATTGTTAAGCAAGAAAGTATCCCAGTAAGGTGACTTGCGTCAGTTGGTATCAGAGCGCGGATCATAGAAGATCAGAGTGGGAACAAAGAACCGAAAGAAAGTTTGGTTGAGAGACGACTATACCAACCGTGACTTGCGTCAGTTGGTATCAGAGTAGAAGAATCCGTTGAAGTTCGTGCTAGAAAGCCTACAAGTGAGTTGAACAGCTCCAACTGCGGTTGGGTAGAGTTGTGCATGACTTGTTTCAAGTCCAGTTGCGATTGGATGTGTGAGAGTTTCAACAAAGGTTGGAAATGGCTCATAAAGGTGTTAATTTCCGAGGACGAAGGGCACGTGGCGCAGCAGCCGTCACAGTGGATCGTGAGATGTTCGATGAATGCGTTAGGACGATGCGAACTTTGACCAATGAAGTCATGGCGATCAAAGAAAACCAGATGCGTGGTTGTATTCCTGAAGCACTGGACCACATCGATGAGGAAGTCGAAGAAGTGGTAGCATGGTAAGAAGCCGCAGAGGAACCAGAGGAAAAATTGATCAAACTCCTGACGGATATGAGAGGTCGGGTGAAGATAGACATGCGTACGTACTCGGGAAGCCTGGACCCAGAAGATTTGATTGACTGGTTCAGAGAGATGGATAAATACTTTGACATAGAGCAGATCGAGGATCCTAAAAGGGTTAAGACTGCATGTCTAAGGTTGAAGGGTCATGCCTCGTTGTGGTGGGACAATGTATAGGCTGACAGAGTCAAGAACGGCAAGGAGAAAATCAAGTCTTGGGACAAAATGGTTGCCAAGTTGAAAGGAAAATTCTTGCCAAATGACTATGTGATTTCCTTGTTCAGGAAGTTACAGAACTTTCGACAGAAAGAGATGACCGTGAAAGAGTACATGGAGGAGTTCTACCAATTATCGATTCGGTCAGGACAAACTGATGAAGGAGAAGAAGCTGTCGCCAGATACATGAACGGCTTGAAATATGCTATTCAGGATGAACTCAACATGTCGAGATTCAAAGCAGTCGGCGAAGCCTACCAGTTAGCTCTGAAGGCAGAAGAGAAGCTGTCAAGAAAATCCACAGCGACCAGGGGAAGGATGACTAGTCGAGGTGCGAAAAATGTCTTCGCGAAAGGCCAAAGTAGCAGGTACATGAGAGAAGGTGTCAAAGATAGCCGACACACAAAAGGGACATTGACATGGAAAGCGCAAGAAAACCGATGCGATGGTCATGAGAATTGCGGTCGAGGTGTGTATAGTCAAAGTGGTGCATCCGATAAGAAAGGAGATAACAGACCAGCCATAATCTGTTACAAGTGTCGAGGAATGGGACACAACGCATATGAGTGCCCAAAAAACCTACATGCTGCAGAGGAGTCGAAACCCAGACGTCGAAAGGATGACCAAGTTGACGAGAGGGAAGAATCGGCATCCGACAGCAGTGGAGGTGAAAAGAAGAAGAACCAGAATCTGACGGTTCAGAGGACCTTGGTCCAGGAAGATCAACGTGACATGATGGAACCAGCACAATGGAAGGCGATCTTTCGAACGAAGGTATGGATCGGGGAATGGCATTGCAAAACCATAGTTGATGGTGGAAGCATGGAAAATCTTGTGTCGACGGAAGTCATCGACAAGATCGGTTGAAGTGTCGAGAACATCCACACCCCTACAAGATCTCATGGTTGCAAAAAGGACACCATGTCAGAGTGACCAGGCAGTGCCTGATCAACTTCAGAGTTGAAGGATTAGTGGACATCGTACTGTGTGATGTAGTTCCCATGGATGCATGCCATCTATTGTTAGGAAGACCATGGCAATATGATCAGAAAATGATCTATGATGGTCGAGCCAACACAATCACAGTGTGGAAGAATGGCGTGAAGAGGACTCTTAAGCCGAGGCGAGAAGAGCCAGCCAACAGTAGGGACGACGAGAGCAATCTTTGGGAAAAGCGAGTGTTGATGAGCACCGCAAAGGAATTCCTCGCAGAAGAGGAGAGGCATTTGGGATGTTTTGCGATCATTCCAGAAGGACCATATGTCAAAGGAATGAATAGGGAGGAGAATATTTCGGTCGAGATAGAGTAGTTGCTCGAAGAATTCAGGGACATAATGGCTGATGAGAAATTGATGGGATTACCGCCGACAAGGAGCATATCCCATCAAATCGACTTGATTCTAGGGTCGAGTCTGCCAAACAAAGCACCATATAGGATGAGTCCAACAGAGGGACAGGAACTCAACCGACAGGTCCAAGAGTTGTTGGATAGGAGATTAATCAGAGAAAGTATGAGCCCGTGTGCAGTACCAGCGGTATTGACACCGAAGAAAGGTGGGGAATGGAGAATGTGTACTGACTCCAGAGCCATCAACAGGATCATGATCAAGTATCGGTTTCCATTGCCGAGGATGGATGACTTGATGGATTGCCTGAGTGGAGCGACATACTTCAAAAAAATAGTCCTGAAGAGTGGATATCACAGAAGGAGATGAATGGAAGACAACATTCAAAACAAAGGAAGGGTTGTATGAGTGGTTAGTCATGCCATTTGGGTTGACTAATGCACCCAGCACATTCATGAGATTAATGAATGAAGTGTTGAAACCATTTCTAGGAAAGTTTGTCGTAGTCTATTTAGACGACATTTTGATTTTCAGTCGAACCATGGAAGAACACTTGGGACATGTTCGACAGGTATTGCAGAAATTGCAGGAGGAAAAGCTGATGGTAAATCTACAAAACTGTTTCTTCATGAAGAAGGAATTGGTGTACTTGGGGTTTGTAATCTCAGGTAAAGGGTTGGTGATGGACCCAGAGAAGGTGAAGGAAATAGTGGATTGGCCGGAAGAGACAAGTACGACTGGAGTAAGAAGTTTCCATGGACTTGCTAGTTTCTACCGGAAGTTCATTCGGGGATTCAGTCGAATTTGTGCACTATTGACAAAATGCATGAGAAAGGGTGAGTTCAAGTGGATGGACGACGCCCAGAAAGCTTTCGACGATTTGAAGGAAAAAGTCACTGAGAGCCCAGTCTTAGCGCTCCCAGACTTTGACAAAGTTTTCCAGGTCGATTGTGATGCGAGTGGAATGGCAATTGGAGCAGTGTTGAGCCAGGAGGGCCGACCAATTGCATTCTTTAGTGAAAAGCTGAATGGAGCGAAGCAGAAGTATTCGGTCTATGACCAGGATTTTTATGCTATCATCCAAGCACTGAAGAAGTGGAGGCATTATTTGTTTCCCAAGGAATTTGTGTTGTACATAGATCACCAAGCATTGAGGTATTTGAACACTCAGTCGAAATTGGATCAGCGACACCTGAAGTGGGTGGAGCTACTTCAGAGATATACATTCGTGTTGTGACATAGGTCGGGCAAGTTGAATAAAGTTTCCGACGCATTGAGTAGGAGAGTTGCGCTATTGAGCACGACGATAGTTCAAGCAACAGGAATAGAGTCAATAAAGATGGAGTATGAGACTGACGAGGATTTTGTGAAAGCATGGAAGGCTTGTCATGAACCTTGGAGTATCGACAGAACTCCATATTTGAGTTACTTGATCCAGGAAGGCTATCTGTTCAGGGGAAGTCAGTTGTGTATTCCCAAAGGATTAGTAGGAGAGAACCAAATCCGAGAACTTCATAATGACGAGTTAGCAGGACACTTTGGTATTGACAAGACCAAAGCACTAGTTGACGAGAAGTATTTCTGGCCAGGGATGTCGATAGATGTCGGAAGATGGGTTCGACAATGTCAAGTTTTCTAGTTGGAAAAGGGAAGGAGTTAGAAGACGGGGTTGTATACACCATTGTCGGTACCAGATAACCCTTGGGAGCATCTTAGCATGGATTTTGTGTTAGGATTACCGAAGACTCGGCAAGGAAGTGATTCGATATTTGTTGTAGTCGACATATTTTCGAAGATGGCGCATTTCATACCATGTAAGAAGACGAGTGACGCCATAAGGATTGTTGTACTATTCTTCAAGGAGATAGTCAGGTTGCATGGGTTGCCAAAGAGTATCACGTCGGATCGGGATACCAAGTTTATGGGGCATTTATGGAGAACCCTATGGAAGAAACTGGACATGAAGTTGCAGTTTAGTTCGTCATATCATCCGCAGATAGATGGACAGACCGAGGTGGTCAACAAAAGTTTGGGAAACCTTCTGAGATGTCTAGTAGCCGATAGACCCAAGCAATGGGAGAATGTATTGGCACAGGCAGAGTTTGCATATAACAATTATGTGAATCGGTCGATGGGGTTGAGCCCATTCCAGATTGTTCAGGGGAGAAGCCCACACGGAGTGGTGGATTTGGTCGAGTTGCCGATAGAAACCAGGAAGAGCGCTGATGTAGAATCATTCACAGAGCATATGGATGAAGTTCATGAAAATGTGTGAAAGCACATAGAGAAGAGTAACGCGGCATATAAGTTAGGAAAAAGAGGCTACAATCGTTCCAAGAAGGGGATTTAGTCTGTGCCTACTTACAGAAAGAGAGATTTCCGACAGGAACATACAACAAGCTGAAGCTGAAAAAGATAGGACCATGCAGAATTCTAAAGAAGATTTCAAACAATGCTTATGTGTTGGAATTGCCGGAAGACTTGAACATTTCAGCAACGTTCAATGTTTCAGATCTGTACAAGTTTGGAGAAGGGTCAAGCAATGGAAGCGAGGAGGTGATAAGCATCGACTGGACAAACCAAATTCCAGATCGACACAAGGAAGAGATTGCAGAAGTAGTCGAAGAGCGCGAGGTTGGACGAACGCGTAGCACACGGAGGAAAGAATACTTGGTGCGATGGAAGAATGACGAGTTGCAGGAGGCGGAATGGATTTCCGAAGAAGATTTCAGGAGACTGACGGATCAGTCGAATTATTTTTCACCTGGGGAGTCTAATGTAGGAGCATTAGGGCCTGGGCAGATCAACAGAAGTTGATCGACCAGAGGGGAGCCGACCAGCAGGGTTTCCTATGACCACTGGTGCAGAGACCAGGTTGACTTGTCAAAGTTAACAAATCGAGCAGAAGCAGTTGGAGTGCGACTGACTGGAGCAGCACAGTGGATGTTGCAATTGGTCGAGAATCGACAGGAATTAGTCGATAGACGACAAGTGAAGGAGTAAGACGTCGGGTAGTCGATGAGTGGTCGAACTACGACACGATATGTTTGGAGGAGGCAAGCGTGGAGGAAGGGGAGGACTGGTGAACAGCAGAAGATGAGAAATAAGCCAACAGGATGGTTGAGATGTGACCGACTACTGTAGCAGGGTTGGAAGGACAGGAAGTCAAGGGACTGTACCTGGTAGTTCTTCGGGGTTGCTGAGGAAGTTAAGGCAGTTATTGCGACTTGGTGAAAGACATGACAGGTGACGTCATGGACAGAGGCTGTACAGCACGGCTAGAAGCTGACAGTTGCAGGTTCACAGGATTTGGAAGGATCGGTGGACAGGAGGATGTGTGTCTCGGGAACAGCAACAACAGCAGGGTAGAAGACGTATGAGAGGAGAACACAGAGGGATTTTTAGTCTTTGATCAGCAACATCAGAGAAAAGAGCCGAGAAAAGTTGTGAAGAGTCACTCCAGTCGAAGAGGAGAGTTGAGATCAAGCCATAGCTCAGTGTTTAGATTTGAACCAGGCGAGGGTTAGGTTGACACACAGGGAGAACACACCACAATTACTTTTAAGTTGTAAATGCTGAGGCCGACTGTAGTTAGTTATTTGTTTACAGTTATTCTACATTTGTTACCGAATTCAGGGAAGTAATCTAAGGCCACTTCTGGCATCCTGTTTCACACCAGTTTGTGTAAGCATCGTGGTTTGTGTCGTGTGTATTGTTAAGCAAGAAAGTATTCCAGTAAGGTGACTTGCGTCACATACCTTTGCAGTGAAGTATCCATTTCTCATTATGTTTGAGGCATTGTGAATAGCATTCCACTCTCTTTCCAACGAGTGGTTGTACGTCACCCAGATTTGGTTCTTTGAGATATTTTTTTTGTCATTAACTAACTAAATATATTATGATTCATCTATTGTAAATGGGTGTCTAAAATGGCCTTGTTTGTTGGAACTCATATCGAGCATTTTTTTCCATGATGGTTAATGGTACCTCTTGTTATGTACCTTTGTGTAGTGGATTTTGTGCCACTCGTGTATATAGTTTTAGGAGGGTAACTGAGCATTTGTCTCCCTGTACTGCCTTGTTTCGTAATTTCTTGAAGCTCGCCATTTTGGAGTGCTTCTTGCTTAGGTTGTTTTGCATATTTTCCACCTTTAGCTTGTACTTAATACTTTCGCCATCAACTGTGACATCCATTTCCATCATATTTTCCACTCAGTTCACCATTGGGGAGGAGGGGGGGATTGGTATACAATGCTTGCTCGAGTGATTTTTTATTTACCATATTCGATTGAGATCAATCCGCTTTAGAGTGATCCTTGTACATAGCATTGATTCTTATATTGACTTGGAATTTGTAGCGGCCAATGACCCATACAATTCGATGAGATGTATTGGGGTCCATAGGGACACTCAGTATATGATGTTTTATTCGGTTGTAAATGAATACCTAATCAGGACTTTTGTGTCGGTATTCATTCTAAAGGATTGGTTTATTTTGGGTGTGCACATTCAACTCTCATTTCCTCAACAATTTGGAATGTGCATTCAATACTCACTGCCTCAGGAGTTCAAAATTTTCTACTTGTATTTCTACATGTATATTTAGGGTTTCCTGGCCGTCTTTAGGGTTTTGACTATTCTTCCTATTTGGATCCTTTAGTGCCACAAGCCTCATAGCTATTTTGATGGTTGATGGTGTTCGAAGCCTTGTTCCGATTCCTAACTAGCACCTATTTCTTTGGAGATCATTAATTCAGTGTTTGTCATTGTTTTCCATTTTCCTGGCTTGCAACCTATCCACTTCTTCAAATTTCAACCATGTTCATTGACGTTGTTTGGTTCTACTCTTATTTGGAGGTTTGGTTGGAGATTTTAGCCTACATGTGTCTCCTACTCTTGTCATTCACAACACCATTGTGAGATCTTCTTCAGTTTGAGATCCAATGCCTTTTTGAATAGTGGCGTTTTTCTTTCTTTTGGAGAGGATTTTTTATGGACTACGTGTTTTTCTCATTTTCTCTGCTTATGAGAGTTTGTACATGGGTACCTTATCAGGCCTTGTTGTGAGGATTCATATTCGTTTTCTTTTGTTTCGTCCCTAGGTTTTGCTTATGGGGGTGTTGGTGTTAGTATTTTCCAATGCATACAACCTATTTTGGTTGTAAGCTTATCTAGACTCTCAACCCCCCAGCTAATCTTTCTTGGAGGTTTGTTAGGCCTCCTCAATCTTATAAATTGAGGCTATCTCTTATACTTTACATCATTCACATATATATAATTTTTTCTTCTATTATGTTGAGGATTATACTTTACATCATTCACATTAATATAATTTTTTCTTCTATTATGTTGAAGCATTCACATTAATAGAATTTTTTCTTCTATTATTTTGAGGATCATCTTTGATTGGAGTTGATCCCCATATAATTACATGCATCACCAAGCTCATAGTGTGGACAAATTGTCACATTAAGAAACCCTAGATGTTGTGACCAGTACTAGTGGGTACTATAAAGGGCGAGCCTTATGCAACAAACAGGCTTTCCTTAAAGGTGATTCTGTTAGGTGTCAGACCATCCATGGCATGAGGTATGGCCATCCATGGATCGAGGATTTGGCTATTTTCTGGCGTATGCTCCCTTACCAATTTTCGGCCATCAATCTACAGCAATACTTTCAACCAGACCTACTGGTACAGCAGCATCATTAAATCGATGGGATGGTAAATCAATTATGTTTAAATTCAAATTTAAAAGTTTGAAATATGCATTTACCTCCAAAACAGTTTTAAAAAACCAACCTATAGTGTGGTTCCCATTTGCGTTTTTTTTGGGTGCGAACGCTGGATTAATTGTGCGTGGCTCTCCTGGCTATAGTAATCCTGCTTAGCATACCTTTGATGGCATCCATAACTTTCATAATTGCTGGTGTCCATTTTGTCACCATTTTCGAATATTAAATACACTCTGATCGACATTACTTTCACCATTTTTGATGTAATAAGTCACTCTCTTTGCCATTCAGACCGTCAAATGGAGCAGGTATGCGTTTATTTACACATCATATGAATTTTGGGTAAAAATTGTTATATTATGGTTTATTGATGTTTATTTGGCCTGTTTAATTTTGTTTTGCTGGTTCTGGCTCTCAAACGAATCTTCAATTTGAACGCGCATTGAAGTTGTGAACGACCAATCGCATTCAGCTCATCATTCAGCCCCTCATTCAACCCGCAAAATCGATGTTTGAGGTATGCTCGGGCCGTTAGAGAGTAAACCGGCATGTGGATTCTGTTTGGGGCGTGGCCCTGATGGTACATGAGCTAATGTTCTGGAAGATCCTTTCTCCTACATGCTCAGCTCGACATCACATCCATCTCTGCCCACGTCAAAGGAGTATTGACGCCTAAACAACTACGTGAAGGATCAACGCCGTGGAATTTGGAACAAAGCCTTGTATGCTGTCATGAAATTTATGAGGTCGTTCTTTGGCTACGAGCTGTCACGACACGATTAAACAGAGCCGTCCCTTGGCTTATGCATGTCATGAGCTATTAAACAGAGCCGTTTTTGGGCATTCAAGATAGTTTGTTATTAAGCAGTTAACCACTAAAGGGTCGACTTTCTTTCTTCATTGTAATCCTGTATAAATAGACGTCCCTGTAGCAGAGACGATTTAGTCATTAGTCAGTCAGTATTTTCATCTTTAGACTTGACTATCTTTTCAGCTGCAAATGGATACCAAAGCATTGTAATTCTGTCTTTTTATTAGTACAATTCTGTCCCAGTTTTATGGAAATTTATCAACATGCGTGGTGATTGACTAATTAAGGCTCAGCCTCTGCTTGCTGAGACGGGACCCTCAACGACCAGTGTTTTTCATCAGTGTATATAAATTGTCTTTGTCTATTGTAGATAAACCATGTCGTTATTTCATTTATTTATCTGTTTTGTATATGATGTTTTCGTTCTGTGACATAAAATGATGCTGTGTAAATGATGTTTCTATTTATGTTGTGTATATTTTGCTGCTATTTATATCAATGTTCCAGAAGTTAAATGGTGACTGACCACACTTAGGTTCATTTAAGCTTGCTTTATAGAATAGGTCACACTTAGGTTCATTCAGTTTGTTTCAGTAGTTTAGATTTCATTTAGTTCATTTAGTTGGTTAATTAGTTTTATTTAGAAGATTCAGTTTGCCTAGTTAACTTAGAGTCTAGTTAGTTTCTCCTCTTAGATCTGCTCCTAGACTAAAGTTCTGTAGTTTCTTTCTTGTAGCATAAGATTAGCTTAAGTTACATCTCAATCTCATAGAAATAGTTAGTTTCCTAACATAGATAGCTTTTTCTTATTCTAGATCTTAATTAGCTTATCCATTGCTTCCCCTGCACTATAGGATCATATGCATCAACCAGCTAGTAGATAAGATCATCCCATCTTCTCTTTCTTTTAGTTTAAGTCATTTTCCTCCATTTAGATTGTCATCCGGATCGACATTCAGACCTTAATACTTCTTGCATCATTTTGTTTAATTAGAATCTAGTTTCTTAGGTTTTTCAAATTGTAATCTTGTTCAACATTTCTTTTTACAGTCATTAAGATTTTGTTATATTGTGTATGAAGTTTTAATTAAGCTTTGTTATCATCTTTAGTTGTCATTTTCTTTTCCCTTTGAGCCTTGCTTTAGTTGTTTACAAGTTATCTTTTCCTTATGCTTGATTTATCAATGCTTTATGGTTATATCATTTATTAGTTTCATTTTCAATGCAGTTTATCGTATGTTAATAATATCAATATTAGGTTAGGTTTAGTAATTTCATTCTCCAAACATCTCAATCTTGGATTATTATTCTCATGCTAATAATGAACTCATAGAATAAGATTTAGTTCAGAAATACAATATCTTTATCAAGTTTTTTGCTTGCTTTTGAATTTAACATCTTTATCAAGTTTTCTACTTGCTTCTAGGCTTCTTCAGTTCAAGTCCCTCATTTATAAATAGGAGATAGGTCATTATGTTTAAAGTTAATTATAGTTGGATAATCTTTAGCTTGCATTCATATGTAGAAGTTAAATTAGATTTAGTTCCATTTTTTTTTCTTGTTACCTTCGAAAGCCACTTCGATACATTCACCCCTATTCCCATTACATTTGATATAGTTCCTCCAGATTCCCAAGGAGAATGGAATTAGATGCTTTAGTGTAGTCTTGAATAATTTGTTTTCTTCTTCTCTATTGTTTAATCATATAATAGAGTAGTATTGTTTGACATTATTTTGATCTGATAGTTCAGATAGGTTCAGTTAGTTTCTTTGAAGTTTGACTCGGTTTTTCATTTTGAAAGATCTTTCGATCTTTTCTCTATTTTATCTTTTAAGGTCTGACAAGCCAAAGTTTAGGCATCATTCTACCTTAGCATATACTTTTCCTCAACTCTAAGATTACCAACCTTGGTCGATAATTAAATATTAGGTGTTTTCTTTGAGATAGCTCACACACCCAACATTTTGGCACCGCTGTCGGGGAGTTGTAGATAGATAGGTAGAATTTAATTACAAATAGATAGAACCTTCTCTTAAGAATATATTTGAATTTCTTTCTTTTTGATAGGCTGGTGGTGGGTGAGCAGTAAGACGAGAGGTAAGAACTTGCGCATCTGTTATAACAGGCATCCACAAAGCCCAACAATAGTAGTTTTACAGTTAGAATTTAATTCAGTCATAATTTTGTTTTCATAAATAGGTTTTATAAATCCCTACTAAAAATTCCCGCTGACCTATATGGGGAGTGTGCCACCCCAACTTCTAGCTTAGCATAAAGGTATTGGAAGACACCCAAAGGGGATAGTCTCATTCAGAAAGTTAGCTTCCTGAGAAAGGAATTCCTTTCTAGAGATCAATTAGGAGAAACTATAGGGACATTAGAAGATTCTATTCATAAGGAAATTCCACTAAAGAGAACCTCAAACTCATAGAGAGACTGAACCTAGACAAGGGTAAAATTTAGAACACTCAGACATCCCATATTTTCTTTTTTTTTTGGCAGTCAAAATATTCATGGAAAATGAAGAATGTATTCATGGGAGTTATTCTAGGATCAAAGGGAGAAGTGGAAGACACTCTCAAGAATCTTATGCTAGGAACCTAAAGAGAATACATCCGGTTCCGGTGGAGTTACAAGGTAAGAATTGGAAAGCCTATTAGAAAACTTTAAATCAGATATCCTAGAAGCAATAAGTTCTCAACTAGATACTCTACAAGTTAAAAGGAGGCAAGATGAGGAGTGGGAAGCAATGAATGTTTTCTGTCCTAGGTGTAGCATTGAACATCCTCGACAAGGATGTCCAGGGAATAATGCCCCAGTTTGTCACCTTGGTACAAAAAAACATCCAACTTATAATTGTCCATCGTTTCCTGGAATGCAAGCCGTATACAAAAGTGAAAATTTTGATGGACCGTCTAGGAGGCCTTGGAAACCTAGAGCTCAACTATCGTATCAAGGTCCGTCACAAATTTCACCCTATCCTTATCCACCTCCTCAACAATGGAACACTTTGGGTGGACAGAATCGGCCACCACAAAATGCTCCACAACCGCAATGGCTACATGGAGGGAGAAGATCAACTTATACTCAACCACCTCCTCCTATGCCTAACTATCCTTACCCACCTAATATCCAACAACTTCAGCCTGGATTTGTACCTCCTTCACTACCCCCTATCCCAAATCAATCTCACCATTTCCAGGATGAGAATCCTCCAAAGCCTACAATATTACCGGCACAATTGATACCAAATTCTAACCATAAACCAACCCAAGCTTTTGATGGCATTGGGTTGTTATCTCTTCCATCATATCCCATTGCAACCACACCAATACACGAGATTCAACTGCGGTTTGGAAGTGTTATGCAAGATGAGCCTGAGTCATCAATTGCTATCCAAGAAGGGAATGAAGAAGTCAAAGCAATTGATGATTCACAAATCTCCCCTATTGTAAATGGACATAGACTTAGACCTTATCATCAAGCAATGCCTAAACCAAATTTTGTGTAGAATGTCTTCCAACAGAAAGAGATAAAGTTGGTAGAAGAGGAAGTTATTCCTCCTTCTCCTGGTCTTTGAATTATTTTTGGTCATCTTCATTAGTATATATATGTAAATATGTTTTTGTTTTCAATAAAAAAGAGTTCTAACAATTGATTGCATTCTTACAGGAAGCTCATTGGTATGATCAAACTTAGGAAATTCTACCAATTAAAACAGGAAGACTCTTTCTCCTTTATTTTTGTACATATATGTTTGTCTTGAATAAATTTTGAATCATCTAACAAGTGGTTTTGCAGTATGATTACAAGAAACTCACAAGTAGCCCATGCAATATTTGAAAAAGGAAGTACTTTGAAAAATACTTATAAATTTTCTTTCTTCTGTGACTATTGTTGGAAATTGAAAATTGAAAGTGTCATTTTTAACCACTTTCTTGTGTGATTCTACATATGGTACCTGATTCAGGCATGTACATTTCTGATTCTTTATTAGAATAGTTGCTTAAGAAACTACTTTAATTTCTATGATTTTCAAAAATCTCTATCTTACACCCATGGCCTACTAGTCACCCTAGACTCATTATCAAAACTTGTGTCTCAAAGCATCTTTAAAAAGGTAGCTCAAAAGGAATGACATTTCTATTTTTGTGGGGAACATTATGTTGGTTGTGGATCCTGATCTCCAGATTCAAAGACATTATTATTCAGCCGTGTTTGTACCCTAGCTTTATATGATATGTAAAAGGACTGTACACTCACCCCAATGGGGGGGTAATTACCCCTAGATGGGGGGTCCGGGGGCGAAGCCCCCAAAGGAAATTTTTGGGGTTGTTTACGGGCCCGTGGTTTTGGATAACCCGTGGTATTTTCCCTTTATAAGAAAGACATTGTAATATGGCTAGGTTTGATGTATTAGGTTTTATGCATTGTAAAGATCTCTGAGATCGGAAGAGAGACTATGAGACAGTGAAGAGGAAGTGCAGCGGCTGTGCTGCAGGTTGTATCCCTTCACTTTGCTGGACAGAATAATAATAAGGACTGGCAATTTCAATGTGGACGTAGCCCATCTTGGGGTGAACCACGATATATCTGTGTCTCTCTTGTAATGTGTATGTGTGATTATATTTTCATTTCTGTTTATTGTTATTGCTCTGCGATCCTGTTTTTCTAGCACATTACTGACTTTTTAATGAAGAAGATAGATAGAAAAGTTGAAGAATAGCTTTAGGTTATTATCTTTTGACATGATCTATAATCTAGGCCATCTTTAACAAAATTTACTCACAAAGGGTCGTTCTGAAATTTTTGAATTATGTGTTTAGCAGGCTTAGCACACTCTAGTGCCAACCGGATTCCTTACAAAAATATACACATATATCATTATACAAGGCAAACCCGCCGGGGTACTGAACAAACCTGCTGGCAGCGGGTCCATGCTATGTAATATCTAAAGAATAAGGAAGCTCGGTAAGTGCAAGTAAACCTGCTGGGGTACTGAATAGGCTTGTAGGCAGCGAGGCTATGCTTGCATGGTACCAAGATAAACCTGTCGGGGTACTGAACAGGCCTACTGGCAGCGAGACAATATTGGGTAAAAGAGGTTTGGTTAATGCATTGCTATCCACATGGCTCATAAAAAACCCTGAGTATACAAACATATGTTCAGGCGCATTATTTATACTGTCATTAGAGAATAGCTGTAAGTTGGACTTGGACCCTATCATCTAATTCACACATTACCTAGGATATGTTTATCCTAGAAATGGGACCCATAACTATAGAAGTCTCATGAACTCTACAGTGAACCTTATCTATATTCTTTGGATGACAAGAAATCTTTACAATGAATCATGGAGGGCTAGTTTTCCTATGGCAATCTCTTTACAACAGTTATCCTATCATTTTTCATATGATCCTCTTAAGCACTATTGTGTTATTTTTGGATGAATGTACATATCTGAATCATCTATCTTTACTAGTTGATATTCTATTTTTTCTATTATTGCAGCATTTTTAGAATCTATTGGCAAAATTTTCAATTAAAATTATTTGAATATTGATTAATTTTTCTTTGATGGATTGAGGACATGCCATATTTTCTGTTTGGGGGAGATTCAGAACCGTTTTACTCTCTGAATATTAATGTAAAAGATCATGTATCTTTGGTAGAATAATAGGTATTTTTAGGATAATTCAAAAAGCATAAAGAAGCTTGTTTTGATCAAAGACAAAAAAAGAAAGAACGTGACTTAAAAGTTCCACAAAAGCAGGTTTACAATATCTCTGGCGTACTGATAAATTCCAGAAAAATTCTCTGCATAATCAGCAATAGCCAGATCCATCAAAACATGTTTTTGTACAAAGGTCTGTATGAAGGGTTGAATGAAAGGTCGAATGACGATCCAAATAAGCTGAAGAACGAGGAAAATAAATAGCAATCTGAAGGGAGTATTGAATGAAACCATAGCTTGAAATAATATTATGCCCAGTCATTTAAAATTCTCGATTTTTGTTGATATATCTAACTAACTAGTCATAACAAGGATCAAATTATGATGCTATTTTTTTGCATACTCATATTGTCTTATCAAATAAATTGGACAATCATACAGTTCGGGCGCTGTCTTATGACTCCTATCCTCCATTTAAGAATTATCATGCCACTTATCATTTATGCATTAAAGCATTACGATCGTTCATGAGTGATTATGTCCCTCATAAAATTTATGTTCAACCTGTCCAAAGTTTTACTTTGGACATGGTTGAATACATTATAAACCATATAAAATCATAATTACATAGCTCTAAGGTGGCACACGACTCAAGGCAGCTCAAATTATGGTGTATCACTCGTACGTCTGAGATCTCTCTCCACAATCGTTCAGTCATTCAAATGACCCTTGTTTTAAACCTACCTCCTGTGTAAACCCTGCCTCATTCTGCTCACTCTTCATCTACCCTGAACCTATCAAACCTTGCAATTTTGTGCATTCCCTCTATCCAGCTACATCCATCGACCTCATAGACATCATGCCAACTCATCATGAACCTGGTAGCTACCAGGATCTCCTTCGCATCTCTGAATTCAAGGCTTGCCGTGAGATATTTCTGTGTGCTGGATGGGGTCCATTCCTTCGCCTCCTTGATGGTCACGACCACGAAATATCCTTACTGTTTTCAAAAGGGTTTGATGGTAAGATGGCCAAGGTTGACCATCTTACCTTCCCAGTAACAGAAGAAGCCATAGCCACGGCTACAAAGCTTCCCAGAGAAGGTGTCCATTGGCACAAGCATTTGTTCCTCCCACGAACAGCTCAGAAGTTTTCCCTCAAGGATGAGTATCAGCACGTTGAAGGTGAAAAAGGAGTTCATCGAGAATGGGTTAGGCCCGAGTACCTTGAACCATTAACCGTCATTATTCACTTAATCACCTGTGAAGGTAAGTTTTCAGTCTTCAAAGCCTGTCATTTTTTATTATTGGCACACTTTGTTAATAATCAACCCTTGAATTTCCCTTTCTATTTCCTCAAAAGTCTAGAAAATATGTCTAGCCAGGTTTGAAATAATACTGTTAACCCTGCTGGCAGCTTGTATCACCATTGCCTTATAAAAATCTTGATTACCCATCAATTGGGAGAAAAGGGTCAGACTTGGGAAAGTTTTGTCTTTGAAACCCTGAACCCTCACCCAGTCAAGAATCCCACTGTTAAATCCTCCGCTTCTCGAAAACGCCATCGTTTCCTAATCCATAGCAATGAGCTGGCCCAAAACCCTGCCAAGGAAGAAAAGGTTTCCAAGGTTGTAAGGTTTATTAAGGATGCCCCTGAAGAAATACGCCCTGATCATGCATCTTCCCTTGAGCATGTTCATGAGGATACAGCCACGGAACCCCCATTCTTTTCACTCATACCCACAAATTCAAGGAGGGCTAATCGGGACCATACGGTCAACTCAGCCATTGTCCAGTCTGACGACCATACCATTAATCAGTCCATCGACCAGACAGTCAATGAGCCAATGGACCCAGATAATCCCAGTGATCAAACAAATGACTCTATCCCTGAGACTCCTCTCCTCGCGTTGGCTAATTTATCATCTAGTCTACTTAAGTAACCTACCTTGGAACCTCCTTTTTCATATACTGAAGATAAGTCCATTGAGGCACCTATTACATCTGCTGATCCCGAGCTACCTTTTCAGAAGGAATTGAGCCCTCAAAAGGACCTTATGTCTCTAACAAAAGTCTCTGTTCCACTCTAGCAGACTGTTGATAGACTAACCCAGGATGTAGCAGAGCTCAGAAACCAGAATGTAAAGTATGAAGAAATCATTTTCGGGCTTCATAAAGAAAACAGGGACTTGCATTTCCAAGTAAAGTGTTTGGAAACTTTAGATAAAGCCAAAACTGCTTCTAACCTCTCTCTCCGTTTGAGGTATGAGAATTTGAAGGAGCAGCTCCAGAAGTTGAAAGTCAAATCCACTTCTTCATCTAAGTCGAAGGTAGTTGCTACCGCAGCTTAACCTTCTTCCTAAATTTTTTGCTATGTTTGCTCAGTGGGACCTGGCATATCTCCGGTTTGGGGGAATGTTGGTGTCCATTTTGTCACCATTTTCGAATATTAAATACACTCTGATCAGCATTACTTTCACCATTTTTTATGTAATAAGTCACTCTCTTTGCCATTCAGACTGTCAAATGGAGCAGGTATGCGTTTATTTACACATCATATGAGTTTTGGGTAAAATTGTTATATTATGGTTTATTGATGTTTATTTGGCCTGTTTAGTAACTCTATTTCATTTTGCAGGTTCTGGCTCTCAAACAAATCTTCAATTTGAATGCGCATTGAAGTTGTGAATGACCAATCGCATTCAGCTCATCATTCAGCCCCGCATTCAACCCGTGAAATCGATGGTTGAGGTATGCTCGGGCCGTTAGAGAGTAAATCGGCGTGTGGATTATGTTTGGGACGTGTCTGATGGTACGTGAGCTAATGTTCTAGAAGATTCTTTCTCCTGTGTGCTCAGCTTGACATCACATCAATATCTTCCCACGTCAAGGGGGTATTGACGCTTCAACAACTACATGAAGGATGAACGCCATGGAATTTGGAACAAAGCCCTGTGTGCTGTCGTGAACTTTATGAGGTCTTTCTTTGGATACGAGTTGACACGACAGGATTAAGCAGAGTTGTCCCTTGGCTTATGCGTGTCACAATCTATTAAACAGAGCCGTTTTTGGGCATTCAAGATAGTCTGTTATTAAGAAGTCAACCACTAAAGGGTCGACTTGCTTTCTTCATTGTAATGTTGTATAAATAGACGTCCCTATATCAAAGATGCGTTAGTCATTAGTCAGTCAGTCTTTTCATCTTTAGACTTGCCTATCTTTTCAGCTGCAAATGGATACCAAAGCACTGTAATTCTATCTTTTTATTAATACAATTATGTCCAGTTTTATGGAAATTTATCAGCATGCGTGGTGATTGACTGATTAAGGCTCAGCCTCTGCTTGCTGAGACGGGCCCCTCAACGACTAATGGTTTTCATCAGTGTATATAAATTGTCTTTGTCTATTGTATATAAACCATGTTGTTATTTCATTTATTTATCTATTTTCTATATGATGTTTTCGTTCTGTGACATAAAATGATGCTGTGTAAATGATGCTTCTATTTATGTTGTGTATATTTTGTTGTTGTTTATATCAATGTTCCAAAAGTTAAATGGTGACCGGCCACACTTAGGTTCATTCAGTTTGTTTCAATAGTTTAGATTTCATTTAGTTCATTTAGTTGCTTAATTACTTTTATTTAGAAGATTCAATTTTCCTACTTAACTTGGAGTCTAGTTAGTTTCCCCTCTTAGATATTCTCCTAGACTAAAGTTCTGTAGTTTCTTTCTTGTAGCATAAGATTAGCTTAAGTTACATCTCAATCTCATAGAAATAGCTAATTTCCTAACATAGATAGATTTTCCTTATTCTAGATCTTAATTAGTTTATCCATTGCTTCCCCTGCACTATAGGATCATATGCATCAGCCAACTGCTAGATAAGATCATCCCATCTTCTCTTTCTTTTAGTTTAAGTCGTTTTCCTCCATTCAGACTGTCATTCAGATAGTCATCCAGACTAGCATTCAGACCTTAATACTTCTTGCATCATTTTATTTAATTAGAATCTAGTTTCTTAGGTTTTTCAAATTGTAATCTTGTTCAACATTTCTTTTAACAATCATTAAGATTTTGTTATATTGTGTATGAATTTTTAATTAAGCTTTGTTATCATATTTAGTTGTCATTTTCTTTTCCCTTTGAGCCTTGCTTTAGTTGTTTACAAGTTATATTTTCCTTATGTTTGATTTATCAATGCTTTATGGTTATAGCATTTATTAGTTTCATTTTCAATGCAGTTTATCGTATGTTAATAATATCAATATTAGGTTAGGTTTAGTAATTTCAGTCTCCAATCATCTCAGTCTTGGATTATTCTTCCATTGCTAATAATGAACTCGTGGAATAAGATTTAGTTCAAAAATACAATATCTTTATCAATTTTTTTGCTTGCTTCTGAATTTGATATCTTTATCAAGTTTTCTACTTGCTTCTAGACTTTTTCAGTTCAAGTCCCTTATTTATAAATAGGAGATAGGTCATTATGTTTAAAGTTAATTGTAGTTGGATAATCTTTAGCTTGCATTCATTTGCAGAAGTTAAATTAGATTTAGTTCCATTTTGTTTTCTTGTTACCTTTGAAAGCCACTTTGATACATTCACCCGTATTCCCATTACATTTGATATACTTCCTCCAGATTCCCAAGGAGAATGGAATTAGTTGCTTTAGTGTAGTCTTGAATAATTTGTTTTCGTCTTCTCTATTGTTTAATCGTATAATAGAGTAGTATTGTTTGACACTATTTTGATCTGATAGTTTATATAGGTTTAGTTAGTTTCTTTGAAGTTTGACTCGGTTTTTCATTTTGAAAGACCTTTCGATATTTTCTCTATTTTATCTTTTAAGGTCTGACAAGCCAAAATTTAGGTATCATTCTACCTTAGCATATACTTTGCCTCAACTCTAAGTTTACCAAACCTGGTCGATAATTAAATATTAGGTGTTTTCTTTGAGATAGCTCACAAACCCAACAATAATCTCAAGCATTGCATCTGCAGACAAAGAGAAATGCCTAGGAAATGACGCAAGCTCTAACAGCCTCTTGGAGAGTGTGGATTCAATTTTTTGTACAATATCAGGAAGGCAATTACAGATTCCTATTGCTTGAATCTGCATAAGCTTTTCGGCCAATATCGGTATTCCAACCATGGATTTATCAATACTTGAAAGATGAGGATTTTTTCCAAACAAATCGCTTTCCCTTTGTCTTGCTTTTGCATTCAACTCAATCCCTAGTCTATTTCGCACACAAACATACCCATGACCAATATTTACAGTGTCCCTTGTTACTTTCTCCAGGAGGCCTTCAGGAGCTTTGTCAACTTTAGTTACCACGCCAATGTTCTTTCACTGTATTGATCAACATCCTGAGACATTCTTATGGACTCATAGGTGGGTAAATAGTGGAGTGGATAAAAATATAACTTTCAACATGTTAACCCATCAACCGTTGGTGCTACCTATATAGATTGATTGAATTTGTTAGTGTTAAGATGCAGGGCACATAAATTGCACCAGCTACAATGGACCCATTTCAGAACGCCAAGAGATAAAGCTGGATGGAGAACATTCAAAGTGGCACTCGCATGAATTCTTAAGGAAAAACGGTTTAGAAAAAAAGATAGTTGAGGACGCTGGTTATGTTTAATTGTCTTTGCAAATTTCTACAGCGATGTCGACATCACATGGGGTGATGGTCGCGCTAAAATCCTTGACAACGGCCAACAATTACAGCTGACTCTGGATCCAACTTTAGGTAATACTTGGTAAAATTTATTTTTCATGCCACCATGATCTGCTCTTATTTCATTTTCATGTACACATATTATACTATGTAGACATCTTATTCCTTCATTCCTTTTTGATGGCAGGATGTGGGTTCCAATCCAAGAACGCGTATCTATTTTCCAAGATTGATATACAAATCAAATTGGTACCTGGCAACTCTGCAGGCATAGTCACTGCCTATTATGTATGTATTGTTGTTATTCTACCCTGCCTTAACCTATTATTCTATGAATGACCCAATATATAGCTATATTGTGTCCTATGCCATGCTAGCATGTTATTGGTGGTATGCCTCTGCAGCTGTCATCACAAGGCCCCAAACACCACGAAATAGACTTTGAATTTCCGGGCAACCTCTCTGGAGATCCCTATATTATGCACACTAATGTCTTGCTCAAGGCCTTGGAAATCGTGAGCAATAATTCTACTTGTGGTTCAACCCAACCCTGGATTTCCACACTTACTTCGTGCTCTAGACATCAAACCAAATTATGTATGTATTCTAATTACTCATTGTTTCATTCATCCATTCAATAGAATACTGTTCGATCTCATAAACTAACATAATTACATCTTTGTTATTCAGATTTTCTGTGAATGGAACTCCTATTTGAGCCTTTAAGAATAGGGAGAAAGAGTTGAGTGGAGTGGATAACAACTATCACTATCCAAAGATCCAAGCAATGAGGATGTACTCGAGCCTTTGGGACATGGAAGATTGGGCAACTAGAGGTGGACTAGTGAAAATAGACTGGACTAAAGCTCCCTTTGTTGCATCCTTGTTGCATCCTTCTGCAATTTTAATGCTGCAACTTCTTCTTCTAACTTGGCCGCAAAGGAGGTTTTGGACACCAACCAAGAGAAAAAGCTCCAGTGGGTGTGAAATAACTATATGATCTATGATTACTGTGTTGACACCAAGAGGTTCCCCAGGGTCTTCCCGCAGAATGCAAATGAGCCCTGGAATGAACTCAACTCCATCGTCTGGTTGATGAATTCTTGATACCCTGCCATTCCCACTATGTTGGTCTATGACCTCCATTCTTTCATTGTTTTCCCATAGATTCGATACATGCATTAATGTATACAAAATCTGGAATAGCCCATGGGACTAATTATTTTGTTCTTTATATAATATCAATGTATACAAAATTTATAATAGCCCATGGCACTAATTATTTTGTTCTCTGTATAATACAAATGTCTTTAATGGTACAATTTTCTATATTTTTTTAGAAGTTGATCATGACTGATCACGATAGAAATTTGATTTTATACCCAGTAATTGTCTATCCTTGAAAACTGATCACCAATCCAAAACAACAGGGAGAAAGATTTTGGTTGGGTAGATGACAATTATCATTATCCCAAGAGAGAACCATTGAGGATCTAGTCTAGCCTAAGGAACACGGATGATTGGGCAACCAGAGGTCAAGTCCAACCAGATTAAAGGCGCCTTCATTGCATCCTTCAGGAACTTTAATGTTGTTGCTACTTATTCCAACTCCGTAGCAGAGGAAGCTTCCTTTTGAATGTAAATGAGCTCTCCACTTTATACTTCTTGAATTCTTCATGTCCTACCCTTCCCAACACTGTACCCTCTTCCATGATAGCCATTCTTTGGTTGGTTTCCAACACATACATTGATGTATAAAAAAGGGTACTGTTAGGAAATTAATTATTGTGTTTTTGGTTTCCATAGGTTTCAGATTCTTGATATCATTCAATGGCGATTGTCTTGCCTTCTCTATTTTATTTGTTTCTCTCTCAGGAAGGTACAAAAATACACCATTAAAATGGGCATTTGTTAAAGGTTATCTACATATTTTAATCTAAATGAAAATTGAAATGATTTGGTGTACTATATAATTTCATAGAAACCATTTTTAAATAGAAGTAAATGGAGTAAGCTAAGTAGTCTATGTTTTGTTTTGCAATATTTGTTGGGATTTTTTCATCTAGCCAAAATTGTTGTTATCGCGACATACATTGTTGGGATTGCATATTAGCATAATCTGGATATCTCAAGGAATATTAAAGAACAATGATTTCATATTTACAATAATAAATTCAATTTGAATAATAATAAACAAAACTATTTCAAAAAAAAATATTAGATGATAATGATTCCATATTTACAATAAAAAATACAATTTGAATAATAGAAAAAACTAATTCAAAAAATATTATCACAAAAATGCCAAAAAAAAAAGAAAATACACAACCATGACATCTTTCTTTTAAATTGAACTATCTTTAGATGGACCATTAAAATGGATATTCTTATATAAAAGAAGCTATTCCTAAGGAAGTAAATATGTGTATCTTTAAGTTAAAGAGTGGAAATTATTAGCGTTAAGTCTTTGCTTTTTATTGGTAATTGTTGTTACTCACTTGTGAGTATATATATATATATATATATTAAAAAAAATATTATATATCCATCACTAACTATGAGGAATTAAATCTTGGTTTTCTAACACACAAATAGTTTGGCCAAGTCCACTTTGCTTCTCTCAAAATACATAAGAATTTTAATGTAGTGCAATTACAAGGCTACATGGTTCAAAGATTGATACAATTAACACTCTAGACAAGTCTACTTTGCTTCTCTCGAACCACTTTGTGTTATGAGAAATTTAGTATAGTGCAACTACAAGTCCACATGGTTCAATGATTGATATAATTAACACTTCAAAACAAGGTGTCAAGTGTAATGATGTAATAATTGAAATTGATACTAAATTTTGCATCAAAAGTTGACCCTAAGACTTATTTAAATTCCAAGAGGTGTGACTTTAGCTACATTTATTACACAACAAATTTTATTTCAATGGTTTTTCAAACAAAAAATCACTTTTCAAGATCTTAATGGTAAAATGTAGTTTTCCTTCCTATTGAGTTTGCTTAGTGTCAAATTCCAATAAATAAATGGTGTTCCATGTTCACTTTGTTCAAAACTTGGTGAAAGCATATCAACCAATGGGTTACATTGATTTCTTTGTTTTTACATAACTTTTTAAAAGGTTTGTTTAGCTCATCAATGTGAAGAGTTATTAAATTAGGATATTCAAAATAAGGAATGTTATGGAAACAAAGAGATATCTAGTTTACTTCAATAGTTCACTTACTAAATCTAAGGATACTTGGAAGGAACCACTAGTTTTGAATCAAGTGAACCCTTCAAAGCTATAGACTAGTCATTGGGGTATAGTATGTGCTCATGTGCAGGATCAACAGTTACCCATGATAGGAATTCAAGCTTGTAGTTAACAATAGAGGGCCTGGCACCTCAAGGATTTTGACAAGTCCTATCACATAAGAGCTTCGGGGTTAAGATGGATTTTTACTAGTATAGGGTTGCACCCAAATATCAATCTTCTTTGTTAGGATATTTAGACACTTAGGAGTTAGTTAAGATCAACTTGTGTAATATATCCGTTAGGGATAGTGTGTTTCTTTAGTATGCATTTGTAAATACTTAATCCGACGGTCACGATATGTTTCCGACATAGAGTGATCCGACGGCTCAACTTCTCTTAGATCAAACCTAACCTTGATCCGTGGCTTAACACCCGATTGGTCCATGATCTCTATTTAAAGAGCATGGAGGGTCATTGTTTAGTTGATCGATTATGAGAATCTCATTTGTAACTTTCTTTCTTTGCATAATAAATTGTCCCATAGAAGCTATTTGGCCGGGGCCGTGGAGTGTTTCCCTCAAGAGGGTTTAAACCACGTCAAAACATCGGTGTGTTGATCTGTGATCTATTTGTGTGAAGTGGTTTCTCTTGGTGTTCGGTCCTTTGGTAGTACCCTGTGTACCCGAACATGGTATCAGAGCTTTTATGAAGTGCCGCTTCCGAATATGATCTAGATCTTGAACTGTTGTTGCCGAAACTCGAAAGGGTTTCTAGTTTTGGTATTTTTGTGCATTTCTGGGCTGTGGAAGGTGTTCCATTGTGTCCAGAGCATCGTTTCCATTGGGAAATAGTTTTCGTTTGATCGAAAACGGTTCCCGGTTGCTCCAGAAACGCGTATTTCATCAGATCTGAAGGAGAAAAGGCAAGCACGCAAACCGAGCAAGAAGAGTAAAAAAAAAAAAAAAAAAAGCCCCCTTCCTCATTCCCATATTTTACATACCTTTTAATCTAGCTCACTTGGTTCAAAGTTGCTTTATTCCTTAATAGGTCTTGAGTTCAAGTCTTAGGAAGTTACTTTTAAAAGAAAAAGTGCATGCAATTTATATTTTCAAGTTACTTTATTGTAAAAGTGCATCTCACTTAAATAATAAAAATAAAAATACAAGTGAGTCACTTAAGTTTTTTTTATTGTTGCACTATTTAAAAGTAATATCATTGTAAAAGTGAAATCACTTATTTTACAAAAGTGGTTCACTTAAAGCAACTTTTCTTGTAAAGTGATTGTCAAAAGGTTCATCTTGGGAAGAGGGGGGTTCTTTTTCTTGCTGGACATTCTTTAGCTGCCACGTCACTATTGGGGACATCTTCAACAGTTTCTTTGTTCAAGCATAACTTCATCATACAGAGTCCGTTTTCAGTGCCGTTTTTTTTTAAACAGCCTATTTTTTCGAGATCTTCACATCCAGACTATTTTTTTCTACTTTTACAGCCATTAATTTACAAATATGGCTGCCCTTTGTGATATTCTACTTAACAGTTCCAACTATTTCTCATGGAAATCTCGTATGGAGGATGTTCTACGAAGTAGGGGACTTTTCAGAATTACAACAGGGAAAGAAAAAGAACCCACTGATGATGATAAGAAAATAAAATGGGCAAATAGATGTGATGAAGCTCGTGGATTGATTGGGATGTCAATCTCTACTGATTTGCGATTCCACATATCTGGAATTGATGAACCTAATGCTGCTTGGGACAAGTTGGAATCTGTGTTTGGTAAACACAATGAAATTCGAGGTCACCAACTCGAAAATGAGTTGATTTCTTTAAATCCCAGTGACTTTTCATGCATTCAAGATTATTTATCTAAGTACAAAACTCTTAAACTCTTATGTGCAGAATGTAAGATTGAGAGGGAAGACAAAGAGTGCATTTATCATATTCTTTCCAAACTTGGACCTGCATATTCTATTTTTGTATCTACATTTTACTCCATGAAAGCATCCTTGAATGCAGCTAGCTATCAAGAGCCTAGTCTTGAATCCTTTTGTGATTCCTTGATTAGAGAA
Source organism: Larix kaempferi (assembly GCA_027924585.1). Lineage (NCBI taxonomy): Eukaryota > Viridiplantae > Streptophyta > Pinopsida > Pinales > Pinaceae > Larix > Larix kaempferi. The sequence goes on along the minus strand of BSBM01000223.1, from coordinate 8,032,088 downwards.
CAAGATAAACTCATTCATCTTGGAATAATCAACAATGCAGATACATCTGGGAAAGCCTTATTGTCCCAACAGAAAGAAAAGTCCAAGCCTCCTAAGAAATAAAATTTTCGCAATAATAAATCAAAATGACAAAGGATCCAAGCCAAAAGGCAAGAAGACTGAGCATCATTGCAACTATTGCGGGAAAGATAATCATGATGAATCTAAGTGTTTCAAGAAGATGGCAGCCTCGGAAGCAGCAATGAAGAAGCACCACATCAGCCTAGATTCGCCTTCAAAATCTACCTCTCATGGACATGCACTTTGTGCTTCTGGTTACTCTTATAATGCATCTTCTTCTTATACTTCAAATGAATGGCTCATTGATTCTGGAGCATCTTATCATATGGCTAAGGATCAAGCCATCTTTTCTACTATGCATGAATGTAACACCAAACAAATATTTGTTGGTGATGATAGATCTCTAAGTGTTGTAGGAGTTGGAACAGTTCCAGTAGATAATTGTCATTTTAGTGATGTACTATGTGTTCCAAGAATTTCCTGCAATTTGTTATCAGTCTATCAGATCACTCATTCTGGTGAAGGTAAAACTGTGACCTTTACACCTCACCAAGTTGTAATCAAGGATTTTAAAGATCCTCAACAGGTCCTAGCTACCGGAATTGTTGATGATATTACCAGGTTGTACAAGTTTAACAACTTTGGGTCATCACCTTTCCCTTCAGTTTTTGTTGCTCATAGTGATAACTTGAGCAAACTTTGGCATGAGCGATTTGGTCACTTAAATTATCGCTCATTGCAACAACTATGTAAAGCAAATATGGTGACAGGTCTTCCGATGGTATCTTGCAGAGATGGTGTTTTTTCCGGTTGTGTACTTGAAAAACATCATCGGGACAGTTTTGACAAACGTGCCTCTTGGCACGCCCCGGTTCCCTTGGAGCTTGTGCATAGTGACTTATGTGGTCCTCTTCCATCTGCTTCCTTTTCTGGTTTCAAATATTTCTTAACTTTCATTGATGATTACACCAGACGCACTTGGGTTTATTTCCTAAAACTTAAGAGCGAAGTATTTAACATGTTCTTGGCCTACAAGGCCCTTGTTGAAAAACAATCTGGTCATCAAATTATTAAGTTAAGATCTGACAATGGAGGAGAATATGTTAACAAACAGTTCACTACTTTCTGCACTGAACAAGGCATCCAACAACAGCACACTGTTCCATATACACCACAACAAAATGGTGTAGCTGAGCGGAAGAGCCGCACTTTAAAAGAAATGGCTAATTGTATGATCCAATCTAAGGGACTAAGTCTTCAATTTTGGGCTGAAGCCATTAATTGTGCAAATTACATAGTTAATCGCACCCCCACTAAAGCATTACAAGGTATAACACCGAAAGAGGTATGGAGTAAAACTAAACCTGATGTAAGTCACTTCCGTGTGTTTGGTAGTGAAGCATGGGCTCACATTCCGGATGAAAAATGGAAAGCATTGCAGCCTAAAAGTGAAAAGTGCATATTTGTTGGATATTCTGAAGATGTAAAAGGTTATAGACTTATTCAACCACATTCTCATGATATAATCATTAGAAGAGATGTTAAATTTGATGAAAATATCTTGTCCTGCAAGCCTAACTCGGCGATTGTGCCATCTGTGGCCTGCGAGCCTGATTCGGCGTTTGTGCCTTCTTCTTCTTCTTCCAACTTCCTTGACAGGTTTCCAACTCCAGTTTCTGATGATGACAGTGAGGATGAAAATCCACCTCCGCCTGCTCATGTTCCTCCAGTTGCACCAGCACAAGTGCTTCCTCGATGGGTCCGTTCAACATGTGAAGCAGCTGGTGATCTTGCCGGTGATCCTAGAGATCAACGTCAAACACATTCTCAGTTTCAGCGAGCCTCTTCTCTTTTGGCTCAAGTTTCCGAGAATCATGATCCATAAACTTTTGCAGAAGCTTCAGGGAATCCAGATTGGGATGCAGCTATGGATAAAGAATATCGTTCCTTAATGGCGAACGATACTTGGGATCTTGTACCTCTTCCAAAAGGAAGAAAACTTGTCAGATGTAAATGGGTCTACAGATCTAAGTATGCATCAGATGGAAGTGTTGAAAGACTTAAGGCAAGGTTAGTTGCCAAAGGTTTTTCCCAAGTTGAAGGGATTGACTACAATGAAACCTTTGCTCCCGTCGCAAAAATGAACTCCATCCGCCTTGTTCTTTCCCTTACAGCCTTACACAACTGGGAAGTCCACCAAATGGATGTCAAGTCTGCCTTCTTACATGGTGATTTACAGGAGGAAATTTACATGGAACAACCTCCTGGCTATGTTCAGAATAACTCTAGCCTTGTCTGCCGCCTTAAGAAATCCTTATATGGCCTTAAGCAAGCTCCTAGAGCTTGGTATGCCAAAATGGATAACTTTCTCCTTGACACTGGTTTTTCTAGATGCCATTCTGACCCCAATGTCTATACCAAGAAAGTAGGAAACCATCTCATCATACTTGTTCTATATGTTGATGACCTTATTCTTACTGGTAGTGACCCTAAGCTTATAACCCATGTGAAATCCAGTCTTAAACAAACTTTTGAAATGTCAGACTTAGGACATTTGCATTATTTTCTTGGTCTCCAAGTTCTGCAAACCAAAGAAGGAATCTTTCTTTCTGAGTCTAAGTATGCTTGTGACCTTCTTCGTCGCTTTCACATGGAAGATTGTACACCATCCCCTTCTCCCTTCCAGTCTGGAGTCAAACTTTCTGCCACTTGTACTTCACCTGAAGTCGATGCCACCTTGTATCGTCAGCTTGTTGGTAGTCTCTTATACTTGACTCATTCCCGTCCTGACCTTTCCTTTGCTGTTGGTCGTGTTGCCCGTTATATGCAGACACCTCATGAAAGTCACTGGAAAGCAGCTAAAAGAATACTTCAATATATTCGAGGTACAATTCAGTTTGGGATTCATTACAGTACAGGGGGGAAACCTTTGTTGGTTGGTTTCACTGATTCAGATTGGGCCGGCGATCCTGATGATCGAAAGTCTACTGCAGGTTATGTTTTCAGTCTGGGATCTGGACCTATTACTTGGGCTTGTAAGAAACAACAAGCTCTTGCTCTTTCTTCAGCAGAGGCAGAATATCGAGCAGCAGTTAATGCCAGTCAGGAATCTTTATGGCTTCGACAGATCCTTTCAGAGTTTGGATTCGAGCAGCAGCAGCCTACTCCACTTTGGTGCGACAATCAAAGTGCCATCAAGCTTGCCAAAGATCCAGTTCTACATCAACGCAGCAAACACATTGAGCTACATATGCACTTCATCAGAAATCTTGTTCATGATCGTGTTCTTGAAGTGCTCTTTTGCCCTACAGATGATCAAGTTGCAGACATCTTCACCAAGTCTCTTACAGAAGCGAAGTTTTCTAAACTTCGATCTATGTTAGGAGTTCAGGAACTTGTCATTAAGGGGGGATAGGCTCTAATGCCTCCTTCCTTCTCCTAATAGTGTCACTTTTGTAAATCCTTCAATCCTATCCCAAGTTGTTCTTAAGGGGGGATGTTAGGATATTTAGACACTTAGGAGTTAGTTAAGATCAACTTATGTAATATATCCGTTAGGGATAGTGTGTTTCTTTAGTATGCATTAGTATGCATTTGTAAATACTTAATCCGACGATCACGATATGTTTCCGACATAGAGTGATCTGACGGCTCAACTTCTCTTAGATCAAACCTAACCTTGATCCGTGGCTTAACACCCGATTGGTCCATGATCTCTATTTAAAGAGCATGGAGGGTCATTGTTTAGTTGATCGATTATGAGAAGCTCATTTGTAACTTTCTTTCTTTGCATAATAAATTGTCCCGTAGAAGCTATTTGGTCGGGGCCATGGAGTGTTTCCCTCAAGAGGGTTTAAACCACGTCAAAACATCGGTGTGTTGATCTGTGATCTATTTGTGTGAAGTGGTTTCTCTTGGTGTTCGGTCCTTTGGTAGTACCATGTGTACCCGAACATTCTTGGGAGGTAATTTAATAGAGAAAACAATAGGAGGCTTTTACAAAGTCCATAGGTGGTCCATAGTTTGGTAGTACATATAGAAAGGAATTTTTATCTATGATCTAGCATGGAAGTTACATTATAATTGTGAACTTGTTCAAGTTTTTTGCTTTAAGAAAGGATATTCACCACATTCTTTATACTTGTGTGTATTTTGTTCATTTCTTTATTTGTTTGTTTCATTATCCATCACATTCTTTACATGCTCTTGAGTTGTGTGTATTTGATTTGTTCAGTCATTTTTTTATTTCAAATAATGAAACAATCCACTCCTAATGATTATCATCTCACTCGAAGTTAAAATTAAAATTAGAAATAGAAAAATATGCTATTTTAGGCCAAATAATTTGTGTTTCTTATACCCCTCTATAAAAAAATTAATCCCACATTAGTTGTAGATGTGGCCCATGACAACACATAAGCTCCAATATACTACAAATTCGGTTTCATATACCTCTCCATAAAAAATAATAATCCCACATTGGTTAAGAGATGTGACCATAATAACCAATAAGTTCCAATATACCATGATCCTTATGCCAATGGAGGCAATGACAAGAGAGTGGTGCCTCCTACTAACATAATGTTGATTGATTGCAGTGTTTACTATACAACTATAATTGTAGCGAGATTCATGCAACATCAAACAATTCCACTATATTGTTCTTAGCATAACGGTGCTTACAGTTTGAGGGATGATTCCCTTACTTGAAATCCTATAATTCACATGCTTTGTAGGATATGATCTTGTTGGAGTTCACATCACTGCATATTATGCTCATCCATAACTTTTTGAGGATGACAAAGAGTAGGGCATCTTTGGAATACTACTTGCTAATTGGTAGGATGCATACATGGGAACAACAAACTATGCTTATTTTGCTATGCACCAAATTCCCAAAAGAGCATAAAATAAGAAATCAAGAGTAATCCAATGCCTTAAGAATGAGGATGGGATGAAAAAGAATCATTTTCAAGGACGAAACCTCCTTATACATTGTACCAAATAAAAAAGACTATGATATGATCATAAATCTAGGTATATATCAGATGATCATAAAACTAGGTATATATATATATATATATATATGAGACAAATGGTACAATTACAATTCTAGCCGACCATACAATTAAAAATAAGGTCCCAAATGTAACAATAGAAAGTAACCTTACAATATATAGGGCTTAACATGCCCCTCTCTTCCAATCAATTATTGTCCTCAACACTTGATTAATTCTAGATATTTCTGCTTGAAGAACTCATCTTCCCATTTCGCCTCTTCTATTGGCAAGTTATTCCACTTCATGAGGTACTCAGTAATTACTCGATTTCATAGTTTATTGGTCCTTGTGTCAAGAATCGTTTTATGTTTTAATACCAATTGATCTTCCTCATCTATCTCTGGTAAAATAGTATGGACTAGGATCTTGTCACCAATGGCCTTTTTTAGGCATGACACATGAAGATGGAGGCAACTCTAATTTGTAATACATACTTCCAATCCTTTGCAACGCCTTACAGGGGACATAGTACTTGGGTGCTAATTTATTGTCCTTCTTCTGTTGCTTGAATGACATGTGTTTGTATGGTCGTAGCCTAAAAAATACCCAATCCCCCACTTAAAATTTCATTTCACTGCAATGTTGATCTTCTTGTTGTTTCATCCTATTTTGTGCTATAGCCAAGTTATCTTTCAATAGTTGGAGAAATTCTTGTTTGTACATATGTGTTCCTCCACTTCTTGAACCTTAGATTTCTCTTTCAGGGATGATGTTATGGAAGGAGGATGATAGCCATAAAGTGACATAAATGGTGGCATTTTTTATGAAGTATAGAAAGATGTGTTGTACCGCCATTCTACTAAGGGAAACCACTTGACCTATTGTGTTTGTTTATCATATACAAAGCAATGAAGATGGCCCAGAAGTTAAAGAGATTAGTGAAAAAAAAAATGTTGGTTTGAAAACTATAAAATCTATTACACCACTTCAATTTAACTGGTTTTGTATTTAATTATGTCTTATCTGATGATTATGTTTTGTCTTAACTTGTATTCTCGCATTATTGTTTTCTTATTTTGTGACGCTCTAAGTAGAATTTCCAACACATTACCGAAAAAGTCTTCATTGAATTTGGGAAATATGGATGCAAGTTCATTATCTCCATACTATGCCTCTAGTTCTACCAATGAACAATATTTTTCAAATGATGGACCTTCAAAAGTCTCAAGAGTAGTAGTTCAAATGAATGTACAAGATGAAATCTCTTCTTTCATGGAACAACTTAGTAATTCCTAAGATGACAACAACAATGGGAACGAGAACGGGAAGGGGATAATTAGTGGAGAAGGTCACTTTGATGAACTAACTATTGGAAAATTTGTGAATCCAAATATTTTAGAAGCAAAAATCTCTCATATGGAAGGCATCAATAATCCCCAAAGCATAATGGGTATTCATCGAAGTGTGAGATACGACAGAGAAGAAATGGATCTTGCATGTGGTTGATGTTATTGGGGATTTTGATTAGAAGATATGGTACAGTGTCTGAATGGGAATCTATTTTTTTTATTGTATAAGGAAGCGGGTAAAACATATCATATATGGAGGTTTCAAAGCACATGCCTCTCTAAGTTGCATGGATATTGATGGCTGCAAGGAGTCAATTCCTTGGTCATAGGTTCAGAGAGTTGTACCAAATCATATCATTGAAAAATATGAAGATCAAATCTATAGGAAACAAGACCAAGAATCTATAGCTGAAGCCAAAGTTAGAGACTTGGTTTATTGCCCATTTTGTAACATTCCATATGAAGTAGACAAGTGTCTACAAGTTTTGGACTGTCCAAATACAAAATGTCTAAAGGATTCTTGTATCCAATGCAAGAATATGAATCACTTACCATTACTATGTGAAGAGGTTCAGAAAATGCCTGACACTCTTCGTGGGTAAGTTGAAGAGAGGATGACAAAAGATGTGATAAAAGAATGTAACATTTTCCACACAGAGTTAATCAAGATGGATGGGTGCAATAAGGTAACATATATGTGTGGAAACACAATGTGTTATGTTTGTAGACAAACAATTTCGTCCAGTAGCCTTAATCATTTTTGTGCTTACAGTATTTATTGTATGCTTATCAAAAGAGCAGGCAGTACATGCCCCCATGTGGCTCTTGTTAAAATAAGAGTGGAATTATAATAATAGCATCCATTGTCAATAACTCATACTATTTGTAGCTTTACTATGACAAGACTATGACCGAATTATTCATTCTTCAACCCATATGTTTTTTTATATGAAGAAAACAATTTAATTACATACATTTAAGCCATGTCGAACCCAAAATAAATTATTATTTAAAATTTATATAAATTTTAGTACTATAATTTTAGACCATTTTAAATATAAAAATTAATTTTGTTGAAATAAAATATTAACATAGTAAAATCATACCTTCACTATTTATCCATCTAAATAACTCAAATAAAAAATCAATTAGTTATCATATAATGACATTAAATAAATGCAGTAGAAAAATGACATTAAATTATATTCAACTATATTAAAGTAGACAACAAAATGACACTATATTAATCAAAACATAAGCTAATATTATCTCTACCATTTGGTGGCTGATCCATAGTAAATAGGATGTTGGGACATTTTTGCCAATTTCCAACCCTATGTATGGGTACAATACCATATCCAGGGTGTTATCATCCTTGTTGGCAAGTAAATCGAGTGACTCTTGAGTGTTCCTACCAAGAAAATTGGTCTAGCCCCTCTTGAGCAACGTTCCCCCCCACATGTACATATGCACCTCGGTCATCGTCCTAGGAGGTTGGATGCAGAACGAGGGCCAAGTGACTGGAAACCTCTAAAAAAATAACGAAAACAACTCCAAATCAAACTGGAATACTGTCTTTCCTTCGAACATAGTGCGACAGCAATCCAAAGTAAAACAAAACTGCCGAAAAAAAATGGAAGACCACTTGATGCATCTAGGTCTCTACACTAAAGTTGCTCCCTTAACCTAGCAACAATCCTAGAAATTTTCTCTTTTGTTGACATCGTTAACTATATAATCCAAATGAAACTCTAAGTAGATAGAAAAATGTTGTAACAGTGTTATAGTTGTCAAAACTATGAAGTAGAAATCTATTATAGATGTTGAAAACATCGCATAATTGTTGCCTTAATATTGAGCACACATATATAATTTATAGACATCAAAATTTCGAGGATAGTTGACCATGCTCACTTTGGGACCCTTAATTCAAGATAAACATTATTGACCATTTCAGAAGATGAGGGAATCAGAACTATGAACACAGGAATTCCAACACCAGGTTGTCAAATTTCCTACATATGAGTAGGATCATTGAAATAGTGACATACAATCCATCCAAATTAAAAAAACAAGAAAAATGTGACGACACCTATGATTTTTTCCATCATGGTCGGAAAAACATTGGAATTCGTGCTAAAATGTAGTAGTGATAATAAGAAACCTTGAGCCCATTGTTAATTCCATCCTATTGTTTTTGCATGCATGTGTTTAATTTGATTCCAACCTTGTTTTAATTGCATCCAACCTTGTTTGATTCGTAGAGAAAGATTAGATTTGGGCCTTTATTTTGTTCCTACACCATTTGGTATCAAAGTAGGAAGTATTCAATTGAATTTCAACTCCAATAAAAAGAAAAGAATTGGGCCTTTATTTTGTTCCTACACCATTTGGTATCAAAGTAGGAAGTATTCAATTGAATTTCAACTCCAATAAAAAGAAAAGAATTGGTGGATGTTGTAAGGGAGGAAATAGGTCTAGTTTAGTTTGTAGGGAAGAGTTGTAGAAGCAAAAAGACAACTACAACACCAAGATTGGGTGGACATTATGAATAGTTGAAGAGGATATTTGGGTTTGTATGTTGTGAAAAATAACAGCTTTAACAACAAAATTATTAGTTAGATGTGTTTGTGGGGTTGAAGCGCACACAATAAAGAGGCAAATCACTTTCAAGTAGAAAATCATTTCCTTGTGAGGACCAATATGTCACGTCCCCTTCCATCATACTAGTGCGATGGAGAGAACGTGAGGCTAAAACCAGGCATCTAGCCCCATACTTATTACCATAATTCATTGGAGATAAAAATACATGGATATATGCAGATGTATATATATATATATATATATATATATATATATATATATATATATATATATATATATATATATATATTCAAGAAACATAGCGCAAGTAAATTCTATTACAAATCTAGCATACATTCAAGATATTCATGGTAGTAATCAAATAATACATTACAGAATTAACACAAGAGAGAGTACTTATCTTAAAACAAAGTAGTCCCAAGCAACTGGCTATGCAACTGCAATGTTCCACCCAACCATAGGCCAATTGTGCTCATCAATCTCTCAACACAACTGCCACCCCCGAGCTGGGCATGATTTATACAAGGAAAAGGGAACATCAGGCTCACACATAGCCAAATATACACCCAAAATCAGCCAAGCCAATCCACAGTTGCTCTTATCAGGATGCTAAGGAAATGGAAAGGAAGAATTGCTAAGCTAGTGAGCTCAACCATAGAGATATGGGTACCCTCTATAAGATCTATCTAGCTTGGTCCCCACAATGCCTACACACCCAGCACAAGGGAGTATTCCCTTCACTACTACACAGTCTCTCAGGACATACCTCCCATTCTAGTGTTCTTCAAGGTGTGCATAGAAGAGTAGCCAGCCATTTTGATCTTCTTTGAGAGATTGGCTTCCTCACTAGGTTTATTAAGCCAATTCTGGTCCACTTCCACTCCTAATTCTTTCTTACAAGTTCAAACCAAAACAGGGATGCACACAACAACAAAATCACAAGTGTTGGGTATGGAGAAAACGTTTTGATAGTGGGATGGGAGAGAAAATGGTTTTCAGAAAACGTTTATGGGCATTCAAGAGACAGAAACGGCCTCCATAAACCCCTAAATCGTGAGTCCCTTCCTTCCAGCCACTATGCAATACAAAAACGAGTTCCCAGCTATGGAAAATACAAGAAAATGATGGAAAACATGAAGGAGAAATCCCCAGCTAGCTCAAACTGCGTGAGAAAGGAAAGACCATGGGTGAAGAATGGCTTTGGGTACCATTTCATGGGTGTTTTCTTGCCCAAGAAGAAAAAATACGTTTTCCCAGGTTGATGGCTTGCCCATGCATGAAATTGGCTGCCATACCTATCCATTCCCAAGGCATTAACTACCTCAACCAACTCTTGGAAGAATTAAATGATTGGGTGCATAAGTCAAAATGGGTAGTTGAGGGTTTATGGGTTCCTTCATGTACATTTGGATTAACACCATTGGCTCAAGGGTTTGAATAATTTCCCTCCCTATTCCTTATAAAAATCATGCCCCCATCTCTTTGTTGCATTGCATAGCTAGTTGTGGGTATTTCATTAAAAATTCATATTTACATGATGTCATAATTTCTATTGTGTGTGGTTAGCACAAGAACCATATCCATCGATTTTTAATTGCCGGTACATAAAATGATAAATCGATGGCGGGGCCTTGGCCTTGAGCTCCTCACCGTGATTTAATAATGATATTTACATCATTTACAATTTTAATGCAATGGGGTCAAGATGGGGATGTGACATTCCCCTCCCCTTACATTAGAACTGTCCTCAGTGCTCATCAAAATTGAACAAAAATATATATGCCACTCTCATGGCATCCTCTAGGTCCCATTTAGCCTTATCGGGACTATAGTGCTTCCATTGCACCTTTACCTGTCTGATGGCTCGGTTCCGGAGCAATGTTACTTTCTTGTCTAGGATGCGTAATGGTTCGCTTTGGAACTCTCCCTCGGGTTCCACCTGGATCACATCCCAATTAATCAATCACATGGTTAGGATCATGTACATATTTATTAAGCAAAGAGCATGAAAAACATTATGATCTCTAGTGCTAGCAGGAAATGCAAGTCTATATGCAACTGGACCTATTCTTTCAAGCAATTCAAATGGCCCACAATATCTAGGTGATAGCTTGGCACAACTCCCAAGCTTCAAGGAACCCTTCTTTGGCCTCACTCTAAGATACACATGATCCCCGACACTGAATTCCGTATGCACCCTATGCTTATCTGCATGGCTTTTGTGTCTATCCTAGGATGCTTTTAAATTCTTCCTGATCTTTGCAACCTTTTGCTCCATTTCCTTAAGCAATTCTTGCCCGAGTACAATTCTGTTCACTGGATTGTCCCAAGTCACTGGTGTCCTACACCTTCTGCCGTACAAAACCTCATATGGACTCATTTCCAATGATTCTTGCTGCCCATTGTTATATGAAAACTCTACCAGGTGTAGATAATCCTCCCACTTGGATGGTTTGTCCATTACATACATACGGAGCATGTCTTCAAGCACCTGATTTACTCTCTCCATTTTCCCATCTGTTTGAGGATGGTATGCAGTACTAAAGCTCAACTGTGTACCCAAATCTACAAAGAGACCTTTCCAGAAATTGAAAGTGAACTTGGTATCCCTATCAGAAATTATTGCCTTAGGAAACCCATGTAATCTGAAAATTTCCTTCATGAAAATATTTGCAATGGCATCGTCTTTATGTGTGGACTTAACCGGTATAAAATGTGTTCCCTTTGTTAACTTGTCCACCACAACCATGATGGAATCATGTTGTCTCACAGTCATTGGCAATCCTATAATAAAATCCATGGAAATTACTTCCTATTTCCATTATGGAATTGGCACTGGGTGCAATAAACCTGCTGGGTGTTGGTATTCAGCCTTCACCTACTGACATTTCATGCACTCAGAAATTTATTCAGCGACGTCCTTCTTCATCCCTAGCCATATATAATATTTTCTTGTTGTAGCAATTGTTTTCTGATATCCTATGTGACCAGAGTATGGAGCTTTATGGATTTCATCCATAACAATCCTCCTCAAATCTGCCACATTTGGAATATAGACTCTATTTTTATAGGTAAGAAGTCCGTCTTCTTCCAAATGATAGCCCTCATACTTCTTTTCAAGGTCTTGCTGCTGCAATTTGTCCTTTATCTGCACATACACTTCATCCTCAACAATATGGTTAACAATCTGCTGCCTCAAATCTGGTTGGCAAGTATTAAGTGCTTCCATATGCATTTCATGTACTTTCCTGCTGAGTGCGTCAGGCACCTTGTTTTCTTTCCCTTTTATGTGTTTGATTTCAAAATCAAATTCACACAAAAATTCCAACCATCTAGCTTTCCTAGCATTCAAATTTGGCTGATCAAATAAGTATTTCAGACCACAATGGTCTGTCCTTAGCTCAAATTTCCTACTCATTAAGTAATGAGCATATACATAAAACAATAAATTGATGGCGGGCCTTGGCCTTGAGCTCCTCACCATGATTTAATAACGTTATTTACATCATTTACAATTTTAATGCAATGGGGTCAAGATGGGGACGTGACACAATATAACACCCAAGAGGAAGCACTTGAGTGAATGAAAGGAATATTAAACCATACAGAGACAAGAATGAGGTAAATAAGGGAGTGCAAGCACTATGTGCACAATTGAAGGCCCTAGGGAAGGATCAATAGAGAAGAAATATAAAGGAAGTGGCTTACGAAATTGAACATGAGTGGGGGGGAATGCCTCCTAAAGAAAGACAATGATATTCGTTTGGAGCTAAGATGAATTTGTCTCAAGAATAATAGAAGGTAGAGGAGATGAAAGAAAGAAGCGGTACTTAAGGAGTCAACTATCACATGGAAAACGAAAGTAAAGGGAATGGAGTGGACTTTGTGAAAAATAATTTTCATATCGAGACAAATATAGAGTAAATCATCAATAGCATGCCTAAACAAGATGATGAATAAGAGGAGTTTGTAACCATTGGAAATATTGGTTTGACACTTTAATTAAAAACTACATAACTAATTATTTAACAACAAGTAAATAGACACAAATAACATTTTACATAGTCTAACAAATAATTATTGGTGGAACCATGAGCACTATTGGTGGAACCATGAGCTCTAGTTATGGAACCATGAACATTATTGGTGGAACCATGAGCATTGTCCATGGAACCATGAGATTTTATTTATGGAACTATTCATGAGCATTATTAGTGGAACCATGAGCATTGTTGTTGGAACCATGAGCATTGTTGGTGGAACCATGAGCTCTATTTATGGAACCATGAGAATTGTTGGGGAACCATGAGCTTTAGTTCTGGAACCATGAACATTATTGGTGGAACCATGAACGTTATTGGTGGAACCATGAGCACTATTGGTGAAACCATGAGCTCTATTTATGGAACCATGAGCATTGTTGGTGGAACCATGAGCTCTAGTTATGGAACCATGAACATTATTGGTGGAACCATGAGCTTTAGTTATGGAACCATGAGCTTTATTTATGGAACCATGAGCATTATTGGTGGAACCATGACCATTGTTGGGGGAACCATGAGCTCTATTTATGGAACCATGAGAATTGTTGGGGGAACCATGAGCTTTAGTTATGGAACCATGAACATTATTGGTGGAACCATGAGCACTATTGGTGGAACCATGAGCTCTATTTATGGAACTATGAGCATTATTGGTGGAACCATGAGCTCTAGTTATGGAACCATGAACATTATTGGTGGAACCATGAGCTTTAGTTATGGAACCATGAGCTCTATTTATGGAACCATGAGAATTATTGGTGGAACCATGAGCATTGTTGGTGGAACCATGAGCTCTATTTATGGAACCATGGGAATTGTTGGGGGAACCATGAGCTTTACCTATAAAAATTGTAATGAAAAGATGTGAAATATATATAACAAATTAATCCAAACATTATATCCAAATACAATAATAAAAAATCAATTTATATATGAATACTATTATAAGCAATATGTACATTTATGATAAATAATGTAATAAAAAAATATAATTGCATTGTCACAAATCATTGTTTGAAAAAGAGAATGAATTTCGGTGCTTCCCATAAAATAATGCACTAGTTCTTGCAAATAAAGTGCGTACCGTAGACACATGTTTTGTTACAATCCTCTGTGTTTTTTTATTACAAATACACACTGGTGTGTTATTAAAGCGCACTGATGTTGAAACTTGTGTGGAACTTGATGTTGGTCATGTCGTTGTTTATACTTGGAATTGGCTTTATGCATAATATCATGAACCTGTTGTTGGATGTGCTATATCTGTTCAATGAATTTGGTTGCTTTACCTGCCTCAGCTTGAGCATGGGAGGACTCATCCTGTGTAGATGCAATTTTTATAGCCACGACAATGGGGGCCAATGGCTGGAACCCCGATCACATCTGAAAACGGATGTGGCCAATAGAGTTGTGTAGGGATCTATTGTAACTATGTTGAACATATGGAAGGCTTTCATCCTATGTGCATGGAATTTTGGATTTGTACATGTATAGGATCTACACAATCATCGTGTTGACCACTTATGTCTAACCATCTGTTTGGGGGTGGAAGGAAATCGATTTGATTATATTTGTGTCCATTAGAGACCATAAGGAGGAATAGAAGGTGTTGAGGAACCTATTGTCCTAATATGAAACAATGGTCTATGGTATCCCGAAATGAACCCAAACACACTCAAAGAAGAGCTTAATATCAAATTTTACTGTGATAGTCTTCGTACATGGTGCTAGACTGGTCATCTTAGAGAACCGATTGACAACCACAAAAAACAGTCGTGACCATGCTTGGTGGAGGGAAAACCTGACATGTAATCCATTGATACTAACTCCCAATGCATGTCTAAGGTAGTAAGAGGAGTGTACAACCCTTGCTTCTTGATGGCAGGTTTAGCAATGGCATAGGTAGTGCATGATCAAATATACCTATCGACGTCCTGCCAAAGATTTGTCTAGTAGAAATAATTATGAAGCACTTCTATTGTCTTCTCCACGCCGAAGTGTTTGGCCAACCGATTGTAGTGTGCCTCCAAAATTAGCTTTGTAGGGGAAATTTCTCCTCTTCTGACCAAACCATGAAGAGGAGAAATTTCCCACTCTGAGAGATGACCTTTTGACATTGCTTCACAGAGATCAAAGAAACTACAATAGTCGAAACTACATCGGCTATCCTGTAGAGTTGGCCCTCCAAAGAAACAATGACACTACGGGGCCTGGACTCATAAACAACATGGCATTTTCACGTATAGGGTTGTCCTAAAAGAACATCGCAAACTTCAAGTGGGGAAACATCACACAGTACCTTATCTTTGAATGGATTTATGCTGTAGGACAAGAAGCATTGTTGAGTGACGCAAATGTCTCATCCCTGGATCAACCAACCAATAGTGTATGGTTGGAGGTGTGGCACCGTCGACAGCTTCAATATTTTGACGACCTCAATCTAGATGAGGTTCCTCTATTTACCACTGTCAACAATGAAATATAGCGGATTCCCCTTCACCCACAGTTGTGAATGGAATAGGCACTCCTCTTCATCTAGCTCCCCTGACTCTTCTGGTTGAATATTTTTGGTTGCGATGGTGGCACTAGGTTTTGCATCAATGATTCTCTTTCCCCTTTCTTGCTCTAAATCATAATATAAGTCAAATTCTAGCTCTACAGTTTTCATCTCAACCAACAATGATTGATTTAAGTGGCATTCATAAGTGTTGTGCAAGGAGCTTTTGTGGAACTCACATCACTTGCTGGTGTCCTTCTTCGATTTCCCGTTACCCTTCTTTTCCTACGACTTGGGTTTGTTTTCATGAGTTTGGTCGTTCTTGCTCTATCCTTTGTTTTGTGAGTTGGGGTCACCTTTGCCAGGCTTCTACTATTGTTGATTTGAAAACCCAAACCCATGCTTATTCTTTTTCTCTAAACTTTTTCTCGATCTTGGCAACGTACCAATCAGCATCTCCTAGTGAGGAGATGCCTAGGAATACATCTTTGTCTTAATGTAACTATGCAGGCCACTACAATACTTTAGGAATAAGTGTCATTCGAAGTCTCTAATACCCAAATTTGAGCGCAAAGTATGGAATATATTGGTGAACTTCGGCACCATCTATTCTCTCACTTGGCGCAAAGTCATCTACCTGATGTACTGGTCATCATAGTTTCCAACATAGTAGAATTCCTCCTTGACAACATTGACAAAATCTGCCCAAGTGGTTTATGTCCTATATAATTCAGACTCATCTCCCGCATGCCTCTCGCATTAATTGTCCCACAAACCTTTGATATGGGGGAGGGAATTAAGGAGCACGAAAGTGATCTTTTCGCTATAAAAAAAAATTTAAATTGAGAAATAACCCTCTAACAAATTTAATCATTTCTACAAAGCATCTGCATCTATCTGGCCTTCAAATAAGGGAATGTCCAAGTTAACTTGTACCTTGAAGGGAGTCACACCTCCAAAACAACTTCTTGTTGAAGGTGCATCCACCACCGTCAACATCTATCGAAGGATCTGGGAGAAATTATCCATCATCTCATTCATGTGCCACACGAGGGCTTTCTCGAGCAACAACTTAATAAGATATCATGCTCCATCATCTCTCTTTTCTTCTCCCACCACATGAGGCTACTTGGGCCAACGAGGGTGGTTTTCCCCAAGATCAACTAATTCAATACCCAACTCTCAATATTGATATCTCCATGGGGACATGAACTAAGAAACAACAAGAGCATATTTTTCTAATACTACTGATCTGAATTATTTGGAGAACGAAGTGAAGACATTGATATAAAACAAAAATACAAATGGATATTTTGCAGAAAACAAAATAGTACAGTAAAACCCAAATTCTATTAATGAATGAACTAGAAAAACATTGTAAATTGTAAAGCAATACAAACTATTTCTAGATGGTAGTCTGAAAAGAGATGTGACAGCTACACTCATCCGCAAGAACTGAGTTACAATGAGATCGGAAAGGTCTTTTTAACATAAAGCATAAATGAGAAAACCCTAAACATAAAAAACTCTAACCCCAAAATATGAAATGAAAAAAGGTTTGTAGGCCCCTATCTAGTTAGTTGATACACCAACTTCCTCGGGGTGCAACTTTTGCATACAATCTCTATTTGGGGTGCTCGGTATCCCATCAGAAGGGTATGGACGAGGAATCTATGTTGTCGGCCCAGACGATGCCATTGGAAATTATTTATGCGCCACCGTGACAAAAAAACATTGTTTAGGGCCTCAAAACGACCCTCGAAGATTAGGACCTGAAAAACCGTAAAAAAACTACAAAGCTGGAAAACTATGTCTTTGGGTCAATGGACTAGGTGGGTGGCCACCGATGTCCATTTGGATCACTATGAGACATGTTTCAACACAGTGTATTTTTGTATCGACGTGCACAATGTGTGATCAAAATGGGAAGGTCGATAAGAATTGGCCAACGACCAATCACAGGGTGACATGTGGCACGATTTCGGAGTTTTTTGGATCATCATTAGAGGAGCCTGATGGGTAATTGGAGCATAGTTTTCCCATGTATTTCGCTGTGTTTGTAATATTTTTTTCCCGATGTGAAATTCTAGTTTCCGTGAAATCATTTAGTCTGTGTATAAATATATATGTAATGTGTTATTTTAAAGTAGGATGAATAAAAGAAAAGAACAAGAGTTTGCTTATGTTGTGTGTGTCTATGTTAATTTTTGTGTGTTATGAGTTTGTAAACTCCTTCGCATCCTTCACGCTGGAAGAGTTACAGTTTGTCGATCGATGTGAAGGAAGTCAAGATTTCTTAGAAGGAGAGAGCATCGCCCCCTCCTCCTTGTCAATCCATGAAGATGAATAACTAACAAACCCTCGAAACCCTATGAAAACTAAACTTTTAATAAACTTAAAATTAAAAAATATCTTTATATTAAGGAAACATTCTATATAATAGCACCCTTCCATTTTTCAAATTTTTAATTTTTTTATAAATTTCAAGACTAAAATGAATAATTTTTTTAACATTTAGATAAATTTTAAAATTAAAATGAATAAAAATTTTCAAAATTAAAATTAGAAAAACATTTTACATTTCAATTATCCATAGGTTCAAATCCTTTTTCAATTTTCTAAATAATTTCAAAAGTTTCAAAATTTTATAAAACAAATCATAAATTTCAAAACTAAAAGGAATGAAAATCATTTATGAAAGATGAAGTACTTTAAAAATTCTCTCATATAGGAATTGATATAATAAGGTGAGTGGAAACATGATCTAGAACCAAATTATTTTGTGTTTTTCTTTGACTATCACCTCGGTATTCTTTTTGGCCATGTATCCAACAATTTTCCAGGACATAATGTCTACATGGCTGGTTGTAGCAATTCAAGGTGTCGCTTCATACGATTCTTAATTCTTAATTAAATGCCTAAAGGTAGAAGAGGAGGAAGTGATTGACAAGTGAAAGCCTTAGGCTTATTTTGATGGCTTTCCCAACCTTGTAATGTGTATGTGGTATTTTTCATATATTTGTTTTTCTCTTTGGGTTTCAAATTTAGGAACTGATAATGCTATTGAATTTTGAGTTTTGAAACTTGTTTAAACTTTGGCAGTGGAAAATGGTTTAAATTTTGTTTAAATTTTTGAAGATTAATGTATGATGGTAAATGTATGATTGACAAATGGATTATTGACAAATACAGAATGAGAATTTTTAATTTGTTAGGTTTGGATGCATTTTGTTGGATGCATAGGTCCTATGGAATTTGAAAACAAATATTTGATTTTTTTAAAATTATTAAAACACTACAAATCATAAATACCATTTAATTTCATACATTCTTATTAAAATAATTATTAATAACTAGTTTATATTGCTCACTCTCTCACGGTAGCCATATCCAAGATTGTTGAGATTTAATATTTAATATTTGATTTTATTATATAAATGTTTATACATTTATTGTATATTTGTGAATATACGATTCCTTACAATTTTGTAGAAGATCATGGAGCTGTAGAACCATGATTTTTAAACGTTCGTGGACATGTAATTTTGAAATATTTGTATAAATGGAAATGGAAAATTTTTAATGTGGAAAAAAAAGAATTGATGTAATACTTATAATGTATCTTCATACTTGATAACAATAAATTAATTATGATTTTTGAAAATTAAGATGAATTGAAATCTTAACTGTATGATAAATTCAGAAATAAAGATGAATTGAAATCACAATACCTCAGGATTTCTCTTGACACTAGACAACACTTCGTAAATTCCCAGATTAAAATTTGATACCAGTTATTAAATCCCACATTATATGAAAGGAATATATTATTAGACCTTCAGGCAGTTCACATCGATCAATTCCCACCTTGAATTCCCATTATCGATATGGCAATGAACGTAGGAACTTTTCTTTATAGTTAGAGCTTGTAACCGCTTTCATACAGGATGAGTTTTTGTTGTATTTCTCATCGTAGGCAGCCGTGCGGAAAATACGACACATAAATTCAAAGAATGAAAATGTTCTCACTTGCCTGTCATCCAAAGTAAATTGGCCTCACAGTGAAAATAAATAAATTTCTTCCTCAATCAATGCCTAGTGCGACTCCTAAGAAGTGACAAGACATTATAAAACAATTCTACTACAGAATCCAGAGGACATGGAATGCAAATTATAGTGCAATCAATCCTTCTGGTTGATATACATTAGCAGCACCAAACAGGATCGCCTTTAAGGCGAGCCTGTAATTAAATAAACAAATGAAACAGGAGAGCACTATGGCTCACACAGACAGGAAGATGTTCACACACTCAACTCAATTGTATTAAGAAATAAAGGTTACATATATAGGAAAGAGATAAGCAAAGCTAGATCCAATAAATGTGGATCAGATCCGACAGCATAGGAGTTGTTCAAACAAGAAAACCACAAATAGAAAACATCACGAATATATTTGTTGCATTATATCTAACAGCCCCCCTTAATGCAGAAATGGATTATTGACAACACCTAATTTATTCCTAAGATCCTCAAAGTGGATCCTTCCAACTCGTTTAGTAAAAATATCAGCAACATTCTCACTTGTATTACAATAGATGAGTTCAATTTCTTGAGACTCAATCTTTTCTCTAACAAAATGATGTTGCAGCTCAATATGTTTGGATATGGCATGATAGACTGGATTGTGTGTTAGCTTAATTGAGCTTTGATTGTCACACTGGATTTTGGTAGTTTGTTTTTGTTGTGTTCCAACATCTTCAAGAATTCGCCTCAACCAAATGGCTTCACAAGTAGCACTGGTTAACGCTTTATATTCAGCTTCTGTGGATGACAAAGAAACAGTTGGTTGTCTCTTATTGCTCCATGATATGACTCCTGAATCAATGTTAAAAGCATATCCAGAAGTGGATTTTCTGTCATCAGGATTTCCTGCCCAGTCAGAATTAGAGTAACCTGCCAACTGAACATCAGATACATCAGTATATAAAAGACCATAATTAACAGTTCCTTTTAAATATCTTAGGACCTGCTTTGCAGCTTTCCAATGTGTTTCGCATGGCTTAGCCAAGAAATGACTAAGGATGGTAACAGAATATGATATGTCTGGCCTTGTAGTAGTTAGATAGTTCATACTACCCACTAATTGACGATACAAAGTACCATCAGCTTCTTTAGATCCATCATCATTGTACAGTTTGACATTTTGATCCAAAGGAGCTGATACAGATTTGCATTCACTCATTTGAAATCTGTCAAGGATTTCCCTTGCATACTTGCTTTGAGTGATGAATGCTTTACCAGATTATCTCCAAAAAGCAATGCCTTAACAATAATGCAAGTCAGCAAGGTCTTTCATTTCAAATTTTTGAGACAAATTACTTTTAATATCTGCAATTAACTGATATGCTCCACCCGTAATGATGAGATCATCCACATATAAGGATATCAAGCAAACATTTCCCTGTTTATCTGATTTAATATATAAGCTTGAGTCATTTTTACTTTTGAGAAACCCTTGCTATTTGAAGAAAGTGTCATTCTTGATATACCATGATCTAGGATCCTGTTTCAGTCCATAGATAGCTTTCTTTAACCTGCACACCAACTACTCCTGTCCTTTCTGCACAAAACCTTCAGGATGCACTAAGTATACTTCCTCTTTTAAATCACCATTTAGAAAAAGCAGATTTGACATCTAACTGGTGTATTCTCTAGTTATGTTTAGTAGCTAATGCAACTAGCAATCTAATAGTGTTTAACTTAGCTACTGGTGCATATGTCTCTTCAAAGTCAATCCCCTCTTGCTGAGAATAACCCTTTGCAACTAATCTTGCCTTAAACTTGTCAATACTACCATCCGCTTTAAGCTTAGATTTGAAAAGCCATTTAGATCCAATGGGTACTTTATCTTTAGGTAATTCTACTAATTCCCAAGTTTTATTTCTCATAATAGAATT
Source organism: Larix kaempferi (assembly GCA_027924585.1). Lineage (NCBI taxonomy): Eukaryota > Viridiplantae > Streptophyta > Pinopsida > Pinales > Pinaceae > Larix > Larix kaempferi. Next base: position 8,010,578 of record BSBM01000223.1, on the reverse strand, counting down.
ATATTCCTCATCCATTGCAATCACCCATTCTTCCTTATCTTTGGCTTGTTCATAATTTAATGGTTCCATGACATTCATTACATTAGTCATCAAGGCATAATCTCTAAACTTTACATGAGGTTGAGTTTGTCGATTTGGCCTTCTAGGTATTACAGTACCTGTTGGAGTTCCATCCATGATTCTTCTATCTTCTGTTGTTTCATCATCTGAGGTAGCATCACTCATGCTTGATTCCTATTCCTGAACTTGTTGTTGCTGTTCCTACACTTTTTGAAGAATTTTATCTATTTTTCCATGTTCATCTGGGATCAATTCTTCATCAGCATTATTCATCATGTTACTTATATCTGTATTTTCATGAAATACAACATCTCTACTAGCAATCAATTTGTGTGAATTAGGATGAAACCATTTGTATGCTTTATGATCATCGTAGTAGCCATCAAAGACACATTCAATAGATTTTGCATCCAATTTTCTTCTATCATGTTTAGGGATGTGTGCAAAAGCCCTAGAACCAAATACTCTTAAATGACTAATTTCAGGTTTATAGCCATAAAAGACTTCAAAAGGTGTTTGAAGATTTAATTTATTTGTTGGACTCCTGTTATTTAAATATACAACAGTATTAATGGCTTCAACCCAAAATCCATTGGAAATGTTTTTACCTTGAAGCATGTTGCGTGAACATTCCACCAGCGTTCTATTCTTCCACTCAGCAACTCCATTTTGCTGAGGTGTATGAGGCATAGTAAATTGTTGTTGCATTCCATTGTATGTACAGTATCTTTTAAAAGCTCCAGAAGTGTACTCACCACCTTGATCCGATCTAAGGATTTTGATGTATTTACCTATTTGCTTTTAAACTTTGGTCCTGAATTCTTTGAAGTATTCAAAGACATCACCTTTGCTTCTTATGAAATATACCCAAGTGAACCTAAATCTGTCATCCACAAATATGAGAAAATACCAAGCACCACCAAGTGATCTGGTTTGCATAGGTCCACATACATCAATGTGTATTAGTTCAAGGAGTTCAGTCTGTCTCTTCTCTTCATGGTTCGGAAATTCATTTCTGTGTTGTTTTCCGAGTGCACATGCAACACATTCAATATGATCATTTTTTTATGACAAGAAGACCCTCAACCATCGACTTTTTCTGTAATAACATGAGATCATTATGATTGAGGTGTCCATACCTTTGATGCCATAATTCGACATCTGAAATAGCTGATGTTGCTAGTGCTTGATGACTGCCCTTTACTGCATCTAGCTTGTACAATCCACCAAGTCTGGATCTTGTCGCTATAACCCTGTAATGATCTTGGACATCTTTGACATGGAACTTATATTTATCAAATTCTACTTTCATATCATTATCAGTGATAGCAGAAACATATATTAAGTTCTTTTTTATGCCTGGAACATACATCACATTATGAATTTGTTTAAATTCTCCATCAGGTATATTAACACTTATCACCCATAACCTAGGACTTTGTGAGACCTGTTATCACCGAGATAGATGTCTGTGCCATCAGACTTTTCATAATACTCATCATACCAATCTCTGTTACAGGACATATGGGCAGAAGCACCTGAATCTATGAACCATGCATTTTCATCATCCGTCTCAGTAGACAAAGCATGTTCAGATATAAACAGTCTAAGATTATTGAATCCAAATTGACATCAGGGCTGTCTTTTCTTACATAGTTTCCATTATGTTTTCTGTATATGTTATTGGACTCATTGTTTATCTTCTTAAAACAATCTCTAGCTATATGACCCGATTTTCCACAAAAATGGCATACAACATCTTTAGTAGCATTAGAGTCATGGTGTGACATACCTCTATGTCTTGCATGAAACTTGCCTCTGTGTCTGTTCCATTGATTTCCTCTGTGTGAGTGTCTGCCTCTTGCCATCAGTGCCTGATCTGCAGTTTGAGATTCTGGCTCATAAATCTTCATTCTCTCTTCTTCTTGTAGTAGGATTCCGTCGAGCTCTGTAAAGGTAAGAGGAGTCTGTCTCTATTCCGCTAAGATTTGTTGCAAACAAACTCACCATGTCTCCTCACATAGATTCCTATTTAAATCCCCGCGCTCCTGAGCTTTCTTCAAAGCTTTAGTCTTTTATCTTTTGTGTGTTTTAGTTTCTTGTCTTCTTCATCATGTCGAAGCTACTGGACACGATCTTCTTACTGGCAATAACCCCCTTACTATTCCCTTAGTGCAACAATTGAGTAATGAGAAGCATAATCTAGAAGATGAGGTTGAATTTCTAAACAATGAAAATGTTTGGTTAGAAATTATGAAATCTTCTAACTAAGTAATTAAGTAGTTTAAAAGTGGGAAGAGAAGATGTGAAGGTATATTTGAGATGTTATCAAGGATGGATTCTATATAGCATAGATTGACATCCGTTTTTTTTCTCCTCCAAAGTTATATTTGAGATGTTATCAATGATGGCTTTGGTTTCTTTTTCCAAAGGTGGGTTCAAAACTTCTTTAACATAAGAAATTATTATTGTATATTTGAAAGATTTGGCAAGTTTGTGAATGAATTTTGGATTTCTTTACACTGTACACAATTGAACCCTTGGCTAAGAGAGACATTTATATATAAAAGAGTAGTTTAACTTAGTGGCATGTATAAGGCTGTACTGGCTGAAATATCGTAGTCCTACTCACAACATGGATCAAAACCTGGTCACTAGCACTCGATGATGAAGAGCCAAGCCCGATTCATGAACCATGGGCTTCTATCCAAGATGCTGTCTCTACCAGAGTGCAATGTAACCCATCAAGGATATCTCAATTTCTCTTATTGATTTCCAGCTAGTTTTCACCCAGGATTTCAGGGTATTACGAGGGCCAAAAGCCCATGAATTTACAAATTAACTGTTCTGAACAGAGTGTTGAGAGAGGTTATGTTATATTTTTTGGATCCACAATAATATCTGGATTCGCCGAACATTTCTCCAGACATCTTTACCTTGCTTTTCCCTTCACAGCTTCTTCCTACAGGAATGAGAGCAAATCTGTTTCTGAATGCATCTCTTGATCTTCTCCCATTGTGATGTGTATGAACGAATATGGGGAGCCCATGCTAAATGGCTCTGCCTAACTTCTTTTTTAATATATAAATAAATTTGTATTTATGTCTATCCAAAAAACATTTATCTTCGCCGGCTCTGCCCTGATAAATGTTCTAAGTTGCAGTCTAACGATTATGACATTCAGGAAACGTTAAAAGCATAACATTGCGACTATTCATAGGCATTAGCAATTGTCATAAAATGCTGTTACCATTTCGTTAAGGTACAAAGCTTTGGATATTTGTGGCATGTTGATGTAATATTAGAATATAATGCTCATTTCATCATCTCCGATATATATTTATCATCCACATAAAAGGCCGTGCAGGCTTAATAACATTCCAAATGTTGTGAAATAAGAGTTACCTATCCACGGGCAGAGTGATATGCATTCTTCACAGTGCTAGTCGATCATCGGCTAGAGTTTTTGGAAAATCCTAACTAAAACATAAGATGAGGAGCACCTAAGGAATCAAGTCAAATGTTGATGCATAAAAACTGCAACGTTGTACCACGAACCACCAGAATCTAGTTACAAAATTTGATCGAACAGTTCTGAGGGTAGACAATGCGTGGATCACGATACGTTTTAGACAGAATTAGTGATGGAAATAGTGGTTGGCGGCTGTGCCAGGGATGAAAGCTGTCGATCCAATCTGAAAACGTTACCTAGAAGCACGCTATGGTGAAATAGTCCCACGCCCTAGTGTAGAGCAACTATACAAGGTGGCACTGATAGGATGGCGACAGACAGAAAACAAAATGTCTATGTGAGAGTGATCCAGAGAGAGCATAAGCGAAGATTGACAGACCTCTGCAATGAGACAATCTTTGGGTGGGAGGTGGGAACATAGGCATGGACCAATGTTCTCATTTCATCCTTAAATTACTACAGTAGCTACAGAGTTATTAATCACAAGTATTTTCGGCTGAATACTTCGGGAAGGAAAGACTTGAAAGGAAAGGTAGCTGGTATTACGTGAGGCAAGGTAACCTGAGCTGTGCTCAGGTAAGAATATGCACCCACACAAGGCGCAATGCTGAATTTGGGATGTTTGGTGATCGTGGGTGAACCTCATTTGATATGTGTAAAACTGAACTTCTATTCACAGAATGATAGTTCAAATTTTTTTTATAAAAAGAAATTTTAATAAAATAAATAATTGTACATACATTTTCAATTTACTTTAATCCACTTAATTTGTGGGCGGTGAACACCTATAAGTTACAAGTTAAGTGTCTCTTACTTGTTTTCTATACTCACTTGTAATTATCTATTCTTTTTCATGCCTCTACCTGCTGCTACCTGCTGCTATTGTTACATTCTTTAGTTAAATGAGTTGTATATAATTGTTTATTTGGAATTTTGAACTAAGCTCAATTTAGACTATACATTTATCTCATCCTCATTTAATTTAGGAAAAACATAAATAGTACTCACTCCAAATTCTAAGATATAAACAATTATCTTTGTAAATATTACCAGCATAGATTCATCTTAAACCTGTATCTATCAAGCACTGAGAGGGATCCAATTTCTTGAGGTGTATTTTTTTTTAAATTTAAACTCAAGAAATTTGATCTCTCTTGATTTATAGATCTGGATTTAAGTTTTAAGTTTTTATTTTATAAACGAACATCTATTTTTTAATTACTTTTCATAATATTTTATTTTATGAACCAACATGAATTTTTTTAAATTACTTTCCATAATTTTTTATTTTATGAATCATGTTAAATATACTCACTACTTAGTTAACATATACTTTATTTATTCTAACCTTAAAAACGTTCTAACCTGGGAGACGTTCTAGCCATTTGCAACCTGTTTCATGCCATGTTTTGCTGACATCGGGGCCCTAATTCCAGGGGATTTATTGTCATGAGCAGAAAGGCGCACTCATTGGCTGACATCTTCAGGTCTGTTTCAATGCATTCCTGACAGCACTGATGGTGTAGTAATTGGAAGAGTTACATATAGCTCATCTTCAGGTCTGTTTTAATTCATTCTTGACAGCCGAGACGGTCTGTTTCAATGCATTCCTGACAGCAGCGACGGTGTAGTCATTGGAGGAATTACATACAACTCATCTTCAGGTCTGTATTAATGCATTTCTGGCAGCAGAGAGGGTGTAGTCAGTGGAGCAGTTACATATCTATTCCAGACAGGTACTGAGGGCTCATTAGAGGACCAATTACATTGTATTATGGGCACACTTTTGAGGAGTCTTGCATACAGTAGGGCGCAGATATGACAGCAAATTCAACAAAAATGAGGCTGAATTATGAAGAAAAATTACACACTTATCTCAAGTAAGTGCCATCTACAATTGAATAGTAGCCCATGAGAGATCTAGTTTAACTAAAGGAAAATTAGGTATATTCAGTTAAGCTATAGTCCCGTCCCTAAATTATCATTTACTCTACACAATTCTGACGTGAAATTAAAGATTTACTGCTTGGATATAAATAGCAGACTGGTAAAATGACAAAGTATCAGTATAGATCCATTTTAAAGGGGATCTACCAAGTGCTGAGAGGCATCAAATCTTAAAGTGTAAATGTTGAGGAAACTTTTTAATTGATCTAATTTGTGTAGTTTTTTTTATGTATATGCCGTTTTAAATAGCGGACATGTTATTTTTTATAATATTTAATTACTTTTTAAAAATGACACGTGTCAACTCCAAGATGAGCACCAAAAGAGTTACACATCTCCCCTTACTAGACTGCTGAGCTGTTAAAGTTTCCATCCTTTCTTGCAATTAAACCTCCTTGAGGTGTATTTCTTTTTTAAATTTAAACTCAAGAAATTTGATATCTCTTGATTGATAAACCCTCGTTTAAGTTTTAAGTTTTTATTTTATATTTTTAAATACTTTTCATAATATTTTATTTTATGAGCCAACATGGATTTTTTTTAAATACTTTCATTATTTTTTATTTTATGAGACATCATACATTTAACACTACACATACAAGTTACAACATCTCCCCCATACTGAACTGTAGAGCACCTCGTTCTACTCGTGCAACAACATTTCACAAATTTACGAAAATATTTCCATGACGACGAATCGAGATATTTGGTTGAACACAAAATCTCACATCTCCTCGAATCCCGGCAAATACTAAAATTAAATTGAATAACTATCATTCAACCGCAGCCATAAAATAATGAATGTTTTTCGTTATGAGTTCCATTTTTAATTGCCTATGAAAAAAAAATACTAAACTAATAAATATTTATATAACTTGTTTGTATTTTTATTATCAAAATATTATAATTCTTTTGAGTTATTGTGGTTATTAACATGATAACCATTTTAGTTTATCGAACTAAGGGGTACGACTTACTAGTGTAAATGTGAAAATACCAACTTTAATCAACACTATTAAATCTAAATTGTATTAACAAAATTAATTACATTAAAACTTTTTATAAATGATATTAAAAAAAAAATATATTAAAACATTTTAGAATTTGGAATTTAGATAACGTAACATGAAACTAGATTTTGAATAACATAAAATATTTTCAAGTTGTATTTGATATTGTAATATTTTTTAAATCGCATTAATAACTTAGAAATATATTAAATAGTCTTTATAACATTATTCACGTAAAAATAAAAGTGGTATTATACGCTTTTTCTAAGTGATTAGATTGCTAAGGATACACAAATTATGAAACTTGTTGGTAAAGATGTTCTTAGTTTTTATAATTCTTATGTCATTTAAGTATTCAAAGATAATAAAAAAAAGAAGAAGGGTAAAGAATGCTAGTTCAATGGGTTATTTTTGCAACTTGTAACTTAATGAAAAAATATCATTCGCATCTTTAATCTATCGTTTTATACAAACAACAAAGAACCTTCCCAAAACCTTATAGAGCATCACTTCCTCTTCTAGATAGACAATTTATGTTGCACGTATTAAGACATAATTTGGGGAGGGAGGGAGCGGAAGTTGGGCAAAAAATTGATCTTCAGGTTTATTAATTTATCAAAAGATGAAATAAATAATATAATAATATATCTAATTTTTGTTGTTGGCACCTTTTTCATCGGAATCAAGGTTCTTCCATTCCAGACTACTTATAGGGTTTCAAGGAGGGGATGGACCATAAAAATCTTAAGTGTATAGTTGATTCTCAATCCTTAAATAATTTGTCTTATTAAATACCCTAAAGAGTTAGTTTAGATAGTTGGTACGAGTTTTAATGACATACAAGTGTATGGATCCAATAAACCCAGTTTGGAGCACACATTTAATATATATATTTTTTTCAACTTTTGGAAATCTCCCACATTTTTCTTTAAGGAAAGGCACATGGCTTCATGTGTTTCATACAGGAAAGGAACAAGTATAAAGTAAAATGATATTTTTAAAGGAGAATTGTTTAGTAATCAAAAGGTTTTCAAGACAAATATTCGTTACATGTAAAGGTAGATGTTCCCAAATGTATGAGATTAGAAGTGAAGTTGATGACCAAAATACATTATAAAAGGGTATAGGAATTTGATGAGTGGAACAAGCTGAAGTGTGCCATAATTCATATAAGAAAGTACTTGCAAAGAAAACCAGGGTATGAGATCACTTTCAGACTTCCCTAAGGTGGGCATATCCATGCTCGAGTGGGAAAACAAGCATAGTTGCCAATTCAAATACATTGCAAATTTATGCAAAATGAAAAATCATGGCCATGAAAAGATACCAGTGAATTTATGTTTCGGTGTATATAAGGAGATTGTTCAATGGTACATGTGATTAGAATTTGATCCTCTAATGAAGTACCAACGTCATTTCGGTAGGTGGTATTACTTGTGAAACTTTGGAAACGGCATAAAAGGGAGATTTGACTACAACCCAAGGTCTACAATCTGAATATGTCAAATGTATGAATCTGCTCCATGTGAAAAAATGATCTAAAGTTGAACATGGGAGAAATCATTTGATTACTAGTCCTTAATGTATATTGTTAAAAAATGTTGGATAACCCACCAATAATGATAATGGATGTCAAGGTACAAAGTACATTCTAGTAAGTGCCAATAGATACGATGACGTTTAACACTCATAGAAACTATCTAACAAGGGACATTGGTGAATTTTGATTACATTTATAGTGAGGGGACCTAACATTGATGACTAAAGTCTCAAGGTACTATAAAGGTCTCTAAATCTCACTCCTAGAGAAAATGAGTTGATGTCTATAGGATGAGCTCCACTAGAACGAGGGCATTGAGGCATCGCCCATCAACCAACATGAGCAAGTATTAAGAACATGATTTGAGTTAAAGGTCATGGACAAGATGTTGAATGAACACATTGCCGAGTATATCTCTTCCATGCACCAAATGTAAATAGGCAAGAAAACCCTCTTAGCAACAACCAAAACGAAAGTGATTGGAAAAAGCCAAGAATTCCACCAATGATGAAAATGGAACCCAAGGTACAACATAAATTGCACAATGTGAATAGATGTCTTCCCATCAAACATCATGTGGAACCAGATAAAGTGCGTCAAAATTCATATCATAAATTAGTGCCTGCAAATAATAGAAAAGCAGTTTGTTAAAAAGGAAACGTCATTTATTCTTGAGCTCCTTTGTAATATAAAATTTACAAATTAACTCATCTCATGATGTTTGATGGGTTAGTGCATTGACGAATTTTATTATGGAAGTCATGAGCATTAGTTTTAATTCTACCAATGTTTTTTTTTAACTCATGATATTAGATTAGTAGTTTTGATCATCCAAATTATGGTATATAAAATATATTTAATATTTCAACTTATTAATTTTAATCGTTCTATATTTTATGTTAAACTTTATAGTGACAGAAAATTTAAAATGATCAATATTACTAATTGTACATTATTTTATTTTATGTTTCAATAGCAAAGAGAAGCATTAGAATCTCTAATCCAACCTCTTTTAAGTAATCCAACCTCTTTTAAGCATGTTATAGTTATTGGTCATATTAGAAGAAAAAAAGAAAAACATATTACTTCGAAACATCTCTTGGGCTCATACTTTTCAATCAAATGGAACAATTAAGATAATGAAAATCTAAAAAATGAGATTTTTTTAATCTCAATCCTAGACTTCAACATCTCTACATCAAGAACGAAAAGAAAAACCCTAATTAACTAATGTGACTATACCAACACAAAGTTTTCATAGATTAAGCGAAGCAATGCAAAATAATTACATCCAAGTATATTGACAGCGATTTAGTCTTTTTACAATAGGCAACACAATAAAAGATGACACGAAGTGTTAAGATTCTAAACTTATATTCCAAACTAACATTCCCAATTCTCACTTAAAAGACTCATTTCTTAAAGAAGATAAGATGTGAATTAGTGTATCAAATCTTCTTATGGCTTTGAACAAAAACTATTGTGCTCCGGTATGAGAATAAAGCCACTAGTACACTACTTTATATCCAATGTTGAAGTGCTAGCAGCATGAGCAAACACAAATGTCATGACGCTAGAACTCATTTGCACTCGATCGAAAATCCTAGATTGTATGGTCACGTTCATGCAAATTTTGGAATTTGACCTAGATTTGGCATCCTTCATAGATAATATTGTTACATATACTATATTGCTACTCTTGAAGATTTGACATGGCTGCAAATTAGCTAGCCATTTCTTCTAGATACCAAAATTAGATTATAAACTTCAAGGAAATGGTCAAAGCTATTATGTTGAACATTTCATTCACAAGAAACATGTAAGGGTTACAATGGCTTCATGGTAGAGGAGTAGTGCCCCAAGTTTAGGAAAGTTGTTTTTACTATGTTACAATAGGTGGGTTCCATCTCTAATCCCACTCAAAAATGAAAACAAAGCAACTAACATATTTTCAGTAATATAGGTGAAACTTACGAGGGACTTGAAAGCACATTTAATGGAAGTTTGTGATTGGAGTAATGTAATGTACTCACCTGCTGAATCATTTAAAGGAAGGGAACATGGCACTAAAATCTGGGCATTTCATAAAGCATAGCCCACTAATTAGAATCATGAGAATTTAAACATTAGTGTGCAGATACAATTTAGGCAATATGCGCAGCGGAATTTAAAACTAATCCACACACACAATTCATGCCCATTCAGCATACCAAAACAGTCATGAAATTGATGCATTGCAGAAGTAAATACATAGACAGAAAGCACTTATCTTCATTTTGCAATTGTCCCAAGCAACTAGCTATGTCGCTGCAACGTTCCACCCAGCCATAGGCTCTTCGACAGCTTATACTGAGTCCTTCCGAAGGCCACCCCCGATCTGGGCATGATTCTCACAAGGAAAGGGAACATTCCAGCTCACACTCATCCCATTAACCATTTCCTCTCAGCCAAGCCAGTCCAACTGGGTTTAACAGGATACACTTGAACCCTGGAGGCTTACACTCAAGCTCAAGCCAAAGCCATGGATACCCAGACCCAAACCCCAACATATTCGTTTCTCACACAGCAAGCACAAACATTGGGCATAGATACACATTTCCAGCAATGGAATTCACAAACAAGATGGCCATAGATTTTCCCCAAATCGTGGCTCACCCAAAACGAGCTGTGGGAAGGAAAATGCATCCACAAGGAGGAAAAACATTTTCTCCCCAACTCTTTCAGCATTTAACAACAAAAACGGTCTCTATGGTACCCCCGTTCCATTCCTCTTCTTCCCCACTGGTATACAACACAAAAACGCCCTTCTCTACTGGGAGAATGAAGGAAAAACACAACCAACATTCCTAGGAAATGCTCAGGTAGCTCTCAACTCGTGAGAGAGAAGGAATGGTCATGGATCATGGCTTGGGGGAGAAATTCATGGCTCTTTTCTTACCCAAGGAGACAAACACGTTTTTCCATAAAGGGTGGCTTGCCCATACCCGAATTTGGACAGCCATACCTCTCCATTCCCAAGGCTTTAACTACCCCAACTAACTCTTGGGAGAAATCAATGGTTGGGTACAAAAGTCAACATGGGTAGTTGAGGGTTTGATGGGTTCTCTCATTGACACTTGGCTTGAACTGATTGGGTCAATGGTTTGAACGTTTTCCCTCCCAATTCCTTGTGAAATCATGCCCCCATCTCTTTGTTGCATTGCATAGCTAGTTGTGGGTATTTTTATTAAAATTCATATTACATGATATTTGAATTTCCAATGTGCATTTCTAGCACGCAAACCATATGCATCACTAAATCGATGGCGGGGCCTTGGCCTTGAGCTCCTCACCATGATTTCATAACCATATTACATCAGTTATAATGTTAATGCCATGGGGTCAAACTAGGGACATTACATTCCCCTCCCCTTGGAATAACACTGTCCTCGGTGTTCCAACACTTTGGACTATATACCCACTTTACACATGATTCAAAATTCACAAAATGTGACAGGTCTGTCCTGCATTTCACCCCTTTACTTTGAGCTTTCGGTACCAATTCCTTTGGCTTCCACAATCGTTCCTGTTGGCTTTGATCGGCTATCTCTACAGGTGGGCATTTCCCTACAATAATCCCTTTCCGTTATTCACCTTCCAGCTGATCTACAAGTCTGGAATTTCATGGAATCCATCTTTCTTGTTGTCCCGACAACTATCTGAGGAAGACTTCTAGCCAAAACAAATAGCTTTTGGCCTGCTGCCATGATCAATGTGCACAACTGGCTCTCGTTTTTCTCACTAGCAATCATTTGGCTAGTAATAGCTGCAACAATGGTTTTCAATTTCTCACCTGTGAGACTCATCATGGCAATTCCTGTTAGGACAAGCATAACACAATGTTAAAATTAGTCAATTATTTTCTCAATTGACATGGAACGTCCATGCTTTACTCATGAGACTTCCACACATTTCATGCTTTTCCACATACACATGAACTCATTCATGTTCATCCTTTCACAGGAAAATAACTATTTCAGCATTCATAATTCCTTTCAAGCAATTAAACACAATTGGTTTTCATTTATGACATGCACTCAACAATCCTTTGTTTCTAAGATGCACCAGTCAAAAGGAAAGAGAAGAGTAAGAGTTTTCCCCCTCTTAGTCTTGTTCCAATCCGGAGCCACACCATCACTGGTGGTTCTATGCTCCTTAGCCCCTTTCACTTCAAAGTGATTGCTTGACTTGCCCTTTCTTAGCTTTGACACTTTAGTGTCTAAGGTCTATCTAATTCCTTTCAACTAGGGAATCCTTCCCCGTTGTTGCTTACAGAACCTTTGGCTGCTAGGACCCACACAGTTCCATTAGCACCATCTTTCATTACTGCTCATACTGAGCTCCTTAGGACAGTCATATGTCCACATGCATCCTCCAGATGCTTTCATAGTCCATTCTTCCAGCAATACCTACACTCAAACATTGAGTCAATTCACATGTTTAGTGTATTTTCATAGGGTTTATCTCCAAATGAGAATTTAAGAAATCATAATTAAATCATATACACATGTATATTCATAAGCAAGAGTTGCAAGATAACCAAATACTTATCTTTATTGGATGTCTTCACTTTATCCCACAGGATCCTTCTTCGCTTTCCAAGCATTGGATTTCTCGTGGATACAACAATGAATGTTGGGCCAGCATGCAGGCTACTCCACAACCATTCGAACATGCAATGCCAGGCTAGTACGTTGACTGGTTTTATCAATTGTTTAAGGGATGTTTGGCCAGCACGTCGGCTGCTCCACAACATCAAGTGGTTAATGTTCCCACCAACTATTCTCTGAATTTACCAAGAATGTTATAGCGCCCAACCAGTTACTCTCTGGCTTTACCAAGAATTTATAGCTCCAACCAGTTACTCTCTGGCTTTACCAAGCATTTATAGCTCTTTCAAGGTCCTTGCTTCCTGTAATGGCCAAGGTTTCCAATAAAGAAACAATAGTGCATTAGCTTGGTTGTCATAAGACTTATACCTGAAGTCTTCATTATTCCAAACAAGATATAAATGAAAATGAATACTTATCTGTATTGTGCATTTCTCCTCGCTACTCCACAGGTTTCCTTCTCTGCTTTACAAGCCTTGGATGACCTGTGGGGTGGATGCTTGGCCAGCACACCTGCTGCTCCACAACGTCATCCGAATAGGCAATGCCAAGCCAGTGCGCCGACTGGGTTTATCAGGCATCCCAAAAATCAGTATGCTAAGCCAGTACGCCGACTGGGTTTATCAAGCATTTCAAAAATCAGTATGCTAAGCCAGTACGCCGACTGGGTTTATCAAGCATTTCAAAAATCAGTATGCTAAGCCAGTACGCCGAATGGGTTTGTCAAGCATACGACAATCATTTCCAAGCCAGTTCTCCGACTGGGTTTGTCAGGAATTAACACCCAAATAACCAATACCTCCACAACATGCAAATAACCAATGCCAAGCCAGTACGCCGACTAGGTTTTGTCAGGCATTAATTTAACAACATGCCAAGCCAGTACACCGACTGGGTTTATCAGGCATCCAACAACCTTTCGCCACAACTCCCAAATAACCAATGCCAAGCCAGTACACCGACTGGGTTTATCAGGCATACAACAACCATTGCCAAGCTAGTACATCGATTGGTTTATCAGGCAATATGAACAACATAATATGATTACGTGGCTCCTTTTCTTATGCAACCAGTGGTTCCCTCCCGGAACTCCATAGGTGACTCACTTGACTGCAGGCTAGCATGGCCCCACAATACCCACTCACACTACACAAGGATGATACCCCTTTTCTGCAACACAGCTCCTCGGGCCTATCCATCTCTTCTAGTGTCCTTTAGTGTGAGCATAGAAAGGTTACCACTGTCCATACAGTCCTCTTGAGCACCCTTCCTTCACTTTACCTCTTACGTGCAACACCAAATTGCATCTGGGTAAGCTGATAGCACAAGAAGGATAAGCAGACTCATCAGTATTACTGCTCTAAAATTGTAGCCATATTTCATAACATTCACTATCAAGTATTGAAACACCAGGAATGCGTCCATTCCCTTAGGGTGTAGTCAATATTGAAACCCTAACATAACCCATCACCTGAAAGGTATGCATCCCTTTCCGATGTGAGCCATGTAGGCCTTAGTCACACTCAAGCAGTCTGGAACAATAATAAAATAATAAAACATGCTCTGCATATTAAGTCTAATAACCAGACATGTATATCCTTTGTTAGGGTTACCGAATATTCATTCGTTTCACAGATGTATATTTTCTTCATTTGCGAAGAATGGGGGCTCCCTTCTCTGAGTCAACAGTCCTTCGGTTTGCCGCCCCAATCTTTTCACATGCCATAACCCACACATGCCTTCTTGGCATAATTTACTATCTCACTCACATGCTTTACCAACATGTAGTTCGGCTGAGACATTATCAACATTTACAATGGCGTTTCACCCGAAACCCATTCCCAAAGCATGGGATCCTTCTCATCTAGTTTGGCTTTTGCAGGCCATCACACATGGTCTTCCTGCAATGTGTCATCATGGCACACTTTATCAATAGCCAAACAATCAGCAACATTTAGCAATAAGCTTCAAATATGATTGTTCCATAACCAATCAATAGCATTAATCATTAAATTCAATATGAATTTATAATTCTGTCTCCTACAGAAATGGATTTGCTTAGCAATGAGGCCCTCCTCATATTGTTTGGATCTCGTAAGTGGTATCACTCTGTCCATTATGGTTGCACCCTTGCTACCATACCTGAACATCCACCTACAACATTTTCTCCTGACACAATTCTATATAAGCCAAACAATCATTAGCAATTATAAGCAAATTCTCAAACCTGAAATTTGTAGCTCTGTTTTCCTACAGAAATTAGATTTGCAACTATGAGACTATTCTTATAAACTTAAACCAGACAATTTTCAGATTTGTTTCATGCATAAATTTACAACCATGAGAACCTTCTCATAACCTTTGGCTTCTGCACATGGTAGATCTCGTTCTTTACTATGGACTTATCCTCATCGCCATACGCAAGACTTTTCTACCTGAAAACTGAAACTTCAATTAGCCACACATGTTGTGAGTATCTATGCACATAATCATTCATTGCCATAATAGTCACTGAAGTGATCTCAGAATTATAATACTCAATAATTCAAACACCTTCAGTTGTTTAACATTTGAAATGAAATGAAGTATATATACATTTCTATATATGCATCATTATTACAATAAAATTGCAAGACATAATCACACTATCCACGCAACTTAAATAACTGTAAATACTCATTACTTCATATTCCATGCAGCTCTTCCCTTCCAACAGAGTGCTTTGGTAGCCCATCACATTTCTACCTTCTGTATTCAATCATCCTCCTATATTCATAGCAGCTTATGAAATAGTCTCAGGATTAGCAATAGTCCACCATTTCATCTATTATCTAACTGTATTGAAACATATATATATGTTACACTCATGCATTCACACAACGATTTTCAACATGTGTACCTACACATGCATGCATATTTACAACATTTACCGAATATTTCAATGCACATGTCTTCAATGCCATTTTGCATGATTTCATAAATACTATGCATTCAAACATACTATGGCCTAACCATGATTACTAGGTACAACATGCACTACCATGACAGGTCCTTAAGTCCTTCGTTGCTTTGGTTGCTAAACTCACAACCAATATTCACAAATGGCATGATATGAATGCATTGTGGTTTCTAGAAACTATAGGGTGTAAGGTTCCTTGCCTTCATTTACCCACACCTGACCATACTTGGTAGGTTAACATTCACATTTAGGCACTCAATACCACATGCAAACCAAATCATCATAGTTTAACTGTAGTTGAAGGGATCTTACCAAATCCTCTTTCAACATTCATGCAATTAAGCACTTTTAACCCTTACCTGCATGGCTGTTATTAATATCGCTTGATGCTACCTGATCAGTCGGTCTCTTACCAAGGTTACTCAGTCCTTTTGCCAACATCATGATCATGGATTTGTTGCACCATCCTCTCTTCATGAGGTTGTAGGAAACAATCATCATCCACATCCTTAGCCATGCTTCGGTTGTCTCTGGTCCTACAACCAATGCAAACACAACTTAATTATTAGCAACCACCATCATTTGATCTTAAGTGGCTCATTGCATATGTAAATTCTCACTTTTTTTTTTACCAATATGCAATATCATATACATGCAAAACCATTTTCACGTGCACTATGCAATATGCCATCTAGTACATATTCACTTCATCTATCTATCCTCTCGTATTTCTAGCATCCCTATGCCATAATTTTTCAGAATATAAATACAATAGCAAGAGAGGAGTTAAGGAATTCTTCTCAATTCCTTATTCCA
Source organism: Larix kaempferi (assembly GCA_027924585.1). Classification (NCBI taxonomy): domain Eukaryota; kingdom Viridiplantae; phylum Streptophyta; class Pinopsida; order Pinales; family Pinaceae; genus Larix; species Larix kaempferi. Next base: position 7,994,125 of record BSBM01000223.1, on the reverse strand, counting down.
TCATGGAGTTCCTCATCCACATCATAGCTAATCCTTTTCTTGGCTTCCCTACCAAGCATACAAGCAATCATTAGCTATGATATTATCATGAATTAGCAATTCAACATATACATATGTGCAATCATTCATTCTTGCTATTTTCCAACCATGCAATTCTTATGCTATAAATAGAAATAGTTTAAGGTGAGGCATTTTCCCTTTCATCTTCCATACTAGATATCACAACCAATTTCTCTTACTGAGAATTCCATCCTTTATGCAATCTATGCTCCTCATCCCAAGAGTGCATTTCACACTTTCAATGACTGTCTCTGGGGAAGAATGGGGGTCAAGGGGGCTTGCGGAGCAATTCGGCGAATGCTTCCGCAGTTGCGGAGCAACTCGCTGAACGCTTCCGTGGTTTCGGGGCGGTTTGCTGAAGCCTTCCGCAATTGCGGGGCAGTTTGGTGAATGTTTCCGCAATTGCAGGTGGATTTTCCGAGTGCTCCCGTAGTTGTAGAGCAATTCGTCGAGTGCTTCCGCAGTTGCGGAGCGATTTGCCGAATGCTTCCGCAGTTGCGGAGCAATTCGCCGAATGCTTCCGCAGTTGTGGAGCAATTCGCCGAATGCTTTCGCAATTGTGGAACGACTCACGGAACCCTTCCTCAATTTCGGAAGACATTCCAGAATTCTTTCTGTAGTTGCGGGGCGGTTCGTGGAACCCTTCCGCAATTTCGGAAGAGAATTCCTTCCGAAATTTCCTCTCGATGCCGTACACTTAGAAAACTTTTCTGCTATTTCGGAGCAGTTCGCCGAATTCTTCCGCGTTGCGGAACAACTCGCGGAATCCTTCCGCAGTTTCGGAACAACTTCGCGAACTCTTCCGTGTTGCGTAACAACTCGCGGAATCCTTCCGCAGTTTCGGGACAACTTCCCGAACTCTTCCGCGTTGCGGAACAACTCGCGGAATCCTTCCGCAGTTTCGGAAGAGAATTCCTTCCGCAATTTCGAAAGAGAATTCCTTCCGCAAATTTCGAGCGAAACTCATAGAAACTTAGAAAAATTTTGAAAATTTGAAAAATTTTGAAATTTTTCTTAACTATCAGTGCTAAGCAGGAAGCATACTTACCTCTGCAACTATGATAGATAGCCCATAAAGGCCCAATGCTGCAACTAGAAACTCTGATACCAAAATGTAATGTACCCACCTGCTGAATCATTTCAAGGAAGGGAACATGGAACTAAAATCCGGGCATTTCATAAAGCTTAGCCCACTAATTAGAATCATGAGAATTTAAACATTAGTGTGCAGATACAATTTAGGCAATATGCACAGCGGAATTTAAAACTAATCCACACACACAATTCATGTCCATCCAGCATACCAAAATAGTCATGAAATTGATGCATTGCAAAAGTAAATACATAGACAGAAAGCACTTATCTTCATTGTGCAATTGTCCCAAGCAACTAGCTATGTCGCTGCAACGTTCCACCCAACCATAGGCTCTTCGACAGCTTATACTGAGTCCGTCCGAAGGCCACCCCCGAACTGGGCATGATTCTCACAAGGAAATGGAACATTCCATCTCACACTCATCCCATTAACCATTTCCTCTCAGCCAAGCCAGTCCAACTGGGTTTAACATGCTACACTTGAACCCTGGAGGCTTACACTCAAGCTCAAGCCAAAGCCATGGATACCCAGACCCAAACCCCAACATATTCGTTTCTCACACAGCAAGCACAAACATTGGGCATAGATACACATTTCCAGCAATGGAATTCACAAACAAGATGGCCATAGATTTTCCCCAAATCGTGGCTCACCCAAAACGAGCTGTGGGAAGGAAAATGCATCCACAGGGAGGAAAAACGTTTTCTCCCCAACTCTTTCAGCATTTAACAACAAAAACGGTCTCTGTGGAACCCCCGTTCCATTCCTCTTCTTCCCCACTGGTATACAACACAAAAACGCCCTTCTCTACTGGGAGAATGAAGGAAAAACACAGCCAACATGCCTGGAAAACGCCCAGGTAGCTCTCAACTCGTGAGGGAGAAGGAATGGTCATGGATCATGGCTTGGGGGAGAAATTCATGGCTCTTTTCTTGCCCAAGGAGACAAACATGTTTTTCCATAAAGGGTGGCTTTCCCATACCCGAATTTGGACATCCATACCTCTCCATTCTCAAGGCTTTAACTACTCCAACTAACTCTTGGGAGAAATCAATGGTTGGGTACAAAAGTCAACATGGGTAGTTGAGGGTTTGATGGGTTCTCTCATTGACACTTGGCTTGACCTGATTGGCTCAATGGTTTGAACGTTTTCCCTCCCAATTCCTTGTGAAATCATGCCCCCATCTCTTTGTTGCATTGCATAGCTAGTTGTGGGTATTTTTATTAAAATTCATATTACATGATATTTGAATTTCCAATGTGCATTGCTAGCACACAAACCATATGCATCACTAAATCGATGGCGGGGCCTTGGCCTTGAGCTCCTCGCCATGATTTCATAACAATATTACATCAGTTATAATGTTAATGCCATGGGGTCAAACTAGGGACATTACAAGTAATTATAATGATTGTGTACTATAGAAAATGATTTTTCAAAGAATTTCAAATAACCAATACATTATACCACGATGAGGAAATTACTAATTAAGATCAGATAATTAAAAAAAGTTAGTTTATATTTTATACTAGTGAACAAATCAAATTAGCAGCAAAGCTGTTTATTACCTCCTTATTAAGAAGAAAATACAATAATAATAAAACTAATTTACAAATAAATAAATAAATTTTGCATTTGATAATAAAACAATTAGTAAAATAAAAAATGTTTTGTTGTATACTAAGGATATATAGCTCAAGATTATAGTGATTGTATTATCAATTATTATAATTATCTTAAAAAAATGATTCGTAATTTTATGATTCATATAAATTTAATTGAAAAAATTAAAAAATTAAAAAAGATTTTACAATTCAATTAATATATTAATAATATATTTAATAATTTTTTATATATAATATTTTAAATATAAATTATAATTTACTTAGTAAACTATAATAATTTATTAAATAGTTATCATTTTACTTGGTAAACTATATGTGGATAGTGGTTTAACTTTAGTAAATATACATGTGGATATAATATATTTTCACTTATAGTTATTAAAAAATATTGATTAATTTTAAATTTCTTGGATAACTTTTAATTTATTTATATGTAGATATCTTATTATTAAGTATATTTGTTTATTCTTATCTAGAATGATATTATGTATTTGAATTATAATAAGGTTTTGCTATTATTATTATAATTAGAATTATACTATAAAATCTTATTACATATTAGACATGTGATAGGAATCGTAGTCTACCAAGAATATGAAAAGGACCTTGTAAATAAGGTTAACAAACTTTAAGAAAAGTCCAAACACCTTTCAAATCCTTGACGCAGCTGCCTGGTTTAGCGGTATTTTGGATCTGTCAGCTAAAATTAATTCGTGGACAGAACCATTAAATCAGGTCAGATCTCATAAATGTTTATCATAATAATAAGATTATGTGTCAATTTCAGATATTTAAAAGAAAATAGTTTTTAATTATTTTTATTTTCTGACAATTTCCCATCTCACTAGGCGAATATTGTCACTTCTTGATTTTCAACCAATTACAAATTTAAATTATCAAATTTTAAATATTCTAAAAAATAATTTAATTTTTTCTAATATTAAATTAATACAATAATTTAAAAAACATAGGAAAATAATATTAAAAATTTGCAATTTTAATTTAAAGTCAACTGCAACGATTGCTATATTACTCTCCTTGTCGGGAGGTAATAATAATTTAAAAAAAGAAGATAATTTGGGAAATGAAGAAATATAAGCTATCATGAAAAGTAACAAGGGAATTTTGTGGGATTATATGGAATTAATATTATAATTTATTTATTTTTAAATCTAGAGGAATAGGTAACTAGTTGTGATTACCTAATAAATATCTAAGTTCAAATATCATTGGTTGCCACTATAATCCTTATGCCAATTGCAAGCATTCCACACACCCTAACCAATAAGAAACCTATAACTTAGCAAGGGTCGAAACGTTTGAAGGCCATTGACGAAGTCTAGAACCCAAATTCCAATGGGACATCTACCCTTCTAGCCTTATCATAACAAGCCCATGTCTCATTGAGGATTTGAAATAAAGTGGAGAGAATATAAATCCACAACTCTCCACCATTAGCCCACCAACTCTCCACATAAGTCGAATTAATACTATAAATTGATTACAAAAGCCTTTATGTAAAGACTAACAATGATAAAATATGTGGTGGTTAAGTGCACATCATATGTTGGGTGTTTTTGCATGGATCACAACATTATGGACATGTTGGTTAAGAAAACTAATTAGTGTTTGTGTTTCAGTTTTGTGTATTCATGTTATATTGAGTTGCTTAAGGTATTATGAAAATTGTGGATACTCTCTAGGAGAAGTTATTGTAATGATAAAGATGTGATAGGGAAATTGTGTATTTATATTTAATATGTATATTAAGGATAAGTTTTAGGGTTTTCTAATAGAGATGGGAAATGTTTTACTTATATTAAATATGTATATTGGGAAATTGTATACTTGTATTTAATATGTATATTAAGGATAAGTTTTAGGATGTTCTTAATAGAAATGGGAAATTGTTTACTTATATTCAATATGTATATTAAGAATAAGTTTTAGGGTATCAAGATAAGGGTATTTGAGCTTTACTTGAACCAACATGCAATTTTAATGATACTTGAAGTTATATTCGCGTGTGCATAAAAATACTTTGTTGGCTTATGCAAAGTTGGAATGGGTGTAAGTTATTATCATCAAATCTAAAATGGAATGACTTAAAACGTTCGATTTTTTTTTCAAGAACATTAAGAACTGAACATTAGGGAAAATATTTTTTAACCCAATGCCCAAATATCAAGAATTGATCAAATTGTTTTAGTTAACTACAGTGAATTTTTAAGTACATGCCTTTGATTGTAGCAATCGATTTATAAATTTATTTAGTAACAACCAAAGCTTGTGACTATATATATATATATATTTTGTAATGATGTTGTTATGTTACTACTAATTACATTTGGTTGATAGCATGTTATTTATTTTACACATATTGATGTTGCACCATTAATGGTAACGTGATGTTGGTAGCATGTGGTTCTATGTTAGTTACATTTTATCCTCAAGGTGAAAAAGACTTTATACATATTATAAATTCATGATGAAATTTCCTCACGATGACGTGTATGTAATATCATGTCTTTATTATAGTTAGCCCAGACTAGTGAACATATCACGAACTAATTTGAACATTAATTTGATATTTTGATATGGTCTTTTATTATGGCATCAAATGGAATATTTTGTTCCCATTTGTATAGTGTTAGCATCTTAATTTTAATCATAAATTCATAATCTAATATTAACAACCTTTTAGTTACTTTATAGTTGTAAGGTGGTTTTGATTAAATTTTGTATAAACGTAATATTCATGAGTGTGAAAAGTGAACAGAACAGGCTAAGGCCTTCTTTCCACCATTTTGGTTTTTTGGTCTTTTGGTCTTCTTACTTAACTAATTTCTATCAAATAGATGATCATGTATTACCAATTATTATATTTCCATATATGCTAATTTCATTCCATAATGTTATGCCATTGTATGCTTCTTATAATGAGGTAATGCAACCCTATGCTATTCTTAATGGCATGTAGTTGATGGGATGTGGTTCTATTATGCTTAGGTGGTGTATGATATGCCATGAAATAGTTAAAATGTGGTTGTTTCATATTCATCTTATCGTGATGTTTTTAGTCCTAAAGTCTGCAATTAGACTATAGGGTGGCAGAGTTTAGACACCTCAAGTTTTATGGGTTGGTTTTTGCTCATGGATTGATGATTATGAGGGATTAAAAAGCAATATCTTTCAAGAATCACAAACTAATGAAAAATCCGAAAACATCAGATTCTTGCTATAAATCACAAACATATGAATGATGACTTAACAATCTAAAAAGAAATGACTGATATAAAAGAGGAATTTAGGTTTTAATACCATAAATGATACAAGAGAAACAAACAATTTATAAACTCTGCATCATGGCAATTCTGATGTTTAAAAATACTTTTCAAACATCACTGCATAAATATCCATTTGCATGTATAGGCATCCATATAGAAAACATCTATATAGATAAAAAGTATATGCAAAAGTTCAAACAGAACCATAGAATATCTAAGTACATGAAGGCTAACACTTAACTCCCAACTTTAAACAACAATCAATTCCATAATCAAATATGTCCTTATATTAGCAAAATATAGATAAGTCTGCCAAAAAAATCCAAACATACTCTCGACCCTCATCCCTTCATCTTTAACCTTTGATTATCTCTTACAATTTATAGGAAAACAAAGTTCCCAAGTAACTGTTTGGGATCCACTATTCTAGGATCGAATCAAACTAAAGATAGAAAATAACTATATACAATCAAAACTAAATAACAGATGTTATCTTTGAAAAAACTCATTCTGCCATGTGTAACTCTAAACCTCATCAAACAAGACTGTTAAATCATATACGCCTAGTTGCTTCAACCGGCAGAACAAGACCATCTAATGCACAAGCCTTCTTCTGGAGTCGATTGCATTCTTTTTTAGTCTGAATCAACCTCTTAATTTCCAACTCTTCTTTCTCTTTAACAAGCTCAATATTATGTTGTTGTTCTAGCTTTCTCCTCTTTACAGCTTCTTCTGCAACCTGTACCAGTTCTGAATAGTTTATGTTTACTTCTTGGAGATCCTCCTTCGGCATTCTGATAGCCTGTAGCAAACCATCATTTATTTGATTTACATGCTCGTTCTGAAGTTTAAACTAATGTATTTATTTCTCCTGTTTCTCTAATTCAAATTCTGTGATTAAAAGGTCTGAGTCCTCATCAATATTATTTGAAAGATTATCCTTATCCAAATTGACTTCCTTCCTGGAGGATTCCCCCAATTCAAGATCCATAACGACTTTTCCTTTGATACCACAAGAATCCATTGTTGTTCCTTTTTCTGGGTCTTCATTTTCAGAACTCAGTAGATGATCATCTACAATAAGGTTAGGAAATTTCTTTAAACTTTGGTCAATTTTTTCTAATATTTCATTCAAGGTAGATTCTAACACTTTTGTGTTTTGATCCTCCTCATTTGACGAGTCCTGAACATTTACAGTTTCATTTTTCTTGATTTTAGGGTCTAGAATAGCCCTCATATTCAGTCTTAGCTTATTTGCAGGTCGGTTCATGGGTCTTTGATAAACCATAGCTAGTTTTGATGAACCCTTAGTAAGAATATGATATTTTTCATGAGAGGCATCTATATTAGCCTTTTTCATTATCTCAATTTCATCCTTTTGTTTAATAATCATATCAGTAGAGTTTCCAGGTGTATCATCATTCTGAAAACCAAAACCTTGTATCGGCCCTTCATCTTCATCTCTTGCTTCATCAAATTTAGAGGGAGTTTGCTTAGCGATTTCTTCTTCAATAGATTTTAATTCTAACTAAATATGTACATTCCTTCTTCATAATGAAATTCTGGTGCACTATTTTCCTTTCTATTAATGCAGGAAGAACTTTTGGGGTTTCTTTCATAACACAAGCCCGTTTCCATTTATCCTCTTCAAACTCTTTGTGTTCAGTTTTGAAACCTGACCAAAACAATAAGTGAGGTAGTGACCTTTTATATTTTTCAATTCTTCTGTTATCAATAGTTTAACGAGTCCATGATGAAAAATGTTGTGACTTGAAGACTTAGGATGATTATGTAACCTAGTCGCCACTTTACTCAGACTCTTCAAAAAATAATAAGGAAGTTTAAATTTCTAGTACCTTCTATATGAAGTAGAAATCGTATATGGTATAGGAAAATGGTGGAAAACCTTTCCTCACAGGTGACATATCTCTATACAATTTGCAAGACGTCGCGCCACTCCTCCAGTAAATAAGTCCTTTGAATTCGTTTACCCCAATCTGGGTTTCTATACTCAAGTAAAAGAAACTGATTATAATCTTCACCAACTACATGCATCTTAAACCATCCTTCCCCCTCAGGAACCACATTAATTGCTAAAGCAATGGATTCTTCTGTCACCTGAAATTTGAATTCATTAAATTTCACGACCAACCCTTTAAAATTGAAGGCAAAATTTCTTTGTCACTTCTGGTTTATGACCCTGAATTCTCTCACACAGAGAGAACCAACCCACTTCTTTCAGCTTGACAACAGAGCATGGAAATTGATTGTTCCAATATGAATTCAGTGGCTCGATTCGAAGCAATTTCCCACTAGGGCCACTAGCTCACTTCTTCTTCTCAGAAGTCATCTTTGAATCTGTAGATTGAAAATGAAAATCTAAACAGAAATATGATACATGTTTTATCACCTTGGAGCCATCGAAACCTTCGAAACCAAAATGACCGATTTCAGATCCAATCGGAGGAGTACAGGAATTAAATATGAAAGATATGAAAATATGGGGCATTAAAATTTTCTTACAGATGTAATTAATAATCATAACCAAAGGTCAGCTGGAATAATTGAAACATCTCTCAAAGTTGCAACGTGCAATAATTAGAAGATGTCTTTAAATCTGAACAAATCATAATTTGACAATCCGGTAGTGTGGCGCATATGTATAAAAATGATGTGGCGCGCTGCCAGAATGTATTAAAGCAGAAAATGTCTAATCAAGCTTCAAGACTTAATCCATAATTCATTTTGAACATAAGGAACACTTAAAAGTTTAAAAATTGGGAGCTAAGCTAACACTTACATGACTTAAAATGCAGAAATTAAATTCAAAAGGTAATTCCAACAATAAAAAATAGAGTAAAATAAAAGGAATGTAAGGTAGTTATAACAAGGTATAAGAAAAAAGAAAGTTGACAGGTCTACGAATCACATTTGGCTCCGTCTTGGGGTGGTATTTCCTTGCAATATGCCAAGAACTGTAGGCCGAGTGCCACTTGCTAATCACTATCAAACAAAACTGAATCTTAACAACTGCTAATCCATTGGGTCGGAGTCTTATTCAAACTGATTTGAAACTCACTGGTATTTACAGTGTGAGAAATATCCCTCAAATCCTATTTTGTGTAAAAATGTTTAAGAAAACGCCCCTTAATTGGGCCTACAAGTTCATTACTCTCCAAAGTATGTAAAATAAATGTGTTATTTCCCAAGCTTCTAACAATATTGAATGGAACAAACCAAAAATGATCAAACTTTCCATGTTTTGATTTTTCATCTCTACGAGCATCCCATCTAAGTACCAAATCATCAGGAAAAAAGTTATCCTCTTTAACTTTTTTATCAAACATCTATTTTACCTTGTCCTTATGTATTTGATATTTTTTTAGCAAGAAGTTCTCTTTCTTGTTGAAGTTCAATCATCTGAAAAATTCTTCTTTGGACCTCATTTGGTTCTTCTAAACTATCTTGCATAAACTTCATCACTGGTAATCCTAGTTGCACCAGAAAAACAATGTCAATTCCATAAACAAGCTGAAATGGAGAAGTACCAATGGCTTTCTTTGTAGTGACACGATCAACCTAAAGGGCATACTTCAACTTGTTGTCCCAAGCATTTTTATTCTGAGATAAGAACTTTTTAATGTTGTTTACTATATTCTTGTTTGTGGATTCTGCCAAACCATTACTTTGTGGGTAATATGGAGTTGAATGCTTTAAAAGAATTCCATGTATTTCACAAAAATGTACCATATCCTGGGATTTTAAAGCAGCAGCATTATCTGTCAGAAGTTTTATTAGGCAGCCAAACCTACTCAAGATATTTTATTCCAAAAAATTGATTATAACTTTATCAGTTTCTTTTCTAGTGGGAATTGACTCTACCCACTTTGTAAAGAAATCGATGGTTGTTAGAATGTATTTGTACTGACCACTTGAATGAGGATTTATCTTACCTATGAAATACAACCCCCACTGCTGAAAGGGTGCCTCTACTACAATATGTTTTAGTGGCAAAGAAGGAAATTTATGTTTACCTGCAAGCTTTTGACATTCAACACAAGCTCTTACGTCTTGGGCATAAACATATGGAAATATCGTAGGCCAGTAATAGCCTGCTATCAAAATTTTAAAGGGAGTATCCTTCCAATAACGATGTACACCACAAAATCCTCCATGTAAATCTGCCGCAATAGCATCTAGTTATTCTTCATTCACACATCTAAGAAGTATACCTGCTAGATCTTTCCAAAATAAAGTCTGCTGATAAATACAATAATTCATAGCTTTCAACTTTAAATATATGTATTTCCTTTTATCTAAATTTGATGGAGATTGTAAAAAGAAAAGGAAGTACACTATATCATTGTACCAAGAAGATTCAACATATTTCTGATAAACCCAATCCCTTTCTTATTCATGCTTTAATTTTTCATGAGATGACTGATTCAACATGCATTTCAGTCCCAAAGCCTCATAATTCGAATATGAAAGGAGTCTAGCTAGACCCTTCCCTTTTACCAGTTTAATAGGTCTGATATCAACATCATATTCCATGATTTTTGCTATCCAACGCCCTCTTTTTCCTTCACTATCAGGATGTGTTAGAATTTCCTTAACTGTTACGTTAGGAACATATGCTATAATCTTTGAATGCAGTAAATAAATTCTGAAAAATTTAAGGGCTTTAACAAGAGCGTATGCTTTTTTTCTAATATGGTGTACTTGAGCTCAGAGTCTCTCAGATTTTTACTAAAGAGCGAAATAGATTGTTCAAGACCTTGTGAATTTTTTTGCAAAAGTATTGCTGCTATGGTGTCTTCAGAGGCAAAGGAAAAAGTCATGAATTTTTTTGTAAATTATGGACTTACCAGCACCAGGGATTCGGTGAGAGCCTATTTAATTATTTCAAATGATAATCTTGCTTCCTCTATCCACTTAACTTCTTGATTTTTTCTCAACATCGCAGTTATATGCTTGATGATTTCTGCAAAATTTGGAATAAACCATCTCAGAAAATTAATCTTCCCCACAAGAGACTGAATATATTTTTTATTTCTTGGAATATTGATCTTCAAAATAGATTTAAAACGCTGAGGGTCTATATTAATTCCATCAACTTATAGAATATGATCTAGAATTTTCCTTCTTGCATGGAAAAATGAGATTTTTTCGGATTTAATGATAACCCAAACTTTCTGCATTTCAAAAAGGTTTGTTTACGGTGTTTAAGATGACTTTCATCTAAATCTTAAAACACTGTTATATCATCCAACTAAGTCACCACAAATTTCTCCCTTTCACCAACAAATGTTATGTCCATTTCGCTTTGAAAATTTGCACCTACATTCATAAGGCCAAAAGGCATTTTGTCATACATAAACATTCCCCAAGGAGTAGTAAAAGTTGTTTTTTCTCTATCTTCTGGTTGTACTGCAATCTGATTGTAACTTGAAAACCCATCTCTCATTCATATTCTTTGGGTGCCAACTACCTTTTGTAAAATCTAGTCTATTTTAGGCAAAGGGTAGTTATCCTTTAAAGAAGATCTGTTCAGATTATAGAAGTCCACACAAATCCTTATTTCATCATTCTTCTTACGTATAGGAACTAAATTTGCAACCCAAGTGGAATATCTAAGAGGTATAATAATTTTTCATCTAATAACTTCTTAACCTCTTTTTTGATGACTGGTAATAATGCTAGATTAATCCTTTTGAGCTTCTGTCTGAAAGGCTTAATATTGGGCTTCAATGGAATCTTGTGTTGAATTATATCGATATCATATGTTTTTAAATCTTCATAAGACCATGCAAAATTATCTACAAATTCCCTTAAAAGCTTGATATATTTGTTCTTCTCTTCATCTGAAAGTTTTTTAGAAATGTTGATAATCTTAGGTTCATTCTTAGTATCAATATTACAGTTGCTTATATTTTCTTCAGAAGACTGCATAGTGGGTTTTGAAAAAGTATCATATTTTGAAAATAATATTTCAAAAGGAAGCAAACCCTTTGGAATGAAATTCCTTTTTAATTCAATTATATTATGGATTTCAATTAATTTTTTTCGGGTACACAGAGTAGTCCCAAAGGACCGAACACCAAGAGCAACCACTTCACACAAACATATCACAGATCAACACACCGATGTTTTGACATGGTTTAAAACATCGAGAGGGAAACACTCCACGGCCTCGGCCAAATAGCTTCTACAGAACAATTTATTATGCAAAGAAAGAAAGTTACAAATGAGCTTCTCATAATCGATGAACTAAACAATGACCCTCCATTCTCTTTAAATACAGATCATGGACCAATCGGGTGTTAAGCCATGGATCAAGGTTAGGTATGATCTAAGAGAAGTTGAGCCGTCGGATCACAACATATCGTTACCGTCGGATTAAATATTTACAAATGCATACTAATGCATACTAAAGAAACACACTTTACCTAACAGATCTATTACACAAGTTGATCTTAACTAACTCCTAAGTGTCTAAATATCCTAACATCCCCCCTTAAGAACAACTTGGGATATGATTGAAGGATTTACAAAAGTGACACTATTAGGAGAAGGAAGGAGGCATTAAAGGCTATCCCCCCTTAATGACAAGTTCCTAAACTCCTAACATAGATCGAAGTTTAGAAAACTTCGCTTCTGTAAGAGACTTGGTGAATATGTCTGTAACTTGATCATCTGTAGGACAAAAGAGCACTTCAATAACACGATCATGAACAAGGTTTCTGATGAAATGCATATGTAGCTCAATGTGTTTGCTGCGTTGATGTAGGACTGGATCTTTGGAAAGCTTGGTGGCAATTTGATTGTCGCACCAAAGTGGAGTAGGTTTCTACTGCTCGAATCCAAACTCTGAAAGGATTTGTCGAAGCCATAAATCTTCCTGACTAGCATTAACTGCGGCTCGATATTCTGCCTCTACTGAAGAAAGAGCAAGAGCTTGTTGTTTCTTACAAGCCAAAGCAACAGGTCCAGATCCCAGACTGAAAACATAACCTGCTATAGACTTTCGATCATCAGGATCGCCGACCCAATCTGAATCAGTGAAACCAACCAACAAAGGTTCCCCCCCTGTACTATAATGAATCCCAAACTAAATTGTACCTCGAATATATCGAAGTATTCTTTTAGATGCTTTCCAGTGACTTTGATGAGGTGTTTGCATATACCGGGCAACATGACCAACAACAAAGGAAAGGTCAGGACAAGAATGAATCAAGTATAAGAGATTACCAACAAGATGACGATACAAGGTGGCATCTACTTCAGGTGAAGTACAAGTGGCAGAAAGTTTGACTTCAGATTGGAAGGGAGAAGGGGCTAGTGTACAATCTTCCATGTGGAAGCGACGAAGAAGGTCACAAGCATACTTAGACTGAGAAAGAAAGATTCCTTCTTTGGTTTGCAGGACTTGGAGACCAAGAAAATAATGCAAATGTCCTAAGTCTGACATTTCAAAATTTTGTTTAAGACTGGATTTCACATGGGTTATAAGATTAGGGTCACTACCAGTAAGAATAATGTCATCAACATATAGAACAAGTATGATGAGATAGTTTCCTACTTTCTTGGTATAGACATTGGGGTGAGAATGGCATCTAGAAAAACCAGTGTCAAGGACAAAACTATCCATTTTGGCATACCAAGCTCTAGGAGCTTGCTTAAGGCTATATAAGGATTTCTTAAGGCGGCAGACAAGGCTAGAGTTATTATGAACATATCTAGGAGGTTGTTCCATATAAATTTTCTCCTATAAATCACCATGTAAGAAGGCATACTTGACATCCATTTGATGGACTTCCCAGTTATGTAAGGCTGCAAGGAAAAGAACAAGGCGGATGGAGTTGATTTTTGCGACAGGAGCAAAGGTTTCATTGTAGTCAATCCCTTCAACTTGAGAAAAATCTTTGGAAACTAACCTTGCCTTAAGTCTTTCAACACTTCCATCTGATGCATATTTAGTTCTGTAGACCCATTTACATCTGACAAGTTTTCTTCCTTTTGGAAGAGGTATAAGATCCCAAGTATCGTTCTCCATTAAGGAATGATATTCTTCATCCATAGTTGCATCCCAATCTGGATTTTCTGAAGCTTCTGCAAAAGTTTCTGGATCATGATTATCAGAAACTTGAGCCAAAAGAGAAGAGGCTCGCTGAAACTGAGAACGTGTTCGATGTTGACCTCTAGGATCACCGGCAAGATCACCAGCTGCTTCACATGTTGAATGGACCCATCGAGGAAGCACTTGTGTTGGTGCAACTGGAGGAACATGAGCAGACGGAGGTGGATTTTCATCGTCACTGTCATCATCAGAAACTGGAGTTGGAAACCTGTCAAGAAAGTTGGAAGAAGAAGAAGGTACAATCGCCGAATCAGGCTCACAGGCCAAAGATAGCACTATCATCGAGTTAGGCTCGCGAGCTAAGAGATTTTGATCAAATTTAACATCTCTTCTAATGATTACATCATGAGAATGTGCTTGAAGAAGTCTATAACCTTTTACATCTTCAGAATATCCAACAAATATGCACTTTTCACTTTTAGGCTACAATGCTTTCCATTTTTCATCCGGAATATGAGCCCATGCTTCACTACCAAACACACGGAAGTGACTTACATCAGGTTTAGTTTTACTCCATATTTCTTCCGGTGTGATACCCTGTAAATCTTTAGTGGGGGTGCGATTAACTATGTAATTTGCATAATTAATGGCTTCAGCCCAAAATTGAAGACTTAGTCCCTTAGATTGGATCATACAATTAGCCATTTCTTTTAAAGTGCGGTTCTTCCGTTCAACTACACCATTTTGTTGTGGTGTATATGGAACAGTGTGTTGTTGTTGGATTCCTTGCTCAGTGCAGAAAGTAGTGAACTTTTTGTTAACATATTCTCCTCCATTATCAGATCTTAACTTAATAATTTGATGACCATATTGTTTTTCAATAAGGGCCTTGTAGGCCAAGAACATGTTAAATACTCCGCTCTTAACTTTTAGGAAATAAACCCAAGTTCGTCTAGAGTAATCATCAATGAATGTTAAGAAATACTTGAAACCATAAAAGGAAGTAGATGGAAGAGGACCACACAAGTCACTATGCACAAGCTCAAAGGGAACTGAGGTGTGCCAAGAGGCATGTTTGTCAAAATTGTCCCGATAATGTTTTTCGAGTACACAACCGGAACAAACACCATCCCTGCAAGATACCATCAGAAGACCTGTCACCATATTGTCTTTACATAATTTTTGCAATGAACGATAATTTAAGTGACCAAATTACTCATGCCAAAGTTTCCTCAAGTTATCACTATGAGCAACAAAAACTGAAGGAAAAGGTGATGACCCAAAGTTGTTAAATTTGTACAACCTGGTAATATCATCAACAATTCTGGTAGCTAAGACCTATTGAGGATCTTTAAAATCATTGATTACAACTTGGTGAGGTGTAAGCGTCATAGTTTTACCTTCACCAGAATGAGTGATTTGATACACTGATAACAAATTGCAAGAAATTCTTGGAACACATAGTACATCACTGAAATGACCATTATCTACTAGAACTATTCCAGCTCCTACAACACTTAGAGATCTATCATCACCAACAAATATTTGTTTGATGTTACAGTCATGCATAGTAGAAAATATGGCTTGATCCTTAGCCATATGATAAGATGCATCAAAATCAATCAGCCATTCATTTGAAGTAGAAGAAGAATATGCATTATAATAATAACTAGAAGCACAAAGTGCATGTCCATGAGAGGTAGATTCTGAAGGCGAATCTAGGCTGATGTAGTGTTTCTTCATTACTGCTTCTAAGGCTGCCATCTTCTTGAAACACTTAGATTCATCATGATTATCTTTCCCACAATAGTTGCAATGACGCTCAATCTTCTTGTCTTTTGGCTTGGATATTTTGTCATCTTTTAAAGAAGGAGCTGATTGAGAGGGTTTGAGACCCTTGTTTGACTTATTATTGCGAAAATTTTGTTTCTTGGGAGGCTTGGACTTTTCTTTCTGTTGGACCAATAAGGCTTTCCCAGATGTATCTGCATTGTTAATATTCCAAGATGGATGAGCTTATCTTGCTCTCTAATCAAGGAATCACAAAAGGATTCAAGACTAGGCTCTTGATAGCTAGCTGCATTCAAGGATTCTTTCATGGAGTAAAATGTAGATACAAAAACAAAATATGTAGGTCCAAGTTTGGAAAGAATATGATAAATGCATTGTTTATCTTCCCTCTTAATATTGCATTCTTCACATAAGAGTTTAAGAGTTTTGTACTTAGATAAATAATCTTGTATCACTTGGATTTAAAGAAATCAACTCATTTTTGAGTTGGTGACCTCGAATTTCATTGTGTTTACCAAACACAGATTCCAACTTGTCCCAAGCAGCATCAGGTTCATCAATTCCAGATATGTGGAATCACAAATCAGTAGAGATTGACCTCCCAATCAATCCACGAGCTTCGTCACATCTATTTTCCCATTTTATTTTCTTATCATCATTAGTGGGTTCTATTTCTTTCCCTGAGGTAATTCTGAAAAGTCCTCTACTTCATAGAACATCCTCCATACGAGATTTCCATGAGAAATAGTTGGAACTGGTAAGTAGAATATCACAAGGGCCTGCCATATTTGTAAATTAATGGCTCTAAAAGAAGAAACCAATAGTCTGGATATGAAGAGCTTGAAAAAATAGGCGGTTTCAAAAAAATGGCACTAAAAACTGACTCTATATGATGAAGTTATGCTTGATCAAAGAAAATGTTGAAGATGTCCCCAATAGTGACATGGCAGATAGAGAATGACCAACTAAAAAAAAGGACCCCCCTCTTCCCAAGATGAACCTTTGACAATCACTTTATAAGAAAGTTGTTTTAAGTGAATCACTTTTGTAAAATAAGTGATTTCACTTTTACAATGATGTTACTTTAAATAGTGTAGCAATAAAAAAGAACTTAAGTGACTCACTTTTTATTTTTATTTTTTATTATTTAAGTGAGATGCACTTTTACAATAAATTAAC
This sequence comes from Larix kaempferi, assembly GCA_027924585.1. NCBI lineage: Eukaryota > Viridiplantae > Streptophyta > Pinopsida > Pinales > Pinaceae > Larix > Larix kaempferi. The sequence goes on along the minus strand of BSBM01000223.1, from coordinate 7,977,006 downwards.
TTGAAAATAGAAATCACATGCACTTTTCTTTTAAAAGTAACTTCCTAAGACTTGGACTCAAGACCTATTAAGGAATAAAGCAACTTTGAACCAAGTGAGCTAGATTAAAATATATGTAAAATATGAGAAGGAGGAAGGGTTTTTTTTTACTCTTCTTGCTCGGTTTTCATGCTTTCCTTTTTTCCTGCAAATCAAACCATAAAAAAAAAAAAATTTCCACACTTTTGGGGTTAGATCTCGTTAGCTTGCCCAGAAAGTCTATGTTTCCTCTCTGTTTCTGATTTGCCGAGATCGCACAAGGTGCACGGCAAAGTGCATACGCAGCCGAGAAAAACCCTTTTCCTTTCTGTTTCTGATTCGTCGAGATCACGCAAGGTGCACGGAAAAGAGCATAAGCAGATAGGGAAAGAAACAATCCGAAACTAAAAAAATCTAATAGTAAACACTGATAAAATATGAGATATTTTTTTTCTTTTAAAACAGAAAAAGAAAAAAACGTCACTGTAACATTATACCTTCAGATCTGATGCGTTTTTGAAGCAACCAGGAACTATTTTTGATAAAATGAAACCTATTTCCCAATGGAAATGGCACTCTGGACGCAATGGAACACCTCCCATAGCCCAGAAATGCACAGAAATACCAGAATCAGAAACCCTTTCAAGTTTCGGCAACAATAGTTCAAGATCTAGATCATAACAGGAAGCGGCTCTTCATAAAATCTCTGATACCATGTTTGGGTACACAGAGCACTCCCAAAGGACCGAACACCAAGAGCAACCACTTCACACAAACAGATCACAGATCAAAACATCGATGTTTTGACGTGGTTTAAACCCTCGAGAGGGAAACACTCCACGGCCCCGGCCAAATAGCTTCTACGGAGCAATTTATTATGCAAAGAAAGAAAGTTACAAATGAGCTTCTCATAATCGATCAACTAAACAATGACCTTCCATGCTATTTAAATAGATATCATGGACCAATCGGGTGTTAAGCCATGAATCAAGGTTATGTATGATCTGACAGAATTTGAGCCGTCGGATCACAACATATCATGACCGTCGGATTAAATATTTACAAATGCATACTAAAGAAACACACATTACCTAACAGATCTATTACACAAGTTGATCTTAACTAACTCCTAAGTGTCTAAATATCCTAACAATTTTTTCTAAAAAAGAATGAAGATCTTCCATCTCAACATCGTGATCTTCATCAATCAAAGAAGTGGAAAATTCATCGGTTAACTCTAGAAACCTTTTAATTTCGTGATCATCATGAAACACCTTACAATGTTTTATGTCATCAGGTACTGAATGCCTATACCTAACTTCAATTGGATATCTAAGTTGAGTTTGCTGTGGGATTTTAAAATATGTTGTTTCTAATGCCAAATAATCAACTGTCTGATTTTGATCTCTAGGAATGAAAGAAATATTAAACGATGAGAAAAAATCATCCACAAGTTCCCATACTTCATTCCTATAAACTTTTAACAACTCTTGTTTTACCTGATAAACATTTCTAACCTGCTGAACCACTAACTCGGAGTCGCCAAAAATAGCCAATTGTTGAATGTTTTAATCTTCAGTAGCCCTCAAACCAAGAATTAAAGCCTCACACTCAACAATATTATTTGTGGTTTGAAATTCAAGCTTATACATCAAGGATATAATATCACCTCCTGGAGAAATGAGGACAATACCTGCTCCTTCTCCCTCTTTAGAAGATGACCCATCAAAATACATTTTCCATAAACTGTCTTGTTCTTCATGTTTTGAAAAAACTGAAACTTCCCTTTCTACTTGCACAACACCTATATTTTCATCACTCAAATGCAACATGCAAGATCCAATATCTTCTTGAAATACATAGACATGATGATTATTTGGATTCTCATGATCACTAACCAAATAAGCAAGTTGAACTTCTCTGTATAATCTTCTTTGTTCACCCCCAAAAATTGGAACTGTCGCATAAGAAAGATCCATCTGCAATGTGCCACCCAACTTTTTCGTCCAAGATATTGACAAAAGCATTCCATATCTAGGAGGGATATCAGCCACCTCAATGTCCATTAAAATCATCTTCATGGAAAGTTGTGGTAGACTGACTACAAGGTTGTTAATGACTCCAAGACATTTAACAGCCCTTGAATCAAAACAGTAAATATCATGATATGGTTTTGTGATATTCAATCCTAAGGCCTCCATAACTACTTTTGGCATTAAATTGTGTGAAGCACCAGAATCTAGAAGGCAATTATGGAGCATTTTCTCATGAATAGTGAGTGAAATGAAGAAAGGGGGAGGAAAATATGACTTTCCCTCTGTCTTAGGGGCAAATACAATGGTAGGATTCTCATCTTGAAAATTCACAATATCTGAAGAAGAAGGATTATTCTGTGAACTGAAGAGTTTAAATCCAGGTTCCCTATAAGATGGATTATTTATAAGTTTAGTCAACGGAACATGTATTTTAATTTTATTGATTTCATTCTCAAGAATGAATCCAACAAAGTTTTTACTTAATTCTTCAGGGCTCTTGTTTCTTATCTTTGTTTGGAAAGTGCACTAATCTTTTTTATGGAACTGCTTTCTGTACTTGTTTGGTAGAATCAATACCCCTTTTTCTGCTGATTTTTAGGAAGTTGTTTTATCCCTGATCTTAAACCATAGTTTCCTTGAGAGGAGTTCTGACAAATTTCTACATAATCTAAATATGATCCGGATCTTGGGAGCTGAGAACCGGAAGGCTTGAATGCCGAGAGAGGAGGAGATTAAGCATGCAAATCTGTCATAAAATTCACATGAAAAACACTAATCTTGCATGAGAATAAGCATGAACAAAAACATATGAAGTGAATGAGAGGTGAGGCTCAAAGATGAGCCCCACCTCTGAAACTAATTATCAATAAGTCACTCAGATATAATTAATCTCACAATGAACAATAAAAAATAGGAGAGAAACCAAATGAGTAACTTGTTATTATGAGAAGGCTTGCTAGGCCTTTATATAGCATTATTACAATGTGTCTTGAAACCATACCATGGGCCAAAACTATGTGCTACCAAATACCATGGATGAGAGAGGGTGACCTCTCAATTTAATACTTTTATGGCTTATACATCCGAATTTAGACCATATGCCCCCCAAAATTTGGATCATTCCCCCCCCCTTAGAAAATGACGGTCCCCATCATTTCATGCTAAAAATAGACCCATGATTACAATGTGCTAGTTACCAATGAAGAGAACAGTTTTGTGTGGTTGACCCATAACTGTGGGTTTTGCGAGATTGACCCATAACCTTGGGTTTTTCAAGGGTGACCCATAACCATGATGGCAATGACAAACTTGATTCCAATGAAGAGAAGAGTTTTGTGTGGTTGACTCAAAACCATGGGTTTTGTGTGGTTGACCCATAACCGTGGGTTTTATGTGGTTGACCCATAACCATGGTGGCAATGACAAGCTTGTTTCCACTAAAGAGAAGGGTTTTGTGTGGTTAACCCATAACCGTGGGTTTTGTGTGGTTGACCCACAACCATGATTACAATACATAACTATGGGTTTTGTTTGGTTAAACCATAACCATGGGTTTTGTGTGGGTTGACCCATAACCGTGATTACATTAAGATTTCCAAAAAACAAAAATTCATGATCTTTGGTGCAGTTGATGTCTTGCTGGCAAATCCATTCATAGCTTCTGATGTATGTACTAAAATTGAATTCTATTGAAGACCCATTTGAGATATCGAAGAGACATTTCCATCCATATAACATATTTGCTCTGGGGTGGCCTAGAGATTGAGAAAATGTTTGTTGAAGTTTAAGAGATGCGCGCACACTATTTTGCAGACATATGTTGCTTCAGTCGATGATATCTCTCAAACCAGATGATGGTCTAAATTCGGATGTATAAGCCATAAAAGTATTAAATTGAGAGGCCACCCTCTCTCATCCATGGTATTTGGTAGCACATAGTTTTGGCCCATGGTATGGTCTCAAGACACATTGTAATAATGCTATATAAAGGCCTAGCAAGCCTTCTCATAATAACAAGTTACTCATTTGGTTTCTCTCCTATTTTCTATTGTTCATTGTGAGATTAATTATATCTGAGTGACTTATTGATAATTAGTTTTCGAGGTGGGGCTCATCTTTGAGCCTCACCTTTCATTCACTTCATATGTTTTTGTTCATGCTTATTCTCATGCAAGATTAGTGTTTTTCATGTGAATTTTATGATAGATTTGCATGCTTAATCTCCTCCTCTCTCGGCATTCAAGCCTTCCGGTTCTCAGCTCCCAAGATCCAGATCAGTGGTATCAGAGCGGGTATGCTCTCCATCAGGACAAGATTTTGAAGCATTATGCGGGTTCAACGGAGGTTCCACAACCTCTACAACAACCCATGCTTCTCTACAAACCCTTGGCATCTCTATACTCAACACTCTCACATTCATAAAACTTTGAACATGTGCCATGGGCTTCATAGGACGTTTTATAGGCTCTACCATATCTCATCAGAAAGGTATTTCCGTCATCTCAAATAGGTATTTCACGGAATTTCCTTTTGTTTCCCGGTTTGTGAGATATGCTTGTTTGAAGTAGCAAGTGTTTGTGCATAATGTGGTCGGACGTACAACAACTTTAAACAAGTGCTACAGACACCAAAAAATGTCTTTAAGGATCTACCATAGCTCATTGGAAATCTCTTTCCGTCAGCTAAAATGGGTATTTCGTGGTTTTCCATTTGGATTTCTGGTTTGAGAGATATCATCGACTGAAGCAACATATGTCTGCAAAATAGTGTGCGTGCATCTCTTAAACTTCAACAGACATTTTCTCAATCTCTAGGCCACCCTAGAGCAAGTATGTTATATGGATGGAAAGGTCTCTTCGAGATCTCAAATGGGTCTTCAATAGAATTCAATTTTAGTACATGCATCAGAAGCTATGAATGGATTTGCAGCAAGACATCAACTGCACCAAAGATCATGAATTTTCGATTTTTTAAAAATCTTAATGTTATCACGGTTATGGGTCAACCACACAAAACCCATGGTTATGCGTTAACCACACAAAACCCATAGTTATGTATTGTAATCATGGTTGTGGGTCAACCACACAAAACCCACGATTATGGGTTAACCACACAAAACCCTTCTCTTCAGTGGAAACAAGCTTGTCATTGCCACCATGGTTATGGGTCAACCACATAAAACCCACGGTTATGGGTCAACCACACAAAACCCATGGTTTTGAGTCAACCACACAAAACTCTTCTCTTCATTGGAATCAAGCTTTTCATTGCCATCATGGTTATGGGTCACCCTTGAAAAACCCACGATTATGGGTCAACCTCGCAAAACCCACGGTTATGGGTCAACCACACAAAACCCTTCTCTTCATTGGTAACTAGCACATGGTAATCATGGGTATCTTTTTAGCATGAAATGATGGGGACCATCATTTTCTAAGGAAGGAGGAATGATCCGAATTTTAGGGGGCATATGGTCTAAATTCGGATGTATAAGCCCTAAAAGTATTAAATTGAGAGGCCACCCTCTCTCATCCATGGTATTTGGTAGCACATAGTTTTGACCCATGGTATGGTCTCAAGACACATTGTAATAATGCTATATAAAGACCTAGCAAGCCTTCTCATAATAACAAGTTACGCATTTGGTTTCTATCCTACATTTCTCTTATTTTATTGAGTTATTATTGGGGTATTGGTTCTGAGTGTCTTTCTTAGTATAGTTTGAGAGGTGAGGATCAAAGAACCCTCTTTGAGCCTCACCCCTCCATGTGGCATATTTATTCTATGTTTGTCCATCTATGTTATTCATAGCTCAGATCTCACTACTTTGTCTTTCTCACAGCTGGTTCATTGTTCGCTTCAGTTTTGAAGCTGTCTCTTCTCCTCCTCTCTCGGCATTCAAGTATTCTAGGTCTTAGCCCCCAAGATCCGGATCAAAATAGTACGGAACATGCCAATCTTCTTCTTCTTGAAAAATACCCATGCAATATTGATAATCAGACTTAGTAAGAAAACCTAAATAGGAATTGTCTTCAAGATTATTAATTTCTTGTTCTTGATCCCCCATTTCAACCTCATCTACTTCTTCAGGTTCACTTACCATATTATTTTGAAAGGGAGGCTAAATCCTTTGATCATCATTATTTCTCCTTTCTCAGGTATGAATCTGGGGTTAAAAGGCATTCTAAACTGATTCTGATTTCAGTTATCTATTTCCTGGGTGGATCTATTATAGAGTTTATTCTCAACTTCTAATTTATCTAGCTTGGAAGATATATTCTTAATCAACTTACTCATTTCATCAATTTTATTCTCAATTGATCTCGGACTTGAGGTAGAAGGCTCAGCTTCTTTCATTTTCCTCTTCTCACTTCCATGATATTGTGTTTTCTCCTTGAGTTTATCATCTTCCATCAAATTAAACTCTACTTCTAGGGCTACCTCTTGCATATTTACAAGAGTGACTGATCTTCATTCTCTCAAGAGTAAAGAGAAATCAATATCAAATGCATTGGCATAAGTGATATTCGTTGAAGTTTGAGTAGGTTTTATCTCTGCAAGAATTTTGCCATACATTTTGTTGAAACGTTTTGAAAACTGAGTAATTGATTCATCAAACTTTCTCTTTAATGCTCCAAACTTAGTTATATAGTAAATATAATCCTTTATATCCCCCATTATTTCATGAAATCTTCTTCAAGAGCTTCAATCCCATCTATGGAACCAACTAGTAATCCTCTAAACCATTTTCTAACTTCTCCATCAAGACTCTGAACAAAAACTCGCATCCACACATCTTCATGTTCGAAATTTTGATTATCATCATAACTGAAATATGCATTCTAATGTTCCTCTGTCGTAATCTCTCTTTTCCCATTAAATCTTGGGAGATACTTTTGATAATCACCTCTAAGAAGTGCATTAAGGGGTTAGGGAAGAACTAATGGTGCATATCTAGTAGCCACAATGGTATCCATCCTATTAGGAGGCTGACCAGCCATAGGAGGATTGATCTGAGGGCTTGAAGGGGGCGAAGTCTTAGCTACCAATTGACTTATATGAACCCTACTAGTAAGAGGCGTATAAGGTGTTGTTTGAGATTTCAATTTTTTTTTTGAATTTATGAGTTCTTATTTCACTTTATCTAAAGACAATGGATTGGTATATACCTCAAAGTTATCAAACTGGGAAGAAGAATTTGAAATTTGAAACTAAGGAATAGAAATATAAATTATTTATTCTTTTTCTTCCTTTTCAAAATCTAACACATGTTAAAAAGGATTATCTTGATCTAATTCACCCAGAATTTATGAAGCTGTAGAAGACTGAAACCTTCCTGATGATGTGTAATCCAACCTCTGTCTAGATTCCCTTAATATTTTATCTGGATCTGGAACCCTTGTATGTAATGGAGAGGAAGGATTCGCTCTAGTTCCTATCTGCTTAGGAGCCACACTTTCTTTCTGTATATCAGCGAAAGAATGTAGTCTACAAATATTTCATGATTCTGTTCGCCATCAAAATCAGGGCAAAAATATCATACCTAGGGGAATGTCTTCAATTTCATCCCCGACAATGACGCCAAAATATTTTAGGCCTAAAGTTTGCAACTAGGCTACACGAAGGTAGAGTTTAGGCACCTCAAGTTTTATGGGTTGGTTTTTTTTCATGGCTTGATGACTATGAGGGATTGAAAAGCAATATCTTTCAAGAATCACAGACTATTGAAAAATCATAAAACATCAGATTCTTGCTATAAATCACAGATATATGAATGATGACTTAACAATATTAAAATAAATGACTAATATAAAAGAGGAATTTAGGTTTTAATAACATAAATGATACAAGAGAAACAAATAGTTTATAAACTCTGCATCATGGCAATTCTGATGTTTAAAAATACTTTTCAAGCATCACTGCATAAATATCCATTTGCATGTACAGGAATCCATATAGAAAACATCGATATAGATAAAAAGTATATGAAAAAGTTCAAACATAACCACATAATATCTAAGTACATGAATGCTAAAACTTAACTCCCAACTTTAAACAACAGAGAATTCGGCCATAATCAATCATGTCCTTATTTTAGCAAAATATAGATAAGTCTTCCTGAAAATATCCAAACATATTCTCGACCCTAATCCATTCATCTTTAACCTTTGATTATCTTTTACAATTTATAGGAAAAAAAATTCCCAAGTAACTGTTTGGGATCCACTATTTCAGGATCAAATCAAACTAAAGATAGCAAATAACTATATACAATAAAAACTAAATAACAGATATTATATTCGACCAAACTCATTCTTCCATTGGTAACTCTAAGCCTCATCAAACATGACTGCTAAATCATATACACCTAGTTTCTTAAGCCGACACAACAAGACCATATAATGCATGAGCCTTCTTCTAGAGTCAATTGCATTCTTTTTTAGTCTGAATCGGCCTCTTTTCTAGCTCTTCTTTCTCTTTAAAAAGCTCAATATTCTAGTGTTGCGCCATATTTATCCTCTTTACAGATTCTTCTGCAACCTGTAGCAACTCTGAATAGTTTCTGTTTACTTCTTGGAGATCCTTATTCAACATTCTGTTAGCCTGTAGAAAACCATCATTTATTTGATTTACATGCTCGTTCTGAAGTTTAAACTAATGTATTTCTTTCTTTTGTTTCTTTAATTCAAATTCTATGATTAAAAGGTCTGAGTCCTCATCAATCTTATTTGAAATATTACCTTTATCCAAATTGACTTCCTTCTTGGAGGATTCTCCCAATTCAGGCTCCATAATGACTTTTGTTGTGATATCACAAGAATACTTCATTCAAGGTAGATTCTAACACTTATGTGTTTTGATCCTCCTCATTTGACGAGTCCTAAACATTTACAATTTCATTTTTCTTGATTTTAGGGTCTATAATAGCCCTCATATTCAGTCATAGCTTAATTACAGGTCGTGTAATGGGTCTTTGATAAACCATAACTGGTTTTGATGAACCCTTAGTAAGAATCTGAGATTTGTCATGAGAGGGATATATATCAACCTTTTGCTTGATCTTAATCTCATCCTTTTGTTTAATAATCATATCAATAGATTCTCTAGGTGCATCATCATTATGAGAACAAAAACCCTATACCATCCCTTCATCTTCAACTCTTCCTTCATCAAATTTATAAGGATTTTTCACAGTGATTTATTCTTCAATAGATTTGAATTCTGAGTGAATATGTATTCCTTCTTTAGAATGGAATTCTGGTTCACTATTTTCCTTTCTATTAAGGAAGGAAGAACGTTTTGGGGTTTCTTTCATAGCATAGGCCCGTTTCCCTTTATCCTCTTCAAACTCTTTGTGTTCTGTTTTGAAATCCGACCAAAACAAGACGTGAGGGCACGACCTTTTATATTTTTTCAGTTCTTCTCTTATCAATAGTTTAACTAGTCCATGATGAAATATGTTGTGACTTGAAGACTCGTGATGATTCTGTAACCTAGTCGCCATTTTACTCTGACTCTTCAGAAAATAATAAGGAAGGTTCAATTTATTAGTACCTTATATATGAAGTATAAATCACATATGGTACTGGAAAATGGTGGAAAACCTTCCCTCACAAGTGACATATCTATGTACAATTTGCAAGACGTCGTGCCACTCCTCCAGTAAACAGGTCCTTTGAATTCCTTTACCCTAACCAGGGTTTCTATACTTGAGTAAAAGAAAATGATTATAATATTCATCAACTGCATGCCTCTTAAACCATCTTTCCCCCTCAGGAACCAGATTAATTGCTAAAGAAATGGATTCTTCTGTCACCTGAAATTCGAATTCATTAAATTTCATGACTAACCCTTCAAAATTTAAGGCGAAATGCCTTGTCACTTATGGATTATGACCCTAAATTCTCTCACATGGAGAAAAACAACTGGCTTCTTCCAGCTTGAAAACAGAGCATGGAAATTGGTTGGTCCAATCAGAATTTTCTGGCTCGATTCGAAGCAATTTCCCACTAGGGCCACTAGGTCGCTTCTTCTTTTCAGATGTCATCTTTGAATTTGAAGATTGAAAATGAAAAGCTAAATACAGAAATTTGATACATGTTTTATTACCTTGGATCCATCGAAACTTTTGAAACCAAAATGACCGATTTCGGATGCAATTGGAGGAGTACAGGAATTAAATCTGAAAGATATGAAAATCTGGGGCATTAAACGTTTCTTACAGATGTAATTAATAATCATAACCAAATGTCAGCTGGAATAATTGAAACAACTCCCGAAGCTGCAACATGCAATAATTAGAAGATATGCCTTTAAATCTGAACAAATCATAATTTGACAATCCGACAGCGCGCATATGTATAAAAATGCTGTGATGTGCTGCCCCTAATGTTTTAAAGCAGAAAATGTCTAATCAATCTTCAAGACTTAATCCATAATTCATTTTGAACATAAGGAACACTTAAAAGTCTAAAAATTGGGAGCTAAGATAACACTTAAATGACTTAAAATGCAGAAATGAAATTCAAAAGGTAATTCAAACAATAAAAAATAGAGTAAAATAAAAGGAATGTAAGGTAGTTATAACAAGGTATAAGAAAAAAGAAATTTGATAGGTCTAGGACTAACATATGCTATGTTCTTAAGATGACATGTGGAAACACGTTGTTCCTTTTATCCATCATGAGATGATGATTTTAAGAATATAACTAATTGTTGGAACGAGATTAGTCCGCAAGAAGTGTGGAAGCTGACAGCTGTGAAAGGGACAATCCGCGAAAGAAGGGTCATTTGCGGAGACCGTGGAAGTGCGGAAGTAGTTAGTTTGTTAGATAAGGGTCATGTGGACCATTTTGTAACCAATTAGTTCTGTATAAATAGGATTATGACTGTAATACTAAGGGCATCGATCCAGTGATGAATAGAGCAATCGATATGTTGAGTTTTGATCGAGTTGTTGATCTATTTTGTATCTGCGATATGATGTGTTGACTGTTTCTATGAGGGTCATTCCGCAGGTTTTAATGAATGCATGAAGATGTTCGATTATGGTGCTATCTGTGTCTTTTTTTCTGTTAAATGGTGAATGCGAATGTCTTTTTAATGTTTAATGCTTTGTGGATTCGGTAATTGTTGCTCATGCTAATGAATAGTTAGATCATGTTGATGCAAATGTTTATTATGAGTTGATTATCCGATTGATGAATATGCGAATGACGAACTAGTGCGAAAGATATAATCTCTGGTTTGCTACAGTTGTAATGTATGTTTGATGCATGTCCTCAACTCCACTGCGGAAACGTGGTTCCTGTATCCCCCTTGTGCATATTGGGTGAAACTTCACTCGCTCTGCGAGTGTTGTTGGAAAGGATAAAACCTTTTTGGGCCGATGCGTAAGGGAGTTCGATTGATGGTTTGTTGACGTCAGTGCGAAGTGAACCCCTGTCGACAGTCGTTGTGTCAACAAATGGTTCCATTTCCGGGACCCCGAAGAGCAAAAGAAGACGATATGCTGTGGCACCCGACGAGACCAGAGATTCAAGAGTGGTTTGACAGAAAGACAAAAGAATTCCCAAAAGGAGAGAAGCAAAACCCTAGACATACGGTAAGCAGTTTGTTGCAGAAGTATGTTTATTCAGATATGCACGAGATATTTTTCTGCAAATTCCCAATACTGTCGCACGAGTGGTTAGCGCAGCTACCATTCCAGAAGCACCATTTCCAAAAGACTCAGCCTGACCATTGGACACCAGAACTGATTCGACAACTGAAACATGTCGACAACACAGTATCAAGGGCTGTGAAGTTCTGGGTGGATAGTATCCTAGAGGGATATATTACTAAGTTCGCAGTAGACACAATCAAATCGTATAGCGACGCAGAAAGGAGTTTCTTCAAGGGACCAAGGGGAAGGTTCTTACTGTTGCTAAAACTGTGGATTAAGATGCTTGTCTGCGAAAAGGGAATATTGAGGATGACTTCCGACGAGTAGCATTAGAGAAATTTTGAGGTCAAAAAATGGCCTCAAAACAAAGAAAATGTACTATAAAAAACAACCAATCACATTCTAGTAGATGACATCATCCCCCTTGGTGAGGTGGCATTGCATGAGTTAAGAATGCTTATATGTCAAATTTTCTATGGTGGATGAAAACACATAGTTAACCAAGGTAGTGGTGTAAGTACTTTTAAGTCATAAAGTAAAGTACTCATAATGATAGTCTTTTCATAAAATAATATTATTGTCATTTTCAAGTGAAGTACTCTTAATTCATAAGAAAGTCCTTTCACATTTTTTTATAAAATAATATATTATCATTTTTATGTTTTTAATTTTAAATTATATATTCACTCCATTCTATTTAATAAAATAATGTCAAACTAATAAAGAATAATAATAGATTTAATAAATAATAATAATAATAATAATGCAATGTGGATTATAATAATATTATTAACATTTTACATGTAAATAAATTCTCAATTAAATTACATTATATTAAATTCATGAGAAAAGTACTAAATATAAAAAGTCAACATAAAATTAAAAAAAAACTCTTAAAAATATTTTTTATTATTTAATTTCATTTGTAAGTTCAAGACAAATAAATGCTAAAGGACAATAAATTTTTGGGAATTTACAATGAATCTTAGTCACATCAATGTAGACTTATTTTATTAATTTTATTTCTAGTGAATTTTGAAAAGCAACTCAACCATGGTTATTTATATTGTGCATAGAAAATAGTGTGGGAGGTGATTTGTCATATATACCTACCCCATAAAACCCCCAATTCATAATATTTTAATATATCTCATATTTTTGTAGTACATCTCTTAGGAGGCCATTTTTTGACCTCAAAATCTCTCTAATGAAATATCAGTGTGGGGAGGTTGTGGGTATCACGTGAATACAGATCCGATCGAAAGATGCGGGGTAGATGGACATGAGCGACAACGAGTTTCTAAAGGAAGCTGACGAAGAGAGTGGTACCTTGAGGAGTGGGGTGATATTCCAATGTCCTTAGAAGAAGAGGAGGACTGAGAAAGGGTCTCCTAAGAGGACCGGAATGGAAGACTGTGAAATAGGGCCACAAGGAAGAAAGCGACCCTATTGTGAGGAAGACGGTGACCAGGATACCCTAGAAGCAGAAGAGGGACGGATCGTAAGTTACAACATACCTGCAACCCCGTGCACTACCTAGAATTTCACAGGAAGGAACACAAGCTATTCGCAAAGTTCCCCTACATGCAGCGGTAAAAGTAGTGCATCAGTAAACAATAACAGTAGGAACATTAGAATGGAAGACGACACAAAAATTCCCACTCTCCAGGGGAATGGGACCGAGGATCCCGAGTAGTTTTGGTTTCTGTGCGAAGCAGTATGGACTGTGAAGCAGGTCCAGGATGAAGATATTAAGAAGAGACAACTAGCGACGACCCTTAGGGGCCGTGCGCTAGATTGGTTAATAAAGTTTACAAGGGTTCCAACAGGAACACTGGACAAGTCATTGGCGTAGATCAAAGCAGGAATGATCGAAGAATTTAGGAATCCAAAGTCGGAATCGCAGTATGTCACTGAGTTGAAAGAAATCAAGCAATACCCAAATGAGTCAGTATGGGAGTTTTATCAGTGGTACAAGATGCTGATAGCGAAGATAAGTTTTGGGATAAATGATATGTAGCACAATGAGTGGTTTATTGCAGGTTTGGTACCACACATTCGCGGACCACTAATCCAATAGAAGGTTGCAACCTAGGCTGAAGCATTGGAGATTGCAATGAACCTGGAGGCTTCACCAATCGATAAAACAGGGTTGGGCATCGATCAACTACAAGCACAACTGGAAAACTTAACGATCCAAATGCAAGACATAAAGAAGGGGAAAGAGGCTCGTGAAGATGTCTGGTGCACCATGTGTAGAACAGAGGGACACCACAAGGATCAGTTCCCATACTTCCAAGAGTATTTGCAATGCGGTGCAACAAATCCCCTCAGTCAGGGAGGGTTTCCATGGTGTCATATCTTCCAAATGAGAGGCCATCGACCAGAAGAGTGTGTGTATCTGCAGAAGATGGTGTCGAAACCAGAGAACTTGTATTGCAAGTTCTGTAAATCGATTGGCCACGATGAAAACAACTGCAAAGCTTATGGCCTACTCCAGGAGAGGACCGCGGTTGCATACTTCATGGCAGGATAAGAACAGGCACCGGGTCAGCAATAGTAGCAGTATAATCAACCACCGTCCGAGTATAATCACCAACCGCAGTAGTATGATCAAGGATAGTATGGGAAACTGCAGTATGGTCAACCACAGTATCCAACACCACAGTATCTGCCACCACAGTACCCACCATATGGACCACCGCAAAAACCGTAGTATGGGAAACCGCAGTACCCACCATATGGACCACCGCGTGGAGGGGCCAGAGGAGGATTCCGTGGAGGTCGAGGTGTTGGCGTAGGATGAGGACGAGCTGCTGGACGAGGATGAGGACTGATTATATGCTACAATTATGGGTAGAAGGGGAACTATAAGAGGGATTTATCGAATCCAACACCACAATGCACTTATTGCAACATTGTGGATCATGGCATTGAATACTGTCTGCAGCTCATCAGAAAATGGAAGACCAAGAATCCACCACCACCTCCACAAAACCAGAATTAGAATCCACCACAGGCTGTACAGATGATATCCACGGAGGCTAGAAGACACCATGCGACTCTTGGAGTAGTGACAAGAGGAGGAGCTGTGACAGGAACTTACAGGTCACAGGATACTATCCGACCAACAACACAGAAACATGTCACCTTTGACGCGAAGGTCGAAAGGGATGTTTTCTTGGAAGTGCAGGAGGCGATGAGACAGAGGAGGAAGTTACCTCTCTAGGAAGAGATTATCTACGATATGCCACCGATGTTCGATGCGACAAAGTCACGAGGGAATGATAACACCTTAAAAGCCTTCTTGAAGAGTTTCGTGGAGTTGGAAAAAGATCAGGATGCGATGGAAGATATAGCCAATTTGCTGAATCGATGGGAGGGTGCACGCAAAGAGCAAAAGGTCAATCGCATACACAAGAGGAAGACAGGGAGAGAGATGCGAATGTCGGCACAAATTGGAGCATTTGATGTCGACTCAATTATATTGGACTTGGGGTCGGATGACAACATTCTGACCAAGCAGACATGGGAAACAATGGGGAAACTGCAGTTGGCCTGGTCATTGGTACAGATGCGATTCGCAAATTGGAGTAAGGTTACTCCACTTGGTCCGGTGTACCAGCTTCTAGTCGAGATTGAGGGTCTCAAGACTTATGTAGATTTCGATGTAATTTAAATTATGGACAATACCAGCCCCTACCTAGTGCTGCTAGGGATTGACTGGGCAATCGATAATCTAGCGGTTATCAATTTCAAGAATCAGACTATGTCATTTGAGAATCGTGAGATGAGGGTTGTGGCACCTCTGGATCTTGCAGAAGGGCAGCAATACGTTGAACTAGCGAGAGATGAATTTACGGATGAATGGGATAGCATATATAACATATCGAAGGATTACATTAATCCTATCGCAGACGGAGAATTGGGATGGAGCAGTGTCAGTTCAGCGTCGTCGTATTCAGATGAGGTGCTCGAGAATTAGCAGAATCAGATGCATGAAGTGTTATTTAGAAGGTGTGCCCGGATCACACAATCACTGCGATGGATAGGTACAGAGGAGTGCACCATACCAACATATGAAGGATTTCCCAATTTGGCTACGTTTCTCGCAGATTTTGAGGATAAATTGGCAGAACCGCAACGTCTATTGGCCTTGGAGGAAGCCTTGAAGGCTACTCCCGCACGCTCGTGGGCAACACATAAGTCTAATATAAAAAACTGGCCACTAAATCAACACCTCATGGAGGTTAGTTTGGGAAATGCGGAAGGATCTGACGTAAGGAAGTTTGATGGTAGAAGTGACCCGAAGGTGCACTTGGATGAGTGCGAAAGCAAATGGGGATTACAAGCAAAAGAGGAATGGGTCCATGCATTTGTTCACACACTAGATTAAGTATCCCAGAGTTGTTATGTCGCAGCAGAACTGCGATGTGGAATGACTTCTTGGGAGAAGCTAACAAGTGGCTTCAGCCAAACGTTTTGTTTCTCAGATGAGAACCCCTTCATCCATAGTGCCTTGCAGGTGATTCGAGAGACGATATTTGAAACAATACTGACAGAGCAACCATTAGAAATATGGTGGACTGCGACACCATAAATGATGATGGAGTGCTATAACATCACAGGAGAGTCGGGTGATGAGGATGATCCAAGGGCTATGCATGTACCAGAGTCAGAAGGAAGTCGCAGTGTCGAGGCACCAGAAATACCTTTCGACAAATTCCAACAACCATTGAAGATCAAGAAAGTAAACATTGGGTCAGGGGAGAACCCAAAGTTTGCAAGCATTGGGGATTATTGGGATGAGTACACCATTGCGAAGATGACTGATTTGTTGCATGATTTTCAGGATCTATTCCCAACCAAATTCTCGGAGATGAATGGAATTTCTGGGAACTTAGGTGAAATGAAGATCCCCCTGAAACCCGATGCGAAGCAAATCAAGAAACGGCCCTATCGATTGAATCCAAGGCACAAGAAGAGAGTGCAGGCTGAGATTGAAAGGATACTGGAAGCAGGAATCATAGAACCAGTAGAGGAATCAGAGTGGATCAGCCCGATGGTGGTCCGAATACTAGCTAAGTCCAAATCTGTGTTGACTTATGGAAGTTGAATGATGCATGCTTACATGACCCGTTCCCGACACCATTCACAGATGAGGTGCTTGAAGGAGTAGGAGGTAAGGAAATCTACTCATTTAGGGATGGGTTTTGAGGTTATCACTAGATCAAAATTGCGAAGGAAGACCAGCATAAGACTGCATTAGTCACAGAATGGGGTTGCTTTCAGTATACAATGATTCCACTTGGACTAAAGAATGCTCCAACAAATTTTTCAAGATTAGTAGTTTCAGCGTTCAAAGACTACATTCATAAATTTCTTGCCGTCTATATGGACGATTGGACAATGTATGGGTATGTCAAAGATCACATCACAAACCTGAGGCTAATGGTGGAACGATGTCAATAGTACCATATCTCATTGAACCTGAAAAAGTCCATTTTCTGTGATCCATTCAGAATTTTGCTGGGGCACATTGTCTACAGGGAAGGAATGCTGGTAGACCCGACGAAGATCACAATTATTGTTGACCTCCGACCACCGATGACAATCAATCAATTAAGATAAACTCTGGGCCACACAGGCTATTATAGAAAGTTTATCAGAGGGTATGCATCAATCACAGCACCAATGGAGAAGTTGTTGAAGAAGGACGCCAAGTTTGAGTGGAATGAAGAGTGCCAGAAGAGTCTAGACATATTAAAAGCAAAGATGGTTGCCGCACCCATATTGGCATTCCCCGATTGGATGAAGGAGTTCCATGTTCACGTCGATGTGTCATCAGTCGCGTTAGGAGTCATCTTGGCCCAAACAGGAGAAAGAAACATCGACCACCTGATAGCCTTCTCAAGTAGGAAGTTGTCTACTGCGGAGAAGAATTATACAACCACGGAACGAGAAGGGTTGGAGATGGTCTACGCCTTACAGAAATTCCAACACTACCTATTAGGGGGGCACTTTAAAATGTTCACCGACCACTCAGCATTAAAATACCTAGTGAACAAGCCTGTGTTGGGGCGGGAGATCTGTCAATGGTTGTTACTATTCCAAGAATTTGATTTCGAAATCATTGTAAAACCGGGACGAATGAATGCAAGACCATACCACTTGTCATGAATCGAGTCAGGGGAAGAGCCAAGGAACATTTACAAAGGATTTTTGGATGTTTAGTTGTTCAGGGTTGGCATGGTCGACGAACATTATGAACAAGTCATTCATTTTTTGGCAATAGGGGAGGCGCCGGAAGGCTTCACTACCAACCAAAAGAAGCAGCTAGTGGTCAGAGCTGCAGATTTTCAATTGATCACAGGACAACTATATAAAATGAGACCAAATGAGATACTTCGACGATACATCCTTCCGCACAAATAGGAGAGCATTCTTGTGGAAGCTCATGACGAGATCGCTGGAGGAAACTATGGAGGACCTGCGAGGAAGATCCTACAAGTAGGACTATGGTGGTCGACGATGCATGGAGATGCTGTGGACTATGATAAAAGCTACGATGTATGTCAATGGATAGGGAAGCCATCATGAAGGGATGAAATGCCACTAGTACCTCAATTAACGCTACACGCTTTCGAGAAGCGGGCAGTTAAATTTGTGGGACCCATCAACCCACCAAGAAAAAGAACAAGGTCGCACTACATCATTACTGCGACGGATTACATGACACGATGGGTAGAATCAGCACTGGTGAAGTATTGCTCAGCTGCGATGGCAACAAGATTCTTGTTTGACAATGTGGTCACCAGGTTCGGGTGCCCAAATATACTGATGAGTGACCAAGGGACTCATTTCGTTAATCAAACAATTGCAGCGATGACGGCAGAATTTCAGATTCAACACAAGAAGAGTACCCCCTATCACCCTCAATCGAATGGGAAAATTGAGGCGTTCAATAAGAAATTGGAACATGCGATCACGAAGGTATGCAACACGAATCGGGACAATTGGGATTTGAAGATCCCGACGATACTTTGGGCGTATCGCACAACATGTAAACATTTGACTGGCCAAACACCGTTCAAACTTGTATACGGGTAGGAAGCCGTAATGCCGATAGAGTATATCGTCCTCAGTCTACGAATTGTAGTTGTCACAGGCATGAGCAACAATGGAGCATTAGAAGAACGATTGGCACAATTGGTACAGCTCGATGAGGACCACTTCTTCGCAGGAGGACTAGTTCTTCATAGGCTTTCATCAGAAAGTGGAAAATGATCGACAAAAGGCTTGGCATGATCGACACGTTAAGCAAAAGCACTTTTAGCGCAGGGATACAGTTCTGCTATATGACAACAAGTATGCTAAGCACCCAGGTAAGTTACAAATGCATTGGTTAGGTCCCTACATCATAAATTTTGTCACTAATGGAGGTGCGGTGCATCTACAAAGTTTAGACGGGGTATTGTTGCCAAAGTTAGTAAACAGGAATCGGTTGAAACCCTATCACCATGATCAGGCGCATAGCGGCTGAGAAGCACAGTGGAAAAAAAAAAAACCAATAATGACAAAAGGTGGGAAGCATGGCCAACCAGGTTGCTCGATGATGCTTCGCACGTTTTAGAACGCGGGAGTCAAATCCGAGTCTGATCACTGTGAATCGACGTCACTACAAGACGACGAAGAAGTATGATGATAGATTCGGTTGTCTGTGGATAAGATGAGTAAGTGTCAAACATAAATACCAGTATAAGGATTGCGGAATGCAAGTCGAAAAAGGGAGAGTTCCAAGAGGAGAATTATTGGGATGTATGATGTGAGTCAGTAAGTTAGATGTAGAGTTAGGATGTTGGGTGCACAAGCCCAAGGAAGCTATGGAAAAGGGAAGTGAGATAGTTGCAATGGTGTACTTCATTTCAAGCGGAAGCACTCCAAGTGCGCTGAGAGCAAGAACAACGACTGTGCATGAACAACCAGCGAAGGAAGTAGTGCAGAAACGTGGGCGGAGCAGAGATGAGGTATCGCCCGATATTTCTAAGAGTGCGGTATTATTTAGAAGGGTCGGGGTTTCCCCGACCACCAGAACACCAGGGGCGGAGGCCCGCTAGCTCTAGCAGTGGACAGTCAAATGTGTGAAACAGACGTGCCAGAGCAGCTGGCCTGTTTCACAATTTGGCGACGACGATGAACTTGTGCCTAGGTCACCGAAAGCCTGAAGCACACAGGCAACCGCAGCAGAGGTATATGATCAAGGTTTCAGGAGAATGCAGGATAATTTTGAGGTAGATGATCAAGGTTTCAAGAGACTGGAGGATGAGTTCGAGAAGTACATGACAGCGAGCTCTAGACGTCAAGAACAACTTCAGAAGTTTATTGCAGCGATAACCGAGACTAGTACTAGAGGTGTCCAGCTGAGGTGGCTCGAGGGTGAGCCACAAGTTTGTGTTGGGGTCCTGTTGGCACGGGATTAGTCCACAGGAAGTACAGAAGCCAAGAGCTGCGAGAGGGACAATCCGCGAAAGAAGGGTCATTCGCGGAGACTGTGGAAGTGCGGAAGTAGTTAGTTTGTTAGATAAGGGTTATGTGGACTATTTTGTAACCAATTAGTTTTGTATAAATAGGAGTATGATTGTAAGCCTAAGGGAATCGATCCGGTGATGAATAGAGCAATCGATCTATTGATTTTTGATCCAGTTGTTGATCTGTTTTGTATCTGTGATATGATGTATTGATTGTTTCTGTGAGGGTCATTCCGCAAGTTTTAATGAATGCATGAAGATGTTCGATTATGATGCTATCTATGTCTTTGTTTATGTTAAATGGTGAATGTGAATGTCTTTTTAATTTTTAATGCTCTATGGATTCAGTAATTGTTGCTCATTGTAATGAATAGTTAGATCATGTTGATGCAAATGTTTATTATGAGTTGATTCTGTGATTGATTAATATGCGAATGACGAACTACTGCGAAATATATAATCTCTAGTATCTGCGGTTGCAATGTATGTTTGATGCATGTCCTCAACTCCACTGCGGAACATGGTTCCTGCATCCCCCTTGTGCATCTCGGGTGAGACTTCACTTGCTCTACGAGTGTTCCTGGAAAGGGTAAAACCTTTATGGGCCGGTGCATAAGGGAGTTCGGTTGATGGTTTGTTGACGACAGTGTGAAGTGAACCCCTGTCGATAGTCGTTGTGTCAACACTAATGCCAGGTTTAATTATGTGAAGTTGAGTTTAACAACATAGTCACTCCATGGGTTTGGAAGGCTAGCTAATTAAAGATCTCATGGGAGTCCATAACTACAAAGAAAATATATTTTTTCACAAGAAAATATCTGGGATGGTGACAAAATTAATCACAAATACTATGTTAGCATTACATTTACCTCCTTTGATACTAAAATTATGACAAAAGGGATGGAGTTATACTCACTTATGGAGTTGTGATGATGGACTTTAAATGCTCGAGGTTGAGTGCATGGTTGGTTGTGGAGGTATTTTAGGCTATCCTTTTTTATTCCTAGGGTTCAACATATATTACAGATGCCTTGGACCACCAAGATGAGGCCTAGGACCATAGATCCCAATGTGGGCCAACAAGCCATAGAGCCTGATTCCAAAAGCCAAGTAGATGATTAGAATTGTACTTGCACTCCCCAAGTTATGATGTGGACTTTCAATACCTATTGTGACCACACCATGATGGGTGGATCATATACTGGTTGCAAGAAAGAACCTATTCCATGGAGACTGAGACCACCCAAAGTATTAAGTAAAGATATGGAGGTATATTAGAAGGTATTATTTTTGTGAGGGTGTGTAAGGGAGGAACTAAACCCCTTGTGATTGAATTGATTTGATGTGTGATTATTTTTGTTGTTCCGTATTAGGCATCCAAAAAAATTAATCGAGACAATGTAGTAATATAAGGCATTATATTTGTTTAATAGCGCTAGTGTAATATTTACCTATGGTGGTCATACAAGTAACTCCTATGCCCACACAATAGTACTAGTATATTTAGGTGCATTTTTTTATGGTTATGCATATCAAACAATGACTTAAATAGGAATCAAGTAAAGTTGTGTGTGCATGTGTGTGCATTGAGATAATATTAATAGAAATATTTAAAAAAAAATGGTGCATGAAAATGACATGTATAAGCTTAGATGTCAATAAAATAATATTTTATTTTGAAATTTATGCTCGGAATTTGGGGATATATATAAGTAATATGATTTTTTGTACATGGATTAGAATTTGTGGAGAGTGGTTATGAAGGGTTAAAGTGTGTACAACAAAATTGTGTGGAGAGGTTGATTATATATTAAAACCAAAAAAATAATATGGTTAAAATTATGATGATGATGATGGTTATTAACGTCCACTAAAACTAATTTTGGTCCTTCGAAAATTAAAAAAGGCATGGAATCACTTGGTTTTCTTTAAAATTTTATTTAGGAAGTTCATCATTGTAGCAAATGTTTTGGAAATGCGCTTTAATGTGGGTGTACATAGGACATTCTATGATAAAGTGATTTTCATCTCCAACCTCTTAGTATCACAAAGATACAAATTCTTTAATCTCACAACATTTTAGGAATTGTCCAATGCCTTGTTTCACTATAGAACTCATGAGAGTAATTTGTTTTTGTTTTAACAAGGTCGATTTTCTTATATATGTTAGTTTCCTTATCTGCTAATTTTTTATTGCACCACAAATTCTCCTTAAATTTAACTGTAATAATACTTTTCAACAATAATATAACTTTCAGCTCTACCCCATACAGAGATCTTATATTATCATGGTACATGAGGGCCTTGATTTTGCATTTGGCAATATAGAATCCAATAGAAAGAAGAAATGTTTTAGATAGCCACTCTAAAACCAACACTTCAAATGTATTCTATTATGTATAAGAATTTATGACAATGTGAAAAACTCCATTAATTAGAATTTACGCATTGACAAGAATTACCTCCAACCATTTAAATGCACGCAACAAGTGGTGAAGGAACAATATTGACAAACGACTTATACGAACATCAGGGATAAGCATAATAACATTATTTAAACAAACAAAAGATATAGTTTATTGATTTGTAGAATAATTGAAAAAACATTATTTAAAAACAAAACATAGTTTATTCATTTGTAAAATCATTGATGGATTAATGGATTAAGCTTTTCAAAAAAGATAGTTTATTGATTTGTAAAGTAATGGAATGAATAAGTTTTTTATAATATTAATTGTCATATATTAAAATTAAATTGAAATATATGTTTATTAATATTAATTATGAAAAAAATATGATGTAAAAAAAAATACTTAACAGTAATTTTAATATTAATGTTATTAACATTAATGTTTATATTAATATTATTATTATTAATAATAAAAATTGACATGGATATTTAGATTAAAATTAGTTTTTATATTAAAATTAATGATTAATGTTTATATTAATATTAATATGATTAAGATTAAAATAAATTTTACAAATATGATTAATGTTTATAAAAATAATATTATTTATATTAAAATCAATCTTAAAATTAAGATATATATATATATATTTATATATATATATAACCATTAATGTTAACATTAATCTTGATATTAATATTTTGATATTAATATTATTGATCTTAATGTTAATATTATTTATAATAAATGTTAATTAGCATGTTAATATTAATTTATTAATATTATCGTAACATTAATGTTAATTTTAATCTTAATACTAATATTAACATTAATTTTAATCTTAATCTTAATCTTAACATTAATATTAAAGTCAATATTAACATTAATTTTAGTCTTAATATTTATATTAACATTATCAAACATTCTCAAATATAATCAATCATAAAAAACTAAATATCAATTATAATAAACATTATTGAACTAACGTTAATGTTAACATTAATCCTAGCATTAATATGAAAGTCAACATTAACATTATTTTTAATATTAACATTATCAAAAATTAGTATAGTTAATGAATAACATGTGAAGGAACAATACTTACTACTAACCTATATATATATATATATATATATATATATATAACTATTAATGTCAACATTAATCTTAATCTTAATATTATTGATGTTAATGTTTTAATATTATTATTGATAAATTTTTATTTTTAATCTTAATGTTAATATTAACATTAATGTTAATCTTAATCTTAACATTAATATTAATATTAAAGTCAACATTAACATTAATTTTCTTATTAACATTATCAAACATTCTCACTATCATAATTATTAATATTAATAAATGGAATAATATGATAACGAAATATTAATATTAAATTGAAATAACAATTAACATTATCATTGTTATTGTTAACAATAGTTGGTCATGTTCTCCTACTTATGTGACATGTTCTTTTGCTCTAAAGTGAACATTTGTTAAACAATGGTCAACCATGATTTAATATAGTCAAACTCAACTTAATGTCATCAATGCTTAACCAATGGTCAACCATGGTTCAAATTCAACATTGGTTTAAATTCAACTATGCATTGAATTCAACCATGTCCATACAATGGTCAACCATATTTTAACCAATGTTAATCAAATTCAAGCATATTTAATCACAGTCAACCATGAGATGTGGTCAACTAAGGTAAAACACAGTCAGCCACGATTAACTAAAGTCAACCATAATGTAACCAAAATCAACCATGAAGCAATCATATTTAAACCAATTTTGACCATGCTTCAAATTCTACCTTGCTTAAAAGACAACCAAGAAAGTCAACCATGGTTCAACATCAACCTTGTTTAAAAGTCAACAATGGATTGAAGGCAATTGTGGTTCAAAGTCAACCTTGATTGAAAGCCAACTATGGATTGAAGTCAGCCTTGCTTAAAATTCAACTATGGATTGAACTCAACCATCATTGAAATTAAACTATGGATTGAAGTCAACCTTGCTTAAAATTCAACTATGGATTGAAGTCAACCTTGATTGAAATTCAACTATGGATTGAAGGCTCTACGATTGATGTTTATTTTCTTTGGTACAACCCTCGAATGATTCCTTCACTTTTACCAATTCACCAGTCTTGCTAATTTTGTCTTAAGAAAAAAAATTAAAACTTCCTACTTAAACCAATTAGCTTTTTTGCTTGGTTGGCACTTACTAGAGAGTTCTTTGATTTACCTTTGTGCACATTGATGATGAAGGATTTCTTGTCCTTGATCAAGCGGTATTGGTTGGCTCTCCTTATCAAGATTGCACCCCTCATATCCATGTAGGGGATTTCAAACACTACACCACATGTAACATACCCCTTTACTGAAAACATTTTATGTTTGAAGAAGACATTATCTTAACTTTATTGTAAAGTTTTATATTTGGACAAGTGTCCAAGGATGACTGTAATTGCACAATATTATTATTTAAATAAATAAAATAGGAGGCATTCACCCAAGGAGAACTGTTAAAAGAGTGTTTACTGACCCACTAGGTGGAATGGAATCTGGGGTAGAAGGCAATGGACAAGTGGCAACATCATGAGGCAAGTAAATAGCTGTTGGTATGGGACAACTCCCTTGAATTGTGGTCATAGTGTCCTGAAAGATGGGACTGGAGCTTGAGGCTCATTTATTGAAAACTAACCACTAAAGACCTAGGCAATATTTTTAAGAGCCATCGAATTTTAGACTGAGGTTCATCACTTTTCTTGACGAGGAAACTTACCTTCTGGTTCTGCTGTATGCACACAAGAGATTCGATGAGGGGAAATGCTATGTTTTTTATCATGGTGTAAGTCTGCCTTGTTTTTACTGCTAAGTGCAGAGCTTATACTATTGAGTGCAGAGATTGAGGATTTGGCAAGTCTCTATTGATTGTTAGTTATAAAAATTGAGTGACTTGCTTCTACATAGAGTCTTCTACCTAGTGGTTCAATAAACAGGCTCGGGGGTCCAAAGAAGGCAAGTAGATTGGCTGCTTCTTATGGAGAAGGTTGGGAGGAACAGACCTCCTTGGGTGTCTGTCCACCCTATCTACAATTATAGAAGTAAAAGTATGATTTTCTGAGCTATTTATGATTTTGTAAACTGTTGAATAAATATATGAATTGATAAAATGCCTCCACTGTATTTTTCCCCATACTGTTTTCTGTATAGTACTCTAGTACAGGAAGGGAAGATTATAATACATGAATGATAATGTAGAGGGTATGATGAATGAATAGATTAACTCTATTAGGTTCCCTTTTCTCTGTTATATTTGCAATTTTAACAATATCTTATTTTTCTTAGTCTTAAAGATTGTAGTTACATCTTCGATATGCAGATAGTAAAAATAAGTTTTTCTTTTACCATAGAAGAAATTACAGAAATACAATAGTTCTAGATTTCTGCATAAAACTAGGTTTATATACAGGTTAACTATTTCCTTACAACGAATGCTAATTTCATTCTTATCTTATCATCTTTTCTTATAATATATTTCCTTTCATTGCTCTGTATGTTTGAAATTCAAAAGATGCCAAAATAAACATAATAGTAATAACATCATTCAGACAAATCTGTCATATCTCTACTTTAGCAAAAGTAGAATAATCTAGGGTTTACTTTTCCCCATGTTTCTCTAAAACCTTTTGCATAATACTTTTATTCATTTTGTATTATAATATTCAGTTCAGTATCAAAAATTTATTAACATTCATGTCTGAGAACAACTATCAATACAAATGGAGTAACAGAACTGATGAACAATTATATCATCTTTACCTCAACCCCTTTAAACACAGAATAAGTCTATTGGGGACGAATAATCTTTTAGGGAAGAACCCTATGTTTTCTTTATAATAATTTTCAAAGACAATCAACACCTTACAAATCAAATAGGTTATCCTAGTGAGAAGTTCAACCATTTAGAAGACATTGCATCCATAACAAATTATGGGCTCAAAACCCTTCTCATCTCTAACATTACAATGCAATAGCATTATTAACCGAAGCCCCTTTAAAAAAAAACCTTTCTTTGTAGTACGAGTCTAGGTTATTAAACCTAGCTCTAAACCAAACCTTTTTAGACATGTCGCAATAGCAAAAATAAACTACTTAACAATAAATTCCATATGTACAAACAAGGTGAGTTTGAAACTACAGTTCAAAGAACTAAGCCATTCGACTCTCCTCACTGAAAAACTCAATCAACATTTTAATCACACACAAAACCAAGGGCTCAAGGTCGTGCACAGTTAAACAAATCCTTCAAAGTGAAACAAAGCTAGACATTAGGGTTTGATTTTGCAAAATGAGATATTTGGGCTCTCGGCCATAAAACGTTACAAAACATTTTATAAACAAAGCATCAAACTATTTTAGCACAGGTTGGAGCATCGCTCACAGTTGCAACGCACACAAACAAATTTTAAGTTTTAAGGAGCCAAAATCTTTCATTAACCACAGTAGCCGAGGGTTAAACTATCTCCACAACATTTTGTAAGTATTTACGTAAGGAAAACACTATAGGCTTAAACACCGAAAGGGTTGAGGAGTCCATCCTACCCACTCTATCATTCGGCTCATAAACTTCACAATGGTGGTCATATTCCACAACCAGACATCAACATTGAATCCTCGGCTAAAAACCAAAGAGGGACCAACAGTCACCAAGCCAAAGCCAACAAGGAAAACCACCGAAGCTTACCAGTTCCAATGTTGTTTCCATTACTCAAACTTGAGCATGGAAACCAAGAGCCGAAGAACACCTGCCACACAAGAAAAGTATGATTAGAAGGGTGTCTTAAAAGAAATTTCATTAAAAAAAATAGCACAACTGCAAACTTAGTACATTAAGAGAATAAAACAGGTTTCGAAGACCTGCAAATTACCTTGCAAAAAGAACCAAGTTCTTGAGACTTAGCATGAACATGCTCGACGAGAACCAGAACCAAACATTCATAGCAAACTCAGCGTAAGATAAATACAACCCTAAGAGCTCTCTGTCACGAAACTTGCAAGCTGAAGGTCGGGGTATCGAACCCTTTTCAGGACTCTCCTAAAAACAACACAACAAACCCTACATTTTCACATTCTGTCAGCCTCTCCAAACCCACCCCTGTCAAAATGAATGCATTTGTTATGCTCTCATCGAGGTAAGCCCGAGCTATTAGGGCTAGCATCTTTCCCAATGAATAACCACATGAAGTCAAGGCCACGTAGGACACCACTGGACTATCCACTCCAAACTCCTTTAATGCACTTTATTAAATGCATCTACCAAAGTACTTCATACCTGGCATCAAGGGTTATTATGTCAAGGTTTGAGTGGTGATAAGCCACGACTATATTATAGTATGGGTAACAATAACCTAAGGTTGAAACTCGATGCATCACCCAAGGCATTACTTTGTTGCTATCGAATCATGTCCCAAAGCTTAGGATTCAACCTTTTAATATAACCAATATATTATAACGTGATGACATTATTATCACACCATAGCACCAATGCTCGTTGCCAACCTTTGGATAGAAATAAAGGCCATAAAACACTCCATCGAAACTATAGCATAAATATTTGTCACATTGATACATTTCTTTGATATGAATTACTAGAGCAAGCGCTTATAATGTGTAGTCTCAACTTTAAACTATTAACAAAGTATGGTAGTAATATTATTTTCTAGGTTATGCACTTAGCGCATAGGATACAAGGGTAGATTTAGGATTTTACTACCAATATCCAATCATAGACTATGTATCTATCAATACATGTTTTATTCTAAGAAGTCAGCTATTAAAAACAAAAGTTCCAATACTGTCCACGATATTTCAGTGCAAGCAAAGGTGTTTATAATGGTCATATATTCTGAGAGATGAATCATTTTCATAATTACATAAACCACTTGAGAAAAACTCAGAGTTTAGCTAGGCTAGATCTCACCAGAACTATTCATTATTTAGTCTATTTTCTTATTTAAACAATGAAGGCTTTTAGAATCAATATAGGACTTTTTTGCACGTTGAGATAACATTTCTCTTACCTGTAATCTGCAAACAAAAGTTTCAATGCTTTAGCCAAATAGCTAAGTAAGCTTTGGGGTGTCCACAAGACCCCTTCTTCATCAACAAACAAAGGAACGCAGTTAGCACATATAAATAATAACAATAGCAAAGGGAACCTGTAAAGCATCGACATCTTTTCAAAGTAATCATAACTACTCATGAGATGTCTAGTACGTAAGTTTGAAGCAAGAAAACATCCAACAGCATCTTTGGGTCAGATAAACACTTTCCGCATTTGTCACAAAACATTAGACGTCCATTATCCTTATGATATTGTATTTCAGAATGACATTTAAAAGAATAATTACGCATTTGTTACATTTTTGCACAGCAAGTTTAGTAATTAATGCTACATTGAAAATTTTTAAATTTTTGTGATTTTTGGGATGTTACATGTGGTATCAGAGCGCAAGTTCAAACTCTAGGCCTGAAATAGGCTCACGCGCGCAAAACAAAAAAATTAGTTACTGACTTTTATTTAATGTTGTTCCTATACAGAATAGTTCGACGTTTAATTTGCAGGTATGGATATACCGGAGGAATCAGTAGAGGACAGATCTTTTCATAATGAACGTAATAATAATAAGGAATAGGAAAATATTAATGAAGAAATCTACGTAGAAATTAATGATCAATCATCTGAATTGTTGCGTACTGTTAAGGATTTAAAATCTGAAATAAGAAGTGTTAAGGAAGAAAATGAAAGAATATTAAGAGCACAAGAGGAATTAAATTAGATTCTGCTGGATAAGTACCATCAAGATGAAAACAATAAGAGAACAGAAATAAAAGCTGAATCTGGAACAATGTCCTACAAACACGGAAATACGAAAGCTAGATATTATAAAACTAAAAGTAACTCTTCGTCTTTCTCTTCTAATGATGAAATATATTGCAGTAAATTTAATTCTTATCAGGACAGCAGTGACAGTGACTGTGGTCCTAAGAAGAGATGTAAAAATTATGAACACATTTTAGGAGAATTTAAAAAGATAAAACCTCCAACTTTTAATGGCGAAAATGAAAAGGGAGAGGCAGCTGAAGCATGGTTGTCCGGAATGAAGAAGTACTTTCAGATTTATAACTACTCATCTCAATTCAAAACTAAGATGGCCATATACAATCTGACCAGAAGGGCAGATATTTGGTGGCAAGATGTCAAAAGAGTTAAAAATATTAAGGATAAAGACATAAAATGGAGAGCATTTAAGAACATGTTTAAGAAAAAAAAATTATCCAAACAGTACTACGAAGATAAGTCAAAAGAATTTTATGATTTGAAGATGGGTTCAATGATCATGAAGGAGTTATGTAGCAAGTTTCTCATCTTGTTAAGGTATGTACCTTACCTAGCTAAAGAAAAACCTAAGATACAAAGGTTTCTAAGCCGTTTACCCTTCCACATAAAGGACGGAATTGAGTAAGATAACCCCTCAACTCTTGAAGAAGCCATGAGGAAGGCTAACTTCTTTTTTGAACAGAACAAGAGAAGAGAAGGTGTATTGAGTTGGAGAAGTAATAAGTCTAATAATTTTGAGAAGAAATAGAAAATTTTTAATCATAATTCTGGAGGTTTTACAAAAAATTTTAATAACAAAAATTTTCCAAGTAATAATAATTACAGGGGTACTGCACCATAGAATTTTACTGCTACAAGGAATGTGCCTAATAATAATAACAACACTAATAATAATAACAACACCAGAAATGCTGAACAGAAGGCACCTTTGAAGTGTTATGACTGTGATGGACCCCATACTAGAGCTTAATGCCCACGCAACAAAAGGACAGTCAACAACATTCACACCATACAAGCAGAACCAACAGTTGGTGATGTAGCAAGAGAAATGCCCAGGATAAATGCACGCTATAAAATCGTCAAGCAGACCATCAAACATCTATGGTCGAAATCGAAGGTATGATACAAAACAAATCTATTTCCATTCTAATAGATCCAGGTGCAAGTTTGAGTTACATTTCACTTGATTTAGTGAAAAGTTGCAAGTTAAAGGTAGACAAATTTGATAATTCTTGGTTAGTTCAGCTAGCAAAAGGCACTAAAAGAAAAGTTACAGAATTTGTCAAAGGTTGTGATGTAGTTATGAGTCAGCTGAAAACGCAAGTTAATTTGAATGTTTTACCATTAGGGTCATATGATTTGTTAATTGGCATGGATTGGCTTGAACAACATAGAGTAGTACTCAACTGTTATGAGAAATATTTTACTTTCTGAATAATGAAGGTAATATTGAGACAGTAAAATGAATTCCTAGGAAAACATCTGTAAGACAAATTTATGCTTTACAAGTAAAGAGAGCTGCAAGAAAGGGTTGTAAAGTGTTTGCTGTGAATGTTATTAATGATGAATGTTCATCTAAAGAAGATAAGTTAAAACTGGAGGATATACCCATCCTTAGGGACTTTTCTGATGTATTCCCGGAAGAAATTCCAAGACTACCTCCGAAAAGGGAACTTGATTTCACCATTGAGTTAGTACTGGGTGCGGTACCAAACTCAAAGGCTCCCTACAGAATGAATATTCTGGAGTTAAATGAACTAAAATATTAGATGAAAGAATTAATAGATAAGAACTACATAAGGCCAAGTGTGTCTCCTTGGGGAGCACCAGTTATCTTTGTTAAAAAGAAGGACGGAACCATGCGACTGTGCATAGATTACCGTCAACTTAATAAAATGACAATTAAAAATCGATATCCCTTGCCCCGCATTAACGATCTATTCGATCAGGTACGCGGAGCATAGATATTCACTAAAATTGATTTAAGGTATGGATATCATCAAGTTAGAATAAAGGATGAAGACATTTTCAAAACTGCTTTCAGAACTCATTATGGACACTACGAGTTTGTAGTTATGCCTTTTGGGATAACTAACGCACCGACAGTGTTCATGTGCTTAATGAATAATGTTCTGCATAAGTATTTAGATAAGTTTGTACTCATGTTCATTGATCATATTCTAATCTATTCAAGAACTAAAGAATAACACGATGAACATTTAAGAATAATTCTGCAAGTGTTAAGAGAACATCAGCTTTATGCTACGTTCAGTAAATGTGACTTTTATAACGATAAAATACAGTACTTAGGTCACATTTAATCTCTAAAGATGGAATTTATGTTGACCCAGATAAAATAAGAGCAATTAACGAATGGCTTGTCCCTAAAGATGTAACTGACATACAGTCATTTATGGGAATAATGGGTTACTACAGAAAGTTTATTGAAGGATTCTCTAGAATTGCGAATCCCATAACTTCCTTGTAAAAGAAGGGAAAGAAATTCATCTGTGATCAAAAGTGCGAAGAAATTTTTAAGAAGTTAAAAGAGTTATTAACAACAACACCTATATTAAAAATTTCCGATCCTAACAAAGACTTTGTTGAATGCACAGATGCGTGCAACGATGGACTTTGTGGGGTCGTAACTCAAGAAGGTCATGCTATTGCTTTTGAGTCTATAAAGTTAAAAATCCATGAAAAGAATTACGCAATTTACGATCTAGAGCTGGCAGCCGTGATACATGCACTGAAAATGTGGCGTCATCATTTGATTGGAAGAAATTTTATACTAATGACAGATAATAAGGGTTTAAAATACTTGTTGGATCAAACAAATCTAAACGCACGGCAAGCTAGATGGCTAGCTTTCCTTAGCGAATATGATTTCGAAATTCAACACATTAAGGGGAAAGAAAAAAAAGTTACTGATGCCTTGAGCAGAAATGCCAAATTAAGTTTTGTGGCAGCAATCAGCACATTTAAGATAGATCTAGAAAATCATATCAAAGAAGGAATTAAGCAAGATGAAAATTATCAAAAATTGCATGATAAAGTTGCTGAAAATTTATCTGAAAATTTAATAATAGATTGCAACATTAATGAAAGAGGCTTAATGACTTATAAAAACATAATTTATGTACCTAATGCGTCAAAAGTTAAGCTGTTGATTTTGGATGAAGTTCATAAAAGTCCTTATTCAGGGCATCCTGGTTATCAGAAAATGATAACTATGTTAAGGAAGGATTATTTTTGGCCCAACATGAAGAATGAAGTGGCTGAATAAATAGCTAGGTGTTTTGAATGTCAGAAAATTAAGGCTGAACATCAACACCCAGCTGGTCTATTGCAGCCATTGCCAATTCTGGAATGGAAATGGGAAATTATAAGTATTGATTTTATTATAGGTTTACCTAAGAACAAGAAGCAGAATGATTCAATAACGGTAGTTGTGGATAAACTTAGTAAATCTGCTCATTTTATTCATGTTAAGACTACTTTCAAAGCTGCTAACATTGCAGATGTGTTTATGAAGCAAATATTTCGCTTACATGGGATTCCAAAGGTAATTATTTCTGATCGAGACTCCAAGTTTACTAGAAATTTCTGGACAACATTGTTTAAGGGTTTAAATACTAAATTAAGTTTCAGTACTTCTTTGCATCCACAAACTGACGGACAGACTGAAAGAGTTAATCAGATTTTAGAAGATATGTTAAAGATCAGCCAACTAAGTGGGAAGACTATTTGCATTTAGCTGAATTTGTATACAATAATCATTATCCAGCATCTGCTAGACTTAGTCCATTTGAGATTTTATATGGAAGAAAATGATGTACTCCTATTTCTTGGGATAACCCTGTTGACATACTAATGTTAGGACCAAATTTGTTAAAAGAGATGGAGCTAACCATGAAACAGGTACAAGGCAACTTAAAAGTTGCACAAGATAGAAAAAAAAGTTATGCAGATCTGAAACGCACTGAAAAATAATTTTAGGTTGGAGATCATGTCTTTGTAAAGGTAAAACCCAAGAAAAGTTCTTTTAAGCTTGGGAGTTGTGCTAAACTAGCACCAAGGTACTATGGACCATTTGAAGTCCTATCAATGATTGGACCCATTGCATATCAGTTGGCTTTGCCATCTAATTTAAGAATCCATAATGTTTTTCACATTTCTGTTTTAAATAAGTATGTGCACGATGCTACTCATGTGTTGAATTGGAATGACATACAGGTGGAACCCGAAGGAGATTTTCAGGTAGAACCAGACTGTATTCTCGACAGGAGGGAAATTATGCTCCAAAATCGTACCATAGGGCAAGTAAAGGTGCAATGGAAGCACCTTAGCCCTGATGAAGCTACTTGGGAACTGGAAAGTAACATGCCGGCAGCATATCCAATTCTTTTTCAGGGAGGCTCTGATGAAGAATAAGCAACATCGAGGACGATGTTGAGCTTAAGTGGGGGTGCTTGTAACATACCCCTTTACTAAAAACATTTTAAGTTTGAATAAGACATTATCTTAACTTTTATTGTAAAGTTTTATATTTGGACAAGTGTCCAAGGATGACTGTAATTGCACAATATTATTGTTTAAATAAATAAAATAGGAGACACTCACCCAAGGAGAACTGTTAAAAGGGTGTTTACTGACCCACTAGGTGGAATGGAATCTAGGGTAGAAGGCAATGGACAGGTGGAAGCATCATGAGGTAAGTAACTAGCTATTGGTATGGGACAACTCCCTTGAATTATGGCCATAGTGCCCTGAAAGATGGGACTGGAGCTTGAGGTTCATTTATTGAAAACTGACCACTAAAGACCTAGGCAATCTTTTTAAGAGCCATCAAATTTTGGACTGAGGTTCATCACTTTTCCTGACGAGGAAACTTACCTTGTGGTTCTGTTGTATGCACACAAGAGATTCGATGAGGGAAAATGCTATGTTTTTTATCATGGTGTAAGTCTGCCTTGTTTTTACTGCTGAGTGTAGAGCTTATACTGCTGAGTGCAGAGAGTGAGGATTTGGAAAGTCTCTATTGATTGCTGGTTATACAAAATTGAGTGAGTTGCTTCTACATAGAGTCTTCTACCTAGTGGTTCAATAAACATGCTCGGGGGTCCAAAGGATGCCATTAGATTGGCTACTTCTTCTGGAGAAGGTTGGGAGGAACAGGACTCCTTCGGTGTTTTTCCACCCTATCTACAGTTACAGAAGTAAAAGTATGATTTTCTGAGCTATTTATGATTTTGTAAACTATTGAATAAATATATGAATTGATAAAATGCCTCCACTGTATTTTTCCCCGTTCTATTTTCTGTATAGTACTCTAGTACAGGGAGGGAAGATTAGAAAAGATGAATGGTAATCTAGAGGGTATGATGAATGAATAGATTAACTCTATTAGGTTCCCTTTTCTCTGTTATATTTGCAAATTTAACAATAAATTATTTTTCTCAGTCTTAAATATTGTAGTTACATATTTGATATGCAGACAGTAAAAATAATTTTTTCTTTTACCATAGAAGAAATAACAGAAATACAATAGTTCTAGATTTCTGCATAAAACTAGGTTTATATACAAGTTGACTATTTCCTTACAACGAATGCTAATTTCATTCTTATCTTATCATCTTTTCTTATAATATATTTCCTTTCATTGCTCTGTATGTTTGAAATTCAAAAGTTTCCAAAATAAACATAGTAGTAATAACATCATTCAGAAAAATCTGTCATATCTCTACTTTATAAGCAGAAGTAGAACAATGTATGGTTTACTTTTCCCCATGTTTCTCTAAAACCTTTTGCATAATACTTTTATTCATTATGTATTATAATATTCAGTAATTAAAATTTATTAACATTCACGTATGAGAATAACTATTAATACAAATGGAGTAACAGAACTGATCAACAATTATATCATCTTTACCTCAGACCCTTTAAACACATAATAAGTCTGTTGGGGACGAATGATCTTATAGGGTAGAACCCTAGTTTTTCTTTATCATAATTTTCAAAGACAATCAACACCTTACAAATCAAATAGGTTATCCTAGTCAGAAGTTTGACCATTTAGAAGAGATTGCATCCATAACAAATTATGGGTTTGAAACCCTTCTCATCTCTAATATTACAATGCAATAGCATTATTAACCGAAGCCCCTTTAAAAAAAAATAACCTTTCTTTGTAGGACGAGTCTAGGTTATTAAACCTAGCTCTAAACCAAACCTTTTTAGACATGTCGCAATAGCAAAAATAAACTACTTAACAATAAATTCCATATGTACAAACAAGGTGAGTTTGAAACTACAGTTCAAAGAACTAAGCCATTCGGCTCTCCTCACTGAAAACCTCTCTCAACATTTTAATCACGCACAGAACCAAGGGATCAAGGCCGTGCACGGTTAAACAAATCCTTCAAAGTGAAATGAAGCTAGACATTAGGGTTTGATTTTGCAAAATGAGATATTTGGGCTCTCAGCCATAAAACATTACAAAACATTTTATAAACAAAGCATCAAACTATTTTAACACAGGTTGGAGCATCGCTCACAGTTGCAATGCACACAAACAACTTTTAAGTTTTAAGGAGCCAAAATCTTTCATTAACCACAGTAGCCGAGGGTTAAACCCTCTCCAGAACATTACAATATTTTAGAAGTATTTACGTAAGGAAAAAACTATAGGCTTAAACACCGAAAGGGTCGAGGAGTCCATCCTCCCCACTCTGTCATTCGGCTCATAAACGTCACAATGGCGGTCACATTCCACAACCAGACATCAACATTGAAGCTTTGGCTAAAAACCAAAGAGGGACCAACAGTCACCAAGCCGAAGCCAACAAAAAAAACCATCGAAGCTTACCAGTTCCAACGCTGTTTCCATTACTCAAACTTGAGCATGGAAACCAAGAGCCAAAGAACACCTGCCACACAAGCAAACTATGGTTAAAAGGGTGTCTTAAAAAAAAATTCATTAAACAAAATAACACAACTGCAAACTTAGTACATTAACAGAAGAAAAAATGTTTCAAAGACCTGCAAATTACCTTGCAAAAAGAACCAGGTTCTTGAGACTTAGCATGAACATGCTCGACGAGAAATAGAACCAAACTTTCATAGCAAACTCAGTGTAAGATAAAGACAACCCTAAGAGCTCTCTATTACGAAACTTGCAAGCTGAAGGTCGGGGTATCGAACCCTGTTAAGGCCTCTCCTAAAAACAACACAGCAAACCCTACATTTTCGCATCCTGTCGGCCTCTCCAAACCCACCCTTGTCAAAATGAATGCATTTGTTATGCTCTCGTCAAGGTAAGCCCGAGCAGTTAGGGCTAGCATCTTTCCCAATGAATAACCACATGAAGTCAAGGCCACATAGGACACCACTGGACTATCCACTCCAAACTCCTTTAATGCACTTTATTAAACGCATCTACCAAAGTACTTCATAGCTGACATCAAGGGTTATTATGTCAAGGTTCGAGTGGTGATAATCCACGACTATATTATAGTATGGGTAACAATAACCTGAGGTTGAAACTCGGTGCATCACCCAAGGCATTACTTTGTTGTTATCGAATCATATCCCAAAGCTTAGGATTCAACCTTTTAATATAACCAATATATTATAACGTGGTGACATTATTACCACACCATAGCACCAATGCTCGTTGCCAACCTTTGGATAGAAATAAAGGCCATAAAACACTCCATCAAAACTATAGCATAAATATTTGTCACATTGATACATTTCTTTGATATGAATTACTAGAGCAAGCACTTATAATGTGTAGTCTCAACTTTATACTATTAAGAAAGTGTGGTAGTAATATTATTTTCTAGGTTATGCACTTAGCACATAGGATACAAGGGTAGATTTAGGATTTTACTACCAATATCCAAGCATAGACTATGTATCTATCAATACATGTTTTATTCTAAGAAGTCAGCTATTCAAAACAAAAGTTCCAATATTGTCCACGATATTTCAGTGCAAGCAAAGGTGTTTAGAATGGTCATATATTCCGAGAGATGAATCATTTTCGTAATTACATAAACCACTTGAGAAAAACTTAGAGTTTAGCTAGGATAGATCTCACCAGAACGATTCATTATTTAGTCTATTTTCTTCTTTAAACAATGAAGGATTTTAGAAGCAAAATAGGACTTTGTTGCACGTTGAGATAACATTTCTCTTACCTGTAATCTGCAAACAGAAGTTTCAATGCTTTAGAAAAATAGCTAAGTAAGCTTCGGGGTGTCCATAGGACCCCTTCTTCACCAACAAACAAAGGAACGTAGTTAGCACATATAAATAATAACAATAGCAAAGGGAACCTATAAAGCATCAACATCCTTTCAAAGTAATCATAAGTACTCACGAGAAGTCTAGTATGTAAGCTTGAAGCAAGAAAACATCCAACAACATCTTTGGGTCATATAAACACTTTCTGCATTTGTCACAAAAAATTAGATGTCCATTATCCTTATCACATTATATTTCAGAATGACATTTAAAAGAATAATTATGCATTTATTGCATTTTCGCACAGCAAGTTTAGTAATTAATGCTACGTTGAATTTTTTTTAATTTTTCTGATTTTTGGGATGTTACACCACAAACATCCAAGGGTACTACATCTGCCTCCACTTCATCAACTTAATTTTCACTTATGGAAAACTTGATCTTGCATTGTTTCATGACTCTTAGTTCTGCATCCTTATCTACCCATCTCAATGGGTAGGGGCTGGGATTATTATGTACTTCCAATCCAAGCTTACGTACCAGATCCTATGCTATGAGGTTTTCTTGTGAACTAGAATCACATAGATCATTGATCTTGGTCTTCTTGACCTAGATCTTGATGTGTAAGAGTTTCATCATCTCTTTATCTTCCTTAGGGTGGAGGCTACTTAGATTCACCTCCTTCCACATTGTGGTACATATAATATTTTCATCAACATCCAAGCTTATTTCTAACTCCTTTCTTGAGTTTGTGGCTAGAAGGTTCTTCTTCTTGGAATCCTTCTTCCAGCTCTTGGGGTTCAACTCTAGATGTATCTTTCAACACTTTTCTTCAATGTGAGCATCGATATCACAATGCTTACAATGGATTTTTCAGATCCTTCCACTGATGTGCCATGGTGGTATTCTTCTTCTCCTTTCCATTCCACTTCTCCTTCCGATATTAGCAGCATCTTAGCTATCTTTTTGTTTTGAACCACTTGGATGTCCTTTCTTCTAGCCTACATTTTCCAGGTATTATGCTTGTACACAGGCTTCATCAATTGAACTAGGATTGAAGAGAATCACCTATCTCCGTATGTGACAATGTAAGCACCCCAAATACTTAAGGAGTACATATGGATTCTTGGGTGAGATATCCAACATGATAGTCATCTTCCTGAACTCGGTGGTGTATTCTTACACACTCCACCCATACGTTTTCTTGAAGTAATTCCAATGGATCCATTGGTCCATTATATATATGATAGGGTGGAACTTGGACTTGATGAGGGTTTTAAATTCCTCTCACTTAGTTACTAGAAGATCACCCTCCATCATAAGTGCTTCCATGTGGCTTTCCTACTACGTTAATGCATGGCCCTCTAAATTCAGTTGGGAAAATGAGATCTTTTGATCCTCGACTATTTGATGGATGCTAAAATAAACCTCCAACTGTTGCAACCAATCATTTAGTTTTAAAGCATCAATCTCACCTTGATACGAATTGATGTCGAATTTTGCTTCTATATTGAAGAGAGACCGGGAAGGAATATTGGTACTGGGACTTGGCTTCTCTCTCTCGAGATATTTCGTTGATTCCTTTTCTAGTTCACTCTTATCTTATGATTTCCCCTCAGATCCAAAATCTTAGTTAGAGCCTTCAAAATTCATGAAAGGTCTGAACTTGATATCTAGAAATTTCATGAGGGTTGACCTCTTGCATGGGATATCAGTGACTTGTATTTTGAGTGTTGAAAATTGTTGCTCATAATCATCTGCCACTCCTTAAAAAAACGCATCCACCATGGTTAAGGTTTGAAGGCCATTTTTTAGCAACTAATTGATCCTGTGATTACCCACAAAACCTGTTAGCTCTCCAAGAAACTACCTAGGGTTATAAGCTAGGTATGCCTGGTAACTTAAGAAATTATCTTTTTTGTGTCTTTTGAAAAGGTGGATCGATGGGACAACTCAATCTGAGTATGGCATTCAGACATTCAGCATGATAAACAAATGAAACAGTGCTCTCAAGAGTTGATTAATCAGCATATAACTTCAAAGATGGATGAAGAAAAGGAATGTAACCAAACCAGTACAGAGTAGGGTTCGAGAGACATTCAAGAAACTAATACCAGGCTATGAGCTGAACAATGGAAAAGAAACCATTCAAAGCTAGACAACATAGATAATAGTGAAAGGAAAATGGAAAGCTGACATCAAAACTGAAAGAAACCTGTGATCTGTATTAGCATAAAGAAAACTCAGTACAATAGCAGATTACTCTATCCAAAATCGAACCATTTTTCAGTCTCAGTTTTCAGGCTTTATAGCCTTTACAAAGTAGTTCTCAGATCCTAAAAGCATGGATCTGTTTTAATTAACTAAAACACTACTGATAGTAAAAAGAAAAAAGATAGGGACTAATCCCTAAAATTAAGGAAATTCTGATATGTTGGTCTCCTTTCTTGTGCTCGATGGTTGGTGAAGTGCAGTTAGCCTCCCAAGGCTCGGTGGCTTTGATAAGGTACGTGTAGATTTGACCTAGCTGATGTGGCACTTGATCTCTTGAACTGTTTCTTCAAAACAATGTTAAAACTAGCCAAAACACCCCCTTGACTTTAATCTTGTTCAAAACCCTTTAAGATATTGATAAAACAATTTATAATTCATTCATTTTGATCAGCCTTCTGCCATTTCAGCGAACAAATCCGAGATCTGGGCGAAATCTTAAGCGATCTGTGAAAACAGGCTTTCGGCAGCTAAGCCTTCTGCCAGTTTCACACGTTAGCTGCCGAAAGTCAGCCTTTTCGGCAGCTAATGAGCTCTTGGAGGCTCCCCTAAGCTGCCGAAACCTGTAGGATTCCTGAAAAACTGCCTTTGGAAAAAATCGATTTTCTCAACCGTCCGATGTCCGTTTTGCATGTTCGAATAGTCGATTTTGATCTACAGAACATAATCTATCCATTGGTGCTTTTATATTTGGATTTGGAGCTCGGGAAGGCTGTCAAAATTGCCCCGCAACATCACCCGATTTCAGCAGAAAATTCCTCTTTGCCGATCTTTGTTGTTCTTCGAAAACACTTGCAGACTTGAGAAACTCGGCCACTTGTGGGCGAGACTTAAGGTACCAGACCCCTTCTAAGTCTGTCCTCAGTGGGAGATTTGTTTTCACCATGGAATGATGAACTGTCACTTAATACCTGGAGACAATCTGTGCAACCAGAAGATATGTTTCCTCTGTAAGTTGAGTCACAGGCAGAGTACAGCAACTGTTTTATGAGTCACATACTAGCTGGAGTTTAAATCAATGAATGGATAGAGGCAAGGTTTAATCTAACTGATCCTCTCCACAAGACTGGCTGTTCTTCAACTGCAATGATGAATCAGGCTTGCTTGACATTGGAGCGTGCAAAAGTAGGATTTTATTTTTTGCATATTGAAACATTTTCGGCAACTTATGTTTTGTCTGTTAACCCCCTTAGCTGCGGAAACTAATCATTTTCAGCCATTAAGCAAACTTCCACAGGCTCAGTTAACTGCTGAAAGCTTAAATTTAAAATTTTGAAACCCAAGACTCACATAAATAAAAAATTTACCCATTCTATCACCCAAAAAGACGGTGGTCAATTTGGGAGATAACATCTGGCTCCTACTCGGGGATGGAATCCTCCCAGTGAGGTTCCAAAGAATCCCAGAACCAAGTAGTTACAGTAGCCTTTAGCATTGGGCATGGAGTCATTGAGCCATCAGCGCTGGTCCCTCTGCAAACCTGTATCCCACCTGCAACTTTCATGCATCCTGTTCTGCTTATTCACAACAACTGAAAATGATCTACGTGCTCATAAGAAGAGATTTATTTTCCTATCTACTCCTACACTAACTAATAGGAGCAGCATGATCAAGTAACACTGGATTTCCAATGCAGCCATGTCAGATACTTTTTTAATGCCATCATGCTAGATCCTGACCCGAAAAACAATGGAAACCATATCATGCAGAAAAGATGTTCGAACAGAGGATAAAGACAATCTCCCTTTAATAAAAATATCCTCAGATTTATGCTGCTCATGAAATCTAAATAGACAGCAATAGGGTCATCAAAATCACAGAGCAATACCTCATTAAACTGCTGATCCAACTGTAAATTAAAAAGATGCTGAAAACTGCCTTTAATAAGCTCATTGTTGAATGCAGGCTGCTCGAGATCGGTTGGAGAAACATACAAAACAGATTGCTGATCTGAACCATTTTGCTGCCCTTCCTGCAACTGTCTGCTGAAATCTGTCTTATTCTGCAAGTCTGGAAGATGTGGGCTGTCCTCAACATGTGCTGCTACAACATCAACACATCCGGGATCTTGATTCACGTGCTCTAGCTGAAGATTAGACAGCCCCTGCAAATCTAGAAATTGTAGGCTGTCTTCTTCAATCTCGGTAGATCTGAAGATGTTACTTGTAAATTTGTCAATCTGTTCAACATCTTCAAGGTTTTCAGAGATAAAAACTTGATCTTCATGACAACTAACAACAGTAGATGCGTTTGATATGATGTCAAAAGCATCACTAAGATTGTCATAGTGTGAAACATTTATCTCCTGATCATGATGAATAGTATCCTGTACAACAACATATTCTCCCTGAAGTTCTACTTTCGAAAGATTAAACTCATGACAACACTCAGGAAAAAGAAGATCAGCTGGAAATATTCCTTCACAAAACACATGGAATGCATCATGAAAATCAGCCAATGAGCTGATACTAGCATTAGGCAAAGATCGATACCAATCACGGGCAATCCCTTTTAATGAAACACAGAAGAGCCGGATCTGAACATCCTCATGCACTACCTGCAACCGATGCATGTAGTCATGAAAGTCCAGCAAATGCTCAGCTGGCACTTCCCCCTCTTCTCCTCGAAATCTAGGAAGACTGTTCTCCCATTCATCTCTAGCAGGCACTTGATTAGGAAAACCAGCAATGCTTGAAAAATCACAGAATGCATACCTCTTGGCTAAGATTCTGTTCATGTCATACCAGTGGAATCACCAACAGAATTCTGAACAATGGAGTCGCCACTGAGTTCGTCCTTCATGGAGTCGCCAGATAGAAGATTTATAACCAATGAAGTGTCTGATCCTTGTCTATCATCAAGGACCAGATCTGTGTCGTTCTCCCAGGAAGATCAGCTTCTCACCTCGCTCCCCAGTATGGTCGGCAATTTGTTAGCTCTCCAAGAAACTACCTAGGGTTATAAGCTAGGTATGCCTGGTAACTTAAGAAATTATCTTTTTTGTGTCTTTTGAAAAGGTGGATCGATGGGACAACTCAATCTGAGTATGGCATTCAGACATTCAGCATGATAAACAAATGAAACAGTGCTCTCAAGAGTTGATTAATCAGCATATAACTTCAAAGATGGATGAAGAAAAGGAATGTAACCAAACCAGTACAGAGTAGGGTTCGAGAGACATTCAAGAAACTAATACCAGGCTATGAGCTGAACAATGGAAAAGAAACCATTCAAAGCTAGACAACATAGATAATAGTGAAAGGAAAATGGAAAGCTGACATCAAAACTGAAAGAAACCTGTGATCTGTATTAGCATAAAGAAAACTCAGTACAATAGCAGATTACTCTATCCAAAATCGAACCATTTTTCAGTCTCAGTTTTCAGGCTTTATAGCCTTTACAAAGCAGTTCTCAGATCCTAAAAGCATGGATCTGTTTTAATTAAATAAAACACTACTGATAGTAAAAAGAAAAAAGATAGGGACTAATCCCTAAAATTAAGGAAATTCTGATATGTTTGTCTCCTTTCTTGTGCTCGATGGTTGGTGAAGTGCAGTTAGCCTCCCAAGGCTCGGTGGCTTTGATAAGGTACGTGTAGATTCGACCTAGCTGATGTGGCACTTGATCTCTTGAACTGTTTCTTCAAAACAATGTTAAAACTAGCCAAAACACCCCCTTGACTTTAATCTTGTTCAAAACCCTTTAAGATATTGATAAAACAATTTATAATTCATTCA
Organism: Larix kaempferi; assembly: GCA_027924585.1. Taxonomy (NCBI): domain Eukaryota; kingdom Viridiplantae; phylum Streptophyta; class Pinopsida; order Pinales; family Pinaceae; genus Larix; species Larix kaempferi. The sequence goes on along the minus strand of BSBM01000223.1, from coordinate 7,933,172 downwards.
TTTTGATCAGCCTTCTGCCATTTCAGCGAACAAATCCGAGATCTGGGCGAAATCTTAAGCGATCTGTGAAAATAGGCTTTCGGCAGCTAAGCCTTCTGCCAGTTTCACACGTTAGCTGCCGAAAGTCAGCCTTTTCGGCAGCTAATGAGCTCTTGGAGGCTCCCCTAAGCTGCCGAAACCTGTAGGATTCCTGAAAAACTTCCTTTGGAAAAAATCGATTTTCTCAATTGTCCGATGTCCGTTTTGCATGTTTGAATAGTCGATTTTGATCTACAGAACATAAGCTATCCATTGGTGCTTTTAGATTTGGATTTGGAGCTCGGGAAGGCTGTCGAAATTGCCCCGCAACATCACGCGATTTCAGCAGAAAATTCCTCTTTGCCGATCTTTGTTGTTCTTCGAAAACACTTGCAGACTTGAGAAACTCGGCCACTTGTGGGTGAGACTTAAGGTACCAGACCCCTTCTAAGTCTTTCCTCAGTGGGAGATTTGTTTTCACCATGGAATGATGAACTGTCACTTAATACCTGGAGACGATCTGTGCAACCAGAAGATATGTTTCCTCTGTAAGTTGAGTCACAGGCAGAGTACAGCAACTGTTTTATGAGTCACATACTAGCTGGAGTTTAAATCAATGAATGGATAGAGGCAAGGTTTAATCTAACTGATCCTCTCCACAAGACTGGCTGTTCTTCAACTGCAATGATGAATCAGGCTTGCTTGACATTGGAGCGTGCAAAAGTAGGATTTTATTTTTTGCATATTGAAACATTTTCGGCAACTTATGTTTTTTCTGTTAACCCCCTTAGCTGCGGAAACTAATCATTTTCGGCCATTAAGCAAACTTCCACAGACTCAGTTAACTGCTGAAAGCTTAAATTTAAAATTTTGAAACCCAAGACTCACAGAAATAAAAATTTTACCCATTCTATCACCCAAAAAGACGGTGGTCAATTTGGGAGATAACAAAACCCAAAAGAAAATATGCTCTAATAGAAATATGGTCCACAAAATATCGTGGATATTCCACTGGAAGAGTTTGTCACAACAGATCTTACAACTTAGTTCTTATTTTATTAGCTTATTTTTATCGAATGACAAATAACTAGAATTCAAACAAGAATAACTAGAGAAAATAAGTACACAATCCACCAAAAAAATAGAAGATATTCCTTGAGAAAACCCACTATGGGGAAAAACCCATCCACAAATGAGGACTATGCCTTGCTCTTTATGTCAAATTGCAAATACAAAGGAAATGGTACTCTCTATGGAGTTACCTATGACTTTGTGGCTAGAATGACTACTACAAGATCTCTTATCTCCTCTATTATGATCAAACATCCACTATCATGATATTGCTCAACTATGGAACAATATAATACATCAAAAGAATGGAACCCCCTTCTCTTCTACCAACCCAATATTTAACATAGCATGATAGTCGTCTAGGGTTAGGTTTAAGGTTTATGCATGCCCTAACTCCCAATTAGGGTTAGGGATTTTGTTCTTCTAGAAAGTTCTTGAAGAATTCCACGCTTGACTTTCTCCACATGTGAGAGAAATGAGAGTTGACGTGGAATCCACTTGGTACCATGGAGGTTAACAAGATAGTTCAACTTGTAGGGGGGCATGACTTTTGCCTATGGACTTTGTGTGAGGCAATTTTTGGACCATTGGAAAGGTCTCGAAGTGTAAAATCATGTGAAGGGGAATTGTGCAAGCAATGAAATTTTGACCACAAAACACATCATTTAGACCCTCGAACAGGCCTTAGAAGGTTTGAGACCCCAATTATGCAAAATGAGACATGCCCATTAAAATGGGTCATATAAGCCAATTCACCCAATATTCTAACCCCAAAAGCTCCAGGTAGGTGATAAATTATATATTGATCAATTTCAGATCAAGCGAGCATTCATTCATTAGTATGTGGGGGAGGCTATGAAAGGGCGCAATTTTTTTGAAGCCGGGGAGGATCCGACTTCCCTCGAGAAGGATTATGAGGAGAATTTTTGGCATATTTTTTTTTATTTGCCAAATTTATTGATAAGTTTATTGGAAACAAAGTTTTTTTTTTCATACTTAGCAGTGAAGTCTCCATTTCTCATTCCATTTGAGGCATTGTGAAGATCATTCCACTCTTTTTCCAACGAGTGGTTGCACGTCACCCAGATTCGGTTCTTTGAGATATATTTTTCTCATTGACTATTTAAATATATTATGATTCATCTATTGTGAATGGGAATCTAAAATGGCCTTGTTTGTCGAAACCCATATCGAGCATTGTTTTCCATTATGGTTAATGGTACTTCTCATTTTGCACCTTTTCATAGTGGATTCTATGCCACTCGTGCATATAGTTTTAGGAGGGTAACCGAGCATTTGTCTCCTTGTACTTCCCAATTTCATAGTGTCGTGGAACTCGCCATTTTGGAGTGTTTCTTTCTAAGGTTTTTTTGCATCTTTGCCACCTTTAGCTTGTACTCCATACTTTCGCCATCAACTTTGACAATCATTTCCATCATCTTTTGCACTTAGTTCAACATTGTGGGGGGAGGGGGAGGGGGGTGGTATGTGATGCTTCCTCGGGTGATTTTTTATTCACCATATTTAATTGAGATCAAGCCTCTTTATAGTGATCCTTGTACACATCGTTGATTCCTATATTGACTTGGCGATTGTAGTGGCCAGTGACCCATGCAGTCCAATGAGATGTATCTGTGTTTATAGGGACACTCAGCATATGATGTTTTATTTAGATGTAAATGAATACCTAATTAGGCCTTCTGTGTCGGGATTTATTCTTAAGTATCAGTTTATTTTGGGTGTGTACATTCAGCACTCATTGCCTAAGCAGTTTGGAATGTGAAATCAATACTCACTGCCTCAGGAGTTCAAAAATTGCTACTTGGATATCTACATGTATCTTTGATGGCATTGATAGCGTGGGGTTTCTTACCCTCTTTAGGGTTTCAACCATTCTTCCTCTTTTGATCCTTTAGTGCCAGAATCCCCATATCTCTTTTGATCGTTTATGGTGTTCGAAGCCTTGTTCTAGTTCCTAAATAGCACCTATTTCTTTCGAGCATTAATGTGGTGTTTGTCATTGTTTTCCATTTCCGTGCCTCTCCAACCTATCCACTTCTTCAAAGTTCAACCATGTTCATTGAGTTTGTTTTGCTCTACTCTTCTTCGGAGTTTTGGTTAAATCTTTTAGCCTCCACGAATCTCATGCGCTTGTCATTCACGACATCATTGTGAGATCTTCTTCAGTTTTATCTCCAATGCTTTTTTCAATAGTGATGTTTTTCTTCCTTTTGGAGAGGAGTTTTTACCCTACGGGTTTTTGTCATTTTCTCAGCTTATGAGAGTTTGTACATGGGTACCTTATCAGGCCTCATTGTAGTTGTCGGGATTCATCTTTTTTTTATTTTGTTTCCTCCCTAGGTTTTGTTTATGGTGATGTTGGTGTTGGTATTTTCCAATGCATACAACCTATTTTGATTGTAAGCTTATGTAGACTCTCAACCCCAACTAATCTTTCTTAGGGTTTGTTGGGCCTCCCCAATATTATGAATTGGGATCTATAAGTTTACATGATTCACATCAATAAATTTATTTCTTCTATTATGTTGAGGATCATATTACAAATGTTGTAAAATAAGAGTTACCTCTCCACAGGGAGAGTGATCTGCACTCTTCACAGTGCTAGTCGATCATAGGCTAGAGTTTTTGGAAAAACGTAACTAAAACATAAGATGAGGAGCACCTAAGGAATCAAGGCAAATGTTGATGCATAAAAAATTGCAACCTTGTACCACGAACCACTAGAATCCAGTCACAAAATTTGGTTGGTGTTCTGAGGGTAGACAATGTGTGGATCACAATATGTTTTGGACAGAACTATGATGGAAATAGTGGTTGGAGGTTGTGCGAGGGATGAAAGATGTCGATCCAATATGAAAACGTTACCTAGAAGCATGCCAGGGTGAAATAGACCAAATCTAGTGGTAGAGCAACTAGACAAGGTGACACTGATCATATGGGGACAAACATAAAACTAAAGGAGAATGAGCTAGAGAGAGCATCAACGAAGATTGTCAGGCCTATGAAATGAAACAATATTTGGGTGGGAGGTGGTAACATAGGCATGGACCAATGTTCTCATTTCAGCCTTAAATTATATTGTAGCTACAAAGTTATTAATCACAAGTACTCTCAGCTCTGCTCAAGGTAAACCCTCAGCTTTTCTCAGGTAAGGATATGCACCTACATAAGGCGCAATGTTGGATTTTGGATGTTCAGTGATTCTAGGTGAACCTCCATTTTATTGGAAGCAGATTAATTACTCCACCGCTTAATATATGGCCACCAAAATTTCTAAAAGGAAACACCGCCCAGATTTGTAACCAAACAAGTTTTGAAAAGCCTCAACCACCACACCTCATTACCCATTTAAATATTTGAAGAGGCGTTTAGTGACTTGGATTAGATTATTAAATTGTGAAAAGCCATTACCATTAATGTATTTTGGCTCTACAGAATCGGGCCAGCAATCACATGTCATTCACTACATTTCTGAAGGGCCAACACAGTCTTCATTATGTCAGCCTATAACAAAGCATTTATTTCTACAGTTAAAATTTTGTAATGAAGGGTCAATTAGTATTTAATTACCGACTATGCTGAAGCACTATAAATACTCATCCTTGTAATCGTGATTCAGAGACAGAGTTGAATAAGATTATAAACTTGAAACTAAACTCGGAATTTTTACTGTGTACTCTATTATTTGAGTTTGAAAACTCATATTCATTTTGAAGTTATTTTTGTTGTAGCAAGTTAAGGGATTAGAGTTATTTTGTGAGTTAAATGTGTTTAATTGTTGAAATAGAGTATTAGTCAAGTTTATGAACGCAGGGGTCATCAAAACATAGCTGAAACAGTCAGCTGCAACACAGCTGCAACTGTCTTGTAGATTACTGTTAGCTAAACAGTCAGCTGCAACACAGTTGCGATAGTCCTGTATGTGAAAATTTATGAGATTTGAGATCTGTGTGTGTTGCTGTGTGTAAAAGAAACACTCCCCTTCCTTCCCACAGTGGTATCAGAGCGTGGTTAAGTTTTTATTTCTCATTTTTCTATTTTGAGTAATTTGGAATTTAATAAGTGATGGAGACTAACAACAATGTAGTGCATCCACAAATTCCTTTGTTGACTAAGAGAAATTATGATACATGGTTTATTAAGATGAGAACTATCCTGCATGTTGAGAATATTTCATATTTTGTTACGATTGGCTACCCAGAGCCAGTTGATCAAGCTGTTGAATTGGCTCTGTCAAATGCTGAGCGTGTTCTATTGAAGTAAAATAGGAAGAAGGACAACAAAGCTCTTGGCCTTATTCAACAAGGCCTACGTGAATTTATATTTCTGAAGATATCAAGTGTTGAGTCTTCAAAGAAAGCTTGGGACACTCTTGAAACTTGCTATCAAGGTGTGACCAAAGTGAAGAATGTTAAGTTGCAGAACTTTAGAAGGGACTTTGAGAATTTGAAGATGAAGGACAGTGAAACTGTTGATAATTTTATGACTCAAGTTATGAACATTGTAAACCAGATGAGATAGTATGGTGAAGACCTCTCAGATCAGCGTGTGATTGAGAAATTGCTGGGATGTTTGCCCAATAAGTTTGAAGCAGTGGTTATTCCCATTGAAGAGTTTAAATATCTCAATCAAATGGACATTTATGAGCTAACTAGTTCTTTGATTGCTCATGAATCAAGAATGAATAGGTATGATGATACTTCATTAGAAAATTATTTTAAATATCAGTTACATGTTACTAGAAGCAGAAGAAGAGGAAGGTCTAGTAGTAGAGGAAGAGGAGGTCGAACTGCTGATCATAGTGACATCAGAAATGATTCATAATCTTAAAGAAGTTACAATAGAATACTCCTAGCGTAAGGGGGAGTAGCAACAGAACATGACAGCCAAGAAATCAAAGGTATGATAGATCTAAAGTTCAATGTTTCTATTGCAATAAATTTGGGCATTTTGCTAACAAGTGTTGGAAGAATCAAGAACATACTAGTAAGTTGTCTACAGACATTACAAGGAGACTGAACATGAGGAGAATCTTATGTTTTTAACTTGTAATGTCACCTAGGAAAGTTCAAATGATATATGGTTTTTGGACAGTGCAAGCAGCAATCATATGACTGGAAATAAGGAGTTATTTTTAAGTATAGATACAAGCATTCAGTCTGAACTGAAGTTAGGTAATGACAGTAAGGTAAAATTTAATGGTAAAGGTGTGATTGTTGTATATGCCAAGAATGGTAAAAGAAGAACAATTCATTATGTTTATTATGTTCCTGGTTTAATGTGTAATTTATTAAGTGTTGGACAATTGTTAGAGAAGAAGTACAGAGTGTTCTTCAAGAACAAGGTATGTACTATTTATGACAAATATCCAAGTAAGCAGTTGATAGCCAAAGTATAGATGACAAATAATAGAATATTTTCGTTGATTATGAGGAATGATTTGACTAACTCTTTGAATGCTTATAAAACTAAGAGTTTAGATCAATCATGGTTATGGCAGTTAAGGTATGGCGATTTACATTTTGGTGGCTTAGATTTGCTACAGAAGGAGCAAATGGTAAAAGGGTTGCCCAATATTCAACAGCCATCAAACTCATGTGAGAGCTGCATATTGGGAAAGCATCATAGAGAGAAATTCATCTCTGGGGTCTCATACAGAGGAAAACCACCATTGGAGCTGGTACACACAGATTTGTGTGGACCGATGCAAACACCTTCTTTGACTGGTAATGTTTATTTTATGACTTTCATTGATGATTTTAGTCGAAAAACTTGGGTGTATTTGCTGAAACAGAAATCTCAAGTTTTTGATGTGTTTAAAAGCTTTAAAGCTATGGTTGAAAAAGACAGTGACAAATTTATTAAAGTCTTGAGATCAGATAGAGGAGGTGAGTATATGTTAAATGATTTTGTGTAATTTTTTCAATATTATGAAATTAAACGACAGTTTACTGCTCACTACACTCCACAACAAAACGGAGTGGCAGAGAGAAAGAATCGAACCATTATGAACATGGCTCAAAGTATGATAAAGGAGAAGCATCTTCCGGATGAATATTGGGGAGACACTGTTACTTGTTCAGTGTACATTCTGAACAGAAGCCCAACTAAGAGTGTGAAGGATCGAGTTCCTCAACAAGCATGGAGTGGTAAGGGTAGCAGCATATCTCATTTAAGGATTTGTGGGTGTGTAGCTTATGCACATGTACCTGAAGAGATTAGGCGAAAGTTAGATGACATAAGTCAGAAATGCATTTTTGTTGGATATAGTGAAGAATCTAAAGCATATAGACTCTATAATCCCATCACCAAGAAGTATGTCATCAACAAAGATGTGGTGTTTAAGGAAGAAGAAGCATGGGTTAGCAGCATAGATAAGTTGGTTGCAAAGGACATTGTTACACCTCGTGTAGAAGATGAAGAAGATGGGCAGGTAATACATGGAGGATAGATAAATCCACAAACATCTACACCAGCAAACTTAAGAACACCTATCAGAATGCCCAGAACTCAAGAACATGGTGAACCATCAAGTGTTGGTGGACGACAAGGAATAGGATCAGAGGTAAGTAATGAATCAAATCCTACATTAGCTTCATTAAGAAACAGAGTTAGAGGTCAACATACCAAAAGTTTAAGAGAATTGTATGAACAAAACAAAGAAGTAGATCAAGTTTCAAATTTTGCATTGATAGCATGTGATCGAATAAATTTTGATGAATTTGTTAAAAATGATGTTTGGATAAAAACAATGGATGAAGAAATTGATGCCATAGAAAGAAATAATACTTGGGATCTTGTAGATTTTCCTGATAATAAAAATTGTATTGGTGTCAAATGGATTTATAAGACTAAGTTAAATGTTGATGGTGAAGTTGAAAAATACAAAGCAAGACTTGTAGCTCAGGGGTTTAGTCAGCAACCCGGTATTGCTTATAATGAGACTTATGCACCTGTAGCCAGACTTGTTACGGTAAGAATGGTATTAGCTATTACTGCTCATTAAAAAATGGTATGTACATCAAATGGATGTAATGTCTGCATATTTAAATGGATATTTAGAAGAAGAGGTTTATGTGAGACAACCGCCTGGATATGAAATTGATGGACAGGATGACAAAGTCTACAGATTAAAGAAAGCATTGTATGGATTGAAGCATGCACCCAGAGTATGGTACAGCAGGATTGATGAATATTTGAATAGTGACCCGAGATATATTGTTGGATCAACAAAGTTTGGTATTTAGTATACATCAAACACAATTTTTAAGTTGATTGGATATACTGACAGTGATTTTGCAGGTTCTACAGATGATAGAAAGAGCACATCTAGATATGTATTTAGTTTTGGATCGGGATCGGTACTATGGGCTTCAAAGAAGCAGCACATAGTGACATTATCCTCTGCTAAGGTGGAGTATGTTGCAGCAACAGCAGCTACATGTCAAACTGTGTGGATGGGAAGAACTCTTTCTGAGTTGCAGCATGAACAAGATGGACCAACTCAGATTTTATGTGACAATAAATCAGCCATTGCACTATCAAGAAATCACGTCTTTCATAAAATAAGTAAGCATATTGATACAAGGTATCATTTCATTCGAGAATTTATAAACAAGAATGAAATCAGTATAGAATTTTGCACATCAAAAAATAAGTTTGCAGACCTATTTACAAAACCTCTAGGGAAAGAGTTGTTTGAATTTCATAGGAAAAACATTGGGGTTTGTAAGCTGTAACAGAAATCTAGTATTTCAAAGTTTTGTTTTGGGAGAATGTTGGAAGCGGATTAATTACTCCAGCACTTAATAGATGGCCGCCAAAATTTCTAAAAGGAAACACCACCCAGATTTGTAACTGAACAAGTTTTGAAGAGCCTCCACTGCCACACCGCCTTACACATTAAAATATTTGAAGAGGAAGTCACTGACTTGGCTCAGATTATTAAATTATAAAAAGCCATTACCATTAATGTATTTTGACTCTACAAAATCGGGCACTAACAATCGCATGTCATTCACTACATTTCTTAAGGGCCAACATAATCTTCATTATGTCAGCCTGTAACATTATGTTAACCTGTAACAAAGCATTTATTTCTGCAGTTAAAATTTTGTAATGAAGGGTCAGTTAGCACTTAATGACCAACTATGCTGAAGCACTATAAATACTCATCCTTGTAATCGTGATGGAACTAAACTCATAATTTTTACTATGTACTATGTTATTTGAGTTTGAAAACTCATATTCATTTTGAATTTATTTTGTTGTAGCAAGTTAAGAGATTAGAGTTATTTTGTGAGTTAAATGTGTTTAATTGTTGAAATAGAGTATTAGTCAAATTTATGAACACAATGGTTATCAAAACATAGCTAAAACAAGCAGCTGCAACACAGCTGCAACTGTCCTGTAAATTACTATTAACTAAACAGTAAGCTGCAACATACCTGTAGATGAAAATTTCAACTTTGAGATATGTGTATGTTGCTGTGTATAAAAGAAACACTCCCATGCCTTTCCACACATTTAATATGTGTAAAACTGAATACTTCAATTGAGAGAATGATACTTCAAATTCTTTTCATAAAAACACTCTAATAAAACGAATAATTGTACATATATTTTCAACATACTTTATTTAAATATTATTGATATGCTCACTACTTCTTTAACCTGTACTTTTTTATTATAGCCTTGGAGACGTTCCAGGCATTTGCAACCTGTTTCATGCAATGTTTAGCTGACATCGGGGCGCTAATTCCAGGGATTTATTGTCAGCAGAAAGGCGCACTGATTGGCTGACATATTGACATCTTCAGGTTTGTTTCAATGCATTCCTTGACAGCACTGATGGTGTACTAATTGGAAAAGTTACATATAGCTCATCTTCATGTCTATTTTAATTCATTCTCGACAGAAGAGAGGTTCTCTTTCAATGCATTCCTGACAGCAGCCAGGGTGTAGTCATTGGAGGAGCTGCATATAGCTCATCTTGTCTTCAGGTCTGTAATCTGTATTAATGCTTTCCTGGCTGCAGAAAGGGTGGGTGTAGTCAGTGGAGTTACATATCTATTCCAGACAGGTATTGAAGGCTCATTAGAGGAGCAATTACATTGTAGTATGGGTACACTTTTGAGGAGTCTTGCATGCAGTAGGGCGCAGATCTGACATCAAATTCAACAATAACGAGGCCGAATTATGAAGAAAAATTAAACACCTGTTTTTGGCTTCTCACCAGTACACTGTTGATAATCCTAATCAAGTTTTTATCGCAAGTGATAAGTGCCATCTAAAATTGAATTGTAGCCCATGAGAGATCTAGTTTAACTACATGAACAGGTATATTCAGTTAAGCTACCTTCCGCAATGATCCTTGGGTAACCCTCACCGGTCTAGCAATTCCGGTTCTTATTATGAGATTATCCAATATCCACCAATAGGTTTTTTGGTAGAAACAGAGACAGACAAGAGAGACAGCTATTTGGATTAAATTCATCCACAACCAAAATTAACGTTAATATAAAATTTTCAACCTATCTCCGGTAGCTATTTCGATAGATTTCATTCACAACCAAAATTAACGTTAATATAAGATTCTCAGCCGTTCTCTTTTGCCTGTTAATATAACGAAAATAGTGTAGAAAGTACACTTCACGGCCCTGTGTTTAATCGTCCCGTCCCTAAATTATCATTTAATCTACACAATTTTGACGTGAAATTAAAGATTTACTGCTCCGACACAAAGAACAGATTCGTAAAATTACAAAATATGATCGTTACGCATGGTTTCCATCCTTTCTTGGAATTGAACCTCAAAATACTTCAAGAGAGAAGTCTCCGAAGCTTGAACGACTTTCAACTAAAAGTCGACAACCCTCCCGATCTCTCCTTGGACATTATTTCGCAGGTTTGCGACAATATTTTCATGGCGGGAATATTTGCTAAATAACTTAGCCTGAAACATTTTTTTGATGATGGACTCAGCTGATTATCCATATGAACTCTTCTCAAATATTTCCTGTGAAAACTTGAACGAACGAGAGCATGAAACCAGAATTTGACTAACATGATATATTTTAAAATTGTATTTGATATTGTAACATTTTTTAAATCAATAAAATATATTAGATTAATAACTTAGAAATATATTAAGTTTGTATTTACTATTCCTGTACGTTTTTTCCTAGGTGATTAGATTGATAACAATATTACGAAACTAGTTGGTAAAGAAAGTTCTTATTATGTCCCCCATATATAGTTTTGAGTCGGGTGGCATTAGTTGGGGTGGCAAAAATCGCGGATATGAAATTGCAAAGTTTTTGTTAAAGTTTATATTTATTTGTATTTTTTGATTTTTTTAAAGTTCATTTTACGTGGTTGTGGTTTCATCCTTACGCAGTGACGTTGGCCTGGGGCTGTGTGCCCCAGGCCCCGACGGCAGGGTGACGTTTGCTGTTTTAAATGGGGTTTAAATGAGGTTTAAATGGTCTCGGGACTGAAGACTCCTGTGCGATTTAATCACCAGTCTTGTCCATTTATCGTGCCTTTCGTCGAGCTCTATTGTGCGCCCGCTAGCGTCGGGTTTAAACGTGTTGCAGTTGGCGTATTCATGCAACACTACAGGTTTAAATGAGGTTTAAATGGTCTTGGGACTGAAGACTCCTGTGCGATTTATTCACCAGTCTTGTCCATTTATCGTCCCTTTCGTCGAGCTCTGTTGTGCGCTCGCTAGTGTCTGGTTGAGGTGTTGCAGGGGTTTAAACGTGTTGGAGTTGGCGTATTCATGCAACACTGCAGGTTTAAATGAGGTTTAAATGGTCTCGGGACTCAAGACTCCTGTGCGATTTATTCATCAGTCTAGTCCATTTATCCTCCCTTTCGTCGAGCTCTGTTGTGCGCCCTCTGGCGTCGGGTTGAGGTGTTGCAGGGGTTTAAACGTGTTGCAGTTGGCGTATTCATGCAACACGTGTTGCAGTTGGTCCAGAGTTTCGTGGTGTTAATGCAGTATGGCGCAGGGTGACGGTGGTCTCGGGACTCAAGACTCCTGTGCGATTTATTCACCAGTCTTGTTGATTTATCGTCCATTTCGTCAAGCTCTGTTGTGTGCCCATTAGCGTCGGGTTGAGGTGTTCCAGTGGTTTAAATGGTGTTGCAGTTGGCGTATTCATGTGGTATGGTCTAGGGTTTCGTGGTGTTAATGCAGTGTGGCACGGGGTGACGGTGGTCTCGAAACTCAAGACTCCTGTGCGATTTATTCACCATTCTTGTCGATTTATCGTCCCTTTCGTCGAGCTTTGTTGTGCGCCCGCTAGCGTCGGGTTGAGGTGTTCCAGGGGTTTAAACGGTGTTGCAGTTGGCGTATTCATGCGGTATGGTCCAGAGTTCCGTGGTGTTAATGCAGTATGGCGCGGGGTGACGTTTGCCGGTTTAAATGAGGTTGGTGGTCTCGGGACTCAAGACTCCCGTGCGATTTATTCACCAGTCTTGTCGATTTATCGTCCGTTTCGTCGAGCTCTGTTGTGCGCCTGCTAGCGTCGGGTTGAGGTGTTCCAGGGGTTTAATGCGGTGTGCTCGCTGTTTGCAGGGGTGAAGGACGGTCTCCATGCTTGGGTGATGGAGCACTCTGAAGCTATATTTTAGAGGTTCTCTGGTGTTCAAGCTTGTTCTGTTTGGTGCGACTTGCTTTTGTGTTGTGGCTGTTTTTGTTGGCTTTTTTGTGGTGGCATGGTTGTTTGTGGCTTATTGGCGGTGGTCCAGCGAAGGTGCGGTGGTTTCTGGTGGTGGGTATTGCTGTCTGAATGCGCTTCATTCATCCAGTAATTTGCGGTGTTCGTGTCTGAACGTGTAGAGCGCTTTCTTGGTGCAACGAGCTCTGTATTCTGCAATTTCATTGACGGGTTCTTTGGACGGGTAACCCTTGGAATTTTCTCTTCAGCTGAGACTTGTGTTTTCTGTTTTATGAAAAAAAACTGATTTTGTTATACTGTACGATTAATTGGTTATAAAATTTTATAAATGTAAGAATTTTACGAATGTATGGTTTTTATTTCACAATCTGCGTCAAGAAATATTGTTCAAACTTTTGTTCCATAATTTATTCCATAATTTATTTCATAAGAATTGTTTGTGACTGTGGTTTAAAAAACACAAAGACTGCGTAATTGGTCATTACCATTTCTTTTCTTGGGTAATGACCTAAACTCCCTGAAATGAATGTACGGGGAATGGAATTGGATGTATGTATGTATCTAAACATTTAATGCCAAGAGTGGCAACCTCCCTCTTTCCCTGGTATTTCGGCGAGGTATGGAGTGGGTCATGATATCATGGGTTGCGTCGGCGCTGGGATTAAATGCTAATACTAGCCTGCCACCCAGGCACCGGGTAGCAAATAATGGCATTATATTATATTATTAATTAAATTTACAGATCTGTTTGTATTTATTTTATTTTGCTTTGTTCTTTTTCCATTTCCATTATGCCATGTGGTATGAATGTGATATTTTTAAATGGTTCTTTGGTCTACTTCGTTTAAGTGGTTTTGCTTTTCGCATGGACCTGTTTTTCAAGTTTTCTCAAAAAATAGATACTATACAGATTTACTGAATCTAGAAATAGAAAGCACTTTCAACATAAGTATCTGTACTTGAGAATACAAGTCTACCCCAAAACAACAGACCGGGAGCTTAAGAGAGGGGTGTTCATTTTCCATTGCCTTTGGCAACTTCCCATATAAGAGAAACGACATTTCGGGTGCAGTATAAAATATGGGTCTTTGGCGAGATACTCCATTGTCTTTGACTTTGACATCTGCCAAATGAGGTAACGACTAACAAGTATTTCAGTTGCATATGTGGCTGAAGGGGAAACCCTTAGATGCAGTGATGCTGAGATTCACAACCTACTGTTTTATTTAAGGATAAATTTTTGAAACATCTAATCTGAAATGAAGTCTATGATAACTTAGCAACAAGATGGTTTGGTTTCATCTAAAGAAGAAAACGTGGACAGTGTTTGCAAGAGAACACTCCTGTAAATTCACAGGAATCCTGTGAATATTTAGAGAGCCCTATATTGGCAAAGTTTGTTATTTGTCATGGATACTATTACAAGAAACATGAACATTAACAAACTCTTAGATGCAGTGATGGTGGTATTGACAAACTGCTATTTTATTTAAGGAAAAATTGATGAAATATCCAATCTGAAAATAGCTTTTTCTTTAGATGAAACCAGATCAGCTTGTTGCTAGGCTACCATAGACTGCATTGGTCAGCTTGGGTATGCTTGAGTGATCTATAGTTTGTCGCAATAATGTAGATGTATACTTTTTTGGGCTGTGTGGACAGGGGTTTGACACCAAGACAAAGGTTAATGGCCCACAGTCATGGCAGTAACCATAGTAAAGGGATGAGATCCCGATTGTATGATTCTGAACCACTATTTGTCTTATGTTGTTATTACAAATGGGCTTTTCTTATGAGATTCTGATGAGATTCTTATCTTCTCCATTACTTGAGTCTTGGTATGATCTGTTTTTGATGGCTTTGAAAATGATTTTCTGCTAATAACACCACGAAACCCTGGACCAACTACAACACGTGTTGCATGAATACGCCAACTGCAACACGTTTAAACCCCTGCAACACCTCAACCCGACGCTAGCGGGCGCACAACACCTCATTTAAATCTGCAGTGTTGCATGAATACGCCAACTGCAACACGTTTTAAACCCCTGCAACACCTCATCCCAACGCTAGCTAGCGCACAACAGAGCTCGGCGAAAGGGACGATAAATGGACAAGACTGGTGAATAAATCGCACAGGAGTCTTGAGTCCCGAGACCATTTAAACCTCATTTAAACTTGCATTGTTGCATGAATATGCCAGCCTTTGAGTTACAGCATAATTTATTTTTAGTTTTTATTTTGCTGACTTGGTGGAGTCATGATTTTTTCAATCGCTTTCACGAAGATGTTTTAATCTCTTTCACTAAAATGAGTTGTTCATTTATCAAAATGTTTCCATGCATAATTATTAGGAGGGTTACACAAACAGAAATATGAACCCAACTCACACTTCCTAATTAGATGCATCTAGCTTTGTTAATAAACCGTTTGCAGCTAGATTTTTCTTAGCCTTTTTGCACAAAATGTTAAAGTTTATATTTATTTGTATTTTTTGATTTTTTTAAAGTTCATTTTACATGGTTGTGGTTTCATCCTTACACAGTGACATTGGCCTGGGGCTCTGTGCCCCAGGCCCCGGCGGCAGGGTGACGTTTGCCGTTTTAAATGAGGTTTAAATGGGCTCAGGACTGAAGACTCCTGTGCGATTTATCCACCAGTCTTGTCCATTTATCGTGCCTTTCGTCGAGCTCTACTGTGCGCCCGCTAGCGTTGGGTTGAGGTGTTGCAGGGGTTTAAACGTGTTTCAGTTGGCGTATTCATGCAACACTGCAGGTTTAAATGAGGTTTAAATGGTCTCGGGACTCAAGACTCCTGTGCGATTTATTCACCAGTCTTGTCCATTTATCAGCCCTTTCGTCGAGCTCTGTTGTGCGCCCGCTAGCGTCGGGTTGAGGTGTTGCAGGGGTTTAAACGTGTTGCAGTTGGCGTATTCATGCAACACTGCAGGTTTAAATGAGGTTTAAATGGTCTCAGGACTCAAGATTCCTGTGCGATTTGTTCCTCAGTCTTGTCCATTTATCGTCCGTTTTGTCAAGCTCTGTTGTGCGCCCTTTGGTGTCGGGTTGAGGTGTTGCAGGGGTTTAAACGTGTTGCAGTTGGCGTATTCATGCAACACGTGTTGCAGTTGGTCCAGGGTTTCATGGTGTTAATGCAGTATGGCGCGGGGTGACGGTGGTCTCGGGACTCAAGACTCCTGTGCGATTTATTCACCAGTATTGTCGATTTATCGTCCATTTCGTCGAGCTCTGTTGTGTGCCCATTAGCGTCGGGTTGAGGTGTTCCAGGGGTTTAAACGGTGTTGCAGTTGGCGTATTCATGCGGTATGGTCCAGGGTTTTGTGGTGTTAATGCTGTGTGGCACGGGGGTGACGGTGGTCTCGGGACTCAAGACTCCTGTGCGATTTATTCACCATTCTTGTCGATTTATCATCCCTTTCATTGAGCTCTGTTGTGCGCCCGCTAGCGTCGGGTTGAGGTGTTCCAGGGGTTTAAACGGTGTTGCAGTTGGCGTATTCATGTGGTATGGTCCAGAGTTCCGTGGTGTAAATGCAGTATGGCGTGGGGTGACATTTGCTGGTTTAAATGAGGTTGGTGGTCTCGGGACTCAAGACTCCCGTGCGATTTATTCACCAGTCTTGTCGATTTATAGTCCGTTTCGTCGAGATCTGTTGTGCGCCCGCTAGCGTCGGGTTGAGGTGTTCCAGGGGTTTAATGCGGTGTGTTCGCTGTTTGCAGCGGTGAAGGACGGTCTCCATGCTTGGGTGATGGAGCACTCTGAAGCTATATTTTAGAGGTTCTCTGGTGTTCAAGCTCGTTCTGTTTGGTGCGACTTGCTTTTGTGTTGTGGCTGTTTTTGTTGGCTTTTTTGCGGTGGCGTGGTTGTTTGTGGCTTATTTGCGGTGGTCCAACGAAGGTGGGGTGGTTTTTGGTGGTGGGTATTGCTGTCTGAATGCGCTTCATTCATCCAGTAATTTGCGGTGTTCGTGTCTGAACGTGTAGAGCGCTTTCTTGGTGCAACGAGCTCTGTCTTCTGCAATTTCATTGACGGGTTCTTTGGACGGGTAACTCTTGGAATTTTCTCTTTAGCTGAGACTTGTGTTTTCTGTTTTATGAAAAAAAATCGATTTTGTTATACTGTACGATTAATTGGTTATAAAATTGTATAAATGTAAGAATTTGTTATACTGTACTGCATTAACACCACAAAACCCTAGACCATACCGCATCAATATGCCAACTGCAACACCGCGAGAAATTTATCTCGCAACAAGTACTGCTCCCACTTGACCAAGGAATGTGTTATTGCCAACATCTTTCCATCATATGTAGATTTTATATGCTCATTCAGTTGTAACTTTTGACTCTCAAAGGCAATGAGATGTTTATCACTTATGAGCAGAACTCCTACGCATGTTCCTGAAACATAGTATTCATGGACACATGTTTTCCTGACATCTAGATTTGTCAAGACCAGAGTGAATGTCATTAAGGTTTTCAACTTTTCAAAATAGTCTTTAGCTTTTTTATCCCATATAAAGGCATCACTTTTAAATAATGATGTTAATAGTGCCACAATTTGTGTGCGCGTTCTCAATGTTCTTATTATGTCCCCGACATATAGTTTTGAGTCGGGTGGCATTAGTTGGGGTGGCAAAAATCGCGGATATGAAATTGCAAAGTTTTTGTTAAAGTTTATATTTATTTGTATTTTTTGATTTTTTTAAAGTTCATTTTATGTGGTTGTGGTTTCATCCTTACGCAGTGACGTTGTCCATATTTATCATCTAAAACATATATAATAAATTTTTATTAAATTAAAAAATATAAGATATATTCTTAACATCTCATCATCTCATCTCTGCAAGCTTCTTCATTGTTGGCCAATTAACAAATTAATATCCCTCCTCTCTATGCAATGGGTTCCCTTTAAAGCTTTGATATTTCCAAATTGATATCACTAAGCAATACATGTTCAAATTTGATGAACCAATTTACACTTAAAGGACTCATTATAATATTTTTTCTCTACAGAGTATCTTGAGTGTTTCAACATTCTAATAAGAGGCAGTTTGCTCTTGCATTTGAAACAAGCATGCACGTTATGTCATTTCTTTCACTTGTAGTAATAAGTGATCTTTTTAGCATTATTTTGAGGTTTTTAATGCTATTGTAACTTTTTTTCCCACTTTTTAGCTTTCTTTTGTGATTATTTAATAGTATTTCATATTGAAGTTTTACTTAAATGATGAAAAAAAATTATATTGGCTTTTATAAATAATATATCTCTAAAACTATCAATTTTCATATTAATGAGCTTATTTGTGATAATCAATGTTGTAGATGACATCTCTAATAAACTCATTAGTGTAAACTAGTATGCTTCATTTAAAGAGATCCAAACTGAGCACCTTCTAGCGAAAAGTTGCCCAAATATCCAACAACATTGCAACAACTAGTTGAGCTATTTGCATGGGTTGTTTGTGTGTGTGTTAAAGCAAAACCTTGTGGGATCCCCAACCTTCCTCGAAATATTTGGAGGGTGCTTCAACTATCATCTATAATAGTGGATGGTAACCCCAAGAGAGTTGATCAAATTTGTATATATGATCTATGACCTCCCATTGGCATGATTCTTTGGGTGTACACTTCAACCATTTGAGCCACCACTAGGGGGGTTTCTAAGGAAAACCTCACAAGATCCCCCTATTCCCTAGATTATGTAGATGAAGGGAAACTCAAGCACCAACAACAATAGTGTCTAATAATCCCAAGTGACTTGACCAGATTTGACCCTATGAACTATGGCCTATTATCAACATAATACCTTGTATTGATGATTCAACCGCTTGAAATCACTCTTGAAACTCCATACAAACATATACATATCTATGCATGCAAATTAATAAATTTATTGTTGTTATTATTAACAAAATCTATGTGATTTTTTTCTAGTTTTTACCAATTTAAAAGCTATATACATTATATAGATATGAACATTACAATTTGCCTGAGTTATAAAACACACCTCTATAGTAGTGTACGAGACTAAGAAATTCACTTGATGATGTCATTGATTTGGGGATAGGTCACTTAGTAATTACCACAATTTTCTTGCGCTTAACCTTGATGATTTCAGTTAAAATGATATGTGCTAAAAACACTTTTTAATTTTGTCCAAAACTGCATTTGAACTTGTTAGCTGCAATTGGTCGAAATGTGTATATATTTAAATTTCTACACACATATCCCAAGTACAGACATCCTTTAGGATAGAGACATTTCAGAGTCATATAACATATAGAAATTTCAGAATCACATAACATCTAGGAAATTCAGTGTAGCTTGAGTGTGAGTAAGATTTGGGTTTTGTGCAAAATGTCTTTGTTTTTTGTAGTAAATAAAAGAGGTCTGGAAATTGGAATTTTTGTTATTTAGAAATATAAATAATTTATTCATTTCCTGTTTACGAAATCTGGTTACAAATTTTTTGTTAAATTGCTGAATATTGTATTAATTAGATTTTATTATTCATTTCACGTTAGGGCTAAATCTAGAGAAATTAGTTACTGTCAAGAATTTCTTTCTGCAAAGCAGTTGTCTATAATGCTTAGTTATAGGCCTTAATAATGAAAAACAGAAAATATAAGTACTTCATGCAAAAGAATGAGTACTCATTATTGCATAATCATCACAATTGAATGCTGATTTAAAACTATGTAATAATGCATCAAAAAATTGTTCTTGGTTTCTAACTCTTTCATTTCATTTGCAAAGTGCAAATGTGAATAACTATACTAAGCAAGCATTTACAAACAAGCATTTACAGGTGTATTTGCTTATCCTTGGATGATTCCTAGAGTTGTTGCATGTAATTTATTCTCACAAAAAATGAGAAAAAAATTTAAAAGTGGTACTGATCTAAAGCCTTTGAAAAATTGCATTTAAAATATATTCCTAACAAAAATGTTTATTGAATTGTTTTCCAACATACTTTTCATTGCAAGTGGATATGCAAAAGACACTGTTCTATTTTGTTCATTGCTTGCAAGTGTCACAAACAATGTGACTTAGTTTTGCTTATTTCCAAAGTTGCATTGGTCATGCAGTTTTTTCTTCCTATGTTTCTTCTTCTGATGGAGAACATTGAACATAATCAATGTTCTGCCATAGGAGCAACATCTGTTCCGATTATATGACAGGCATTTGATGATATTGATGTTTCTTTTTCAACAAACCATTTGTTTCGTTTACAAGCTTTTCATTATCGAAATCGAGATTGTCTCTTTGATTCCTTTGTTGTTCTCTTGCATTTTCGCTACACATCCTTGGAGATAAGAGAAGCAACCATAAACCATTTTCGTTTGCGTCTAGCTGCAAACGATCCAGTTGCAATTTCTTCTTTGAACTTGGAATTGGATCCTTTGTACTTGTTTCAATTGCATGGGATAGAAAATAGAGATCTTTACTTGGAACGAATGTCGCAAGCTGCATCTCAGCCGGATGCAGAAAATGTTTACGGCCTTTGGGGTGATATCTTCTACATAAAATGGTTTGCAAACTGGTTAAATGTGCCTGTTGCTATATGGTCATTGAGAAGCAAAAGGAAATATCTTCATTTCAACCCTTCCTGTACTGGATATTGCTACAATATTCTATTCCATGATCACATCCCAGCTGTTGGGCACTTTGAAGCTTTGCTTTCATACAAGTTGCTAGGACCCGACTATGTTGTTTTCAATGGACAATCAGATACTTCTTCTATTGATTCTTGTCAAGATATCTTTTTCGAGTGTCATCGGTTAAGAAAAAGTCTATTGCAACAAGGATTCCAATTAATCTCTCGCATTGATGGCCATTGCTGTGACTCGTTATTTGAATCAATTTCAAAATTGACAAACACATTTGATAGTGCAAGCCTCAGAAAAACAATAGCGCAAACTTTTTTCAACTGCATGCTTTCAAATGATGCAAGAGCCTTTCATTGTCTAGAAACATTTCTTCATCTTGAGACAGTGCAAGAAAATCAACTTGTTTCTAGTTGGCAAACCTTTGTAGTGAATTTGGCAGAGCCTTATACAATTGGCCATGTAAATGATGGCCATTTCACAATTCAATGGTTGTGTGAGGTTTTGGAAGTCAACATATTTCTTTTGAACATACACTCTTACAAAGTGGAAAACCAATTCTTCTCAACAAATACATCGTCAAAGATCTATTTCCTTCTTCATCATGAAATTGACAAATGCCATTCGCATTTTCATCCCTTGTGTCAGACAAGCATTGAAAAAAATTCTCCAATATTGTCAAATGCCATGACTAGGAATCTTCCTATCAATGCAATGATGAAAACAATTGACAGTTGTCATCATCGAACTCTTTGCAATGTCATTGAAAAAGAACATTCTCTTGACCTTTGCAAAGAACATTGTAACATAGAAACAAAGAAAAGGAAAAAAACTTGTTCCATGCAAAAAACATTGAAAAAAAAACCAAGACTCTTTTGTATTGGCCCAGAAATTTCAATTGTGATGGAAAAATGCCTGGAGAAAGATTCCATTATGAGACAACAAAAATCCATTGCCCTGTTCAAAAACATACATGCCATTAAAAAACAAATGCGTTTGGAAGCACTTCAGTCCTTTCAAAAGCAAAAGGCATATGAGAAGGCAAAAAAAGCACTTAAAGAATACTCGAAAAATATTCAAGATGCCCCTATTCATGCATGTTCTGTCTGTAGACGCTTCCACTTTAAAAGGGATGTTCGCTATATCAATGAAGACACTTTCTATGCATTGAAATGTCTTCCTTGGAATACTATGCCTTCTTCAATTGCATTGTACAATTACATATGCAAATATTGCAAAAAGAATATTTCAAATTCAGAAACACCATTGTTTGCAACACCACTTAACATTCGCTGCAACACTTCATTGTCTCATGTAGACAAATTGACTTCGCTTGAAGAGCGGCTTGTGTCACCAAGAATTGCTTTTGCTCAGATTCGGAAACTAGGTTATAAACGAGCTCAAGTAGGCTTGACAGGAACAATCATCAATGTGCCCGCATCTTTAGACAAAGTACAAAGAGCATTTCCTAGGAACCTAGAAGAGGACAAGACCATTGCAGTTATGCTTAAGCGAAAACTAGAATACAAAAATGCATTTGTTTCTGGAAATGTTCGACCAGGTACATTGAACGCCCGACAGATCTACAACATGTATCTTTAGCTGAATATGCTTCTTCCTATTGCCTGGTTCATGGAAAAACAATCAAAAGAAACAGACAATCTATCATTCGGTACATTCATTACAATCAAGAAAAAGATCCTGAAAATTTTGCTCGTGAAAAGATATTGCTCTTTGTGCCTCACAAAAATCTTTCCAATTTGTTGGACCACCCCCTTCAAACATGGACAGAGGCATATGAAAAACACAAAGAACAAATAGCAAATGTTGAAGGAAAAATCATGGCAAAATCAATTTCAAAATGGGGTGATATTGACATTGCAAAAGACAAAGTTGAAGCACATTTTGAAATACCTCTAGACTTTGCAAAAGATACCAATGATGCACTCAAATTGGATGGTGTTGAAAAGTATGACATGGGCGATGATCTTATCCACAGAAGAAAGAATCGACTATTTGAAACACCAAAAACATTTAGCATAGCTAAAAAACAATTTCTCCCTGATAAAGATGAATACTTTGCGATTAGATGTACTTTAAACAATGAGCAACAGTCCATTGTGAAATAAATTATTGCTAGGAAAAAAAACAATCTTGCAAAACCAATCCATATCTTCCTTACGGGAAGTGCAGGAACAGGAAAAACACATACTGCAAGGGCCCTTTATGATGCTCTTGTCTTTTTCTATGAAAAAGAGCTTGGTAGCAACCCCTTGAAAATAAAAGGTCTTATTGTTGCATTCACTGGAAAAGCAGCATACAATGTAGATGGAATTACTATTCACTCTGCTTTTAAGCTTCCTTTGGGTTCCTCGATCTTGATCCCATTAAGTTCAAACACACTAGATCTTTTGAGCAAAGACTATGAACAAGTTCGTGTTCTATTAATTGATGAAGTTTCTTTGATAGGTTCACGAATGCTACATAACATAGATAAACGTCTTCGTGAGATCATGCATACTCCAACAAAACCATTTGGAAATCTAGATGTCATCTTTTGCGGTGATTTCTGCCAAGCAGAACCTGTTCATGATTCTTGGATTTTTGACTTTCCAAGTTTCAATAATAAAAAATTCCCTTATAGTTTTTGGAATGACTCCATCCAATACTATGAATTAAAAACCGTTGTCAGGCAAAAAGATGAAACTTTTATATCGATCTTGAATAGAATCAGAACAGGAAAACAAACATTTGAAGATATACAATATTTGAACCGGAAATGCTACAGACAACCACCAGTTGATCCATCGTTTCCATTTCTTTATTATTGCAATAAAGATGTTCAACAACATAACTCAAAGATGTTGACTCTTGTTAATACAGAAGCATTTACAATTGCTGCTCAAGACACCAAAATTGATCAAATCAATAACATAGCTAATGTAGATAAGAAAATTCACTTGTCATCTACAATTACTCTAAAAAAAAACATGCTTATCGAAATAGTAGGCGGGAACTATTCAATTGAAGATGGACTTGTCAATGGTGCTGAAGGCATCTTCAAACATTATAGTCAAGCAACAACAGACATTTTATGGATTCGATTTTCAGATCCAAAGATTGGAGCAATTGCACGGGCATCTATGTAGCACCTTTACACTGATTCCATCCTATGCACTTGGACACCTATAAAAAGAGTTACAACACAAATTTCTCTTGGAAAGAGAAAGAACTACATCCGAGTACAATTCCTAGTTCAATTAGCATGTGCTTGAACAATTAATAGAGCACAAGGTCTTACACTTGAAAAATTGGCATTTGATCCAAAAGGAGTCACAAAACATGGTCTCGTTTACACTGCATTGTCACGTGTAAAAAGAATTGAATGTCTCTATCTTGTAAGCAAATTACAAAAAAAAAAAAATTTGTTTCATCAAAAGTAGTTGCAGAATTAAATAGATTAGAGAAACAAGCTTCTTTGCAATTTCAATATGGACTTAAGTCGTTTCCAAATACTAAGCACATGTTCATTTCTTCACTTAACACATGAAGTCTGCTTTCACACATTGATGACGTTGCAAATGACTTTGAACTTATGCAATCAGACATTCTTTGTTTGCAAGAAACACATATGAATTTGCCACCTACTACTGCAGCATTTGTAAACCAAAACAATTGCATTGCAACACATTCAGTTCATGGCCTTCTTATAGTTGTCAATAAGAAGATTCCTATTATGAAAACAATTTTTGTTAACGAGCCATCAGTCGAGGCAATTGCCACTTACATTATGCTCCATGACAACATTCTACAGCTTGTCAATATTTATAACAAACCAAATAATATTGTTAACAACCTTATTGATGTCTTGGTCTCTATTATGTTACAAAACAACAAGAAAATGCTAACCATAATAACTGGTGACTTTAACATTGACATGTACAAAGAAACAATATCGAAAAGGAGGTTGGAATTGTTTATGCAGAGTAAATGTCTAAAGTTAAAAACAAATATACCTACAACAGAATATGGTTCTATGATTGACCATTTTTGGACAAACATAGACATTGACAGGCTTTCATTTACCATTTCCAATGCATATTGGTCAGATCATTTTACTAGTATCTTATCAGTACTTGCAACTTGCATATAAGAACTGATACAACTTTTTGTATTTCTTGTTTTTTGTCTTTTTTAAGATGCTTTTCTATTTGAAATATATTCTTGAATATTTTAACATGCTCTCAGTCTTCATTGGATGTGCAAATTGAAAAAAAAAAAAACAACATTTCAAAAAAACAACTAATCAGAAACAATATTCTCAATTAAGGAGAGAATTTAGCTATGTCTGCGACATCAGACAGTCCTTCAACAGAAAGAAATGTTTCTTCTTCACAAGATGCTCCAGAGACTATTGCAATGGGAATACTGTCGCAGCCAACAAATAGTCCTAAGAAGTAATGTTCCTATCCAACAGCTTTGTTCATTCAATATTTTTGACTACATTGTTTCATCTTGTACCTAACACAAATTCAAACATTTGAATGAAGCATCTAGTTCAGCTTCTCTACTAATTTCATTTTAGTGTATTCGATACAAAATTCAACATTCAATCAAAGACTAATCCATTTGTTCTTTCACTTTTTGATATTTTTAAATGTGCACAGATTAAAGCAAATGGAAGTTGAACCATCATCAATAATACAACTATGTACTGCAACACATAGGCATGTATTTGAGGGGGATGTTTTGGTTGTCTATGGACCTGCACAAAATCGTAACCAAAACTCCCCTGTTAAGACAAATATTCTACATGCAGATGTTGTTGACAAAAATGGATTGATGACAATGACAGTTACAATTAATGATAGTTTGATAAATCGCTTTGGTAATTTCTTTTTGCCTGGCAAAAGTGTCAGAATTTCTGGTTTTGAACTGAAAAAGAAAGGTCAATATGACCGAGGAGATGCAATAAATTCAATAGCGATATTGCCAACAACTGTCATAGAGACAATTGACCAAGTATGCAAAATGCATTGCCTTCCACAAGACACAACAATCAATGAGCTGGTTACATCAGATGAGACATATGTCATTGGTTCTGTTGCAGTTATAGTTGTTTCCTGTGAATACAACAATAAGCAATTGGACTTCTACATAAGAGATGGTGAAAGTACAAACGACTATGCAACTGTAAAGTGGATTCTCTTTAAACAATTTTTTTTCACTATATTTGATTTCATTTTTTATGTTTTTTCTTTCTTGCTGTATCTACTGCTAGATGGATATACAAAAAAAAAAGATAGAACCCATAACAAAAAAACATTTGTCTATTCCCATCCCCCCTTCACTAATTCTTCTTTAGTTATTCATGTTCAGTTTCAGGTTAATGAAAGCTATACAATTTCTTTGTCCGAGTGCAACAACAACTTGCACTTGAGGAACCGCCTCTGTATCTAATAAAAAATATCGTAATACCAAGTGCAAAAGGAACTCATCTTATGAAGACTTCACAAGCAACTTTTATAGATCCCCTAAATGATGAATTCGCAATACAAAGTTTGCTTCCAATAATTGAAGCTAAAACACAGGTGAGATATGAACAATGTCTCCTGTAATGTCACTTAAAATGTTTTTTTGTCATTTCATTATCAATTAAGCAAGTTCTTTATATGTAGTTTTAGCAATTTCATAGTTATCAAAACAGATTTTATTTTTTCTTAAATGTTCAGCCTGCTGCATTATTGACATCAAAGTATTCTGCTTCTGATATAAAGAAAATATAGACTTTTTACTTGTCAAAATGTCTTTTTTACAGTTCCAGATTTAGTATTCCAATTAGCAGCAACACAACTCATTACAATGATATGTTTTCAAACACCATGTTGCAAAACCTGCATTTGCAAACATGTTTTCATAAATTCGATTCTGTTCTTCTTCCTAGCATGGTCTTCGTATCAAAACATGCTCATTGCAATGTTTTTTTATGTTTTCTGTTTACTTGCCTAGAACAGGTATATGGGACATTGAAAGTAAAAAATGTTTTTGCACCACCCTACCACTGCATTTGCACACAGTGTAAACTGCCAATGATACAAAGCACCGTTTTTTGTACATTTTGCAATCGTGAAACACCAACTACTTATGAACATATATTACAATGTAAGCTAGAGACTGAAGAAGGGACTATTGAATGTACACTTCGAGGCACACAATTAAAAGAATGTTGTCCCGATGTTCTAGCTATTTCTTATGAACAATACTCCAATAGTGTTTCCTCAGCCATTTACAATCTTCGCAAACTGAAGCAACAAGGGCTTTACACTTTGGCAATGAACAACAGAATTGTCAAAGTCAAAAAATTTTGAACAAAAGGTATGATCATAATTTTCCTTTTTGTTCAAACAATTTGAACAATTTTTCCATTGTTTTAGCTTCGATTCAATATTTCAAAATAGATTTCAAACACTCTCTATTGCAACTTCTTTTATGATTTATTTGAACCTGTTTTTTATAAAATACACACAATTTTAAATATTTTTTCTTTTCCCATTCACACAACCCTTGCATTGTAATCATGTTCATTGCTTATATACATGTCAGTTGTCCTATTTATTGTTTAATCAATAATAACCTTCAACGGCTTTTTGAAGATTCAATTTTAATGTATCTGAAGTTCACTTTTGTTACTGTGTTCATTTATTTGAAGATTGCAAAAAGCACTGAGCCTAATAAAAGCAAAGGAGTCATCCCTAGTATAAAATTACCAAAAACCTGTTCACTTTTAATAGATTTTTTGCCTTTTGCATCGGTTTACTGTCAATCACAAAGCTCTTGCAATTGTTTTTTTTTTATATTTTGTCCATTCCAATGGCCAATGTATGGAAAAGAAAAAAAGACATAGAAATATAACAGTCAACAGTATTTGTTTTTCATTTAAATTAGCATTTGCTACATATCTTATCTTCATATCTGTTTTTATATTCTTTCCATAATCACAAAGCTCTTGCAATTGTTTTTTTTTTTATATTTTGTCCATTCCAATGGCCAATGTATGGGAAAGAAAAAAAGACAGAAATATAACAGTCAACAGTATTTGTTTTTCATTTAAATTAGCATTTGCTACATATCTTATTTTCATATATGTTTTTATACTCTTTGCATAATTGCTGATAGTAATGCACAGCCCATATGCAGGAATGATAGAAACTATAGATGCTACTGCAACATGCCTTATCTTGTCACTGCTGCAGATTTTGCCAAAGCGTGACTTCTCTTAGCTTTTGATGCAAAGTGCATATGACATGACTTGAACAAATGCATGTTCTCATTATACATTTTGTAAATTTTTGTGGTTTTAAAACTTTTTACATATTTATAAACTTAATTCAACTGAAAGAACTTCCGTTAAAATATTGCTAAACTGTTTTTTTCTCTACCTCTTTCATGGTTATAAAATTGTTAGAGCTGTATAAAATGATATAGAATTATTGATACATAATATTGACTAGATTCACAATTTCGGTCATCTAATTGCTTTGCTTTTTCTTTATCTAATGATTTTGGTTTCAGATTTGGGATTCCGCTTATTATTGTTGAATCTGATTTTCCAATTCAAATCTTTGCAATGTTTTCTGAAAAATGCCATGCAATGTGCAAACTTTGCCTCTATATGAAAACCATATATTACTCAATGCCGGCTAGATAGGAATTATTTCATGAATTTACCCTTGTCATTATGAGTTAGAATGGTGAATTTACCCTTGTGATCATGATTATAGATTTACCGTTGTGACTTGAAACAAATACTAAATCTTGGATAAGCTCACTTCATCAAAAAAGCTACCTATCTTGCCTAAGGTACATTTTCATCATTTTTTTTTCCTAGTTAATTCTCCGCTTTAGCTAGATAAATCAGAAGAAAATGAATATAAGTCATTCTTTGGATTTTTGGTCCATTCTTCATGTTTGGGAAGAATGAAAATTGAACTTTGTTAAAAAACTCAAATTATGAAAGAAAGGGCAGAGTTAATCACATCTTCAGGTATCATGGTTGCTGTTTCCGAATGCTCTAAAACAACGCATTCCAAAAATGAGAACATCACTGTTAAATTCTTGAAGAAGTACATTCATTATTCTAAAACCAGACATCAACATGGGCTGACAGATAAGGTCATTTTCTATCTCAAATTTGTACATATACACTTATTTATGTCTTCTAATTGTCTTATTATATTTTGAATACCCAAATGAAATCAGACAATCTTACACAATGATAGTGATTGTATGGTGATAACCTGCAGGGATCATCCCACTTCACTCTATTGTGTGTTCATAGGCTCTTCCTTCTCACTTCCCGGTTTCCAGCCATCACAGTGTTCACTGCGACAATGATCTCTTTCTTTACACAGTCTGGTAAGAACTTTGAGGTGATTCTCTGAATGGTTTTTCAGGCCATTGTACTTGTTTGTAGCTGATTGTAAAATCATCTCAGAATAAAGACTAGAATCCAAATTATCTTCTGGCATTTTTGTTGAAAATTGATGTTTTTCTATTGTACATTGCATATTTTTCAATTCTGTTTGATGCGTGATTGAATGTGTCAACTTCTTCGAGCTTTATCTAAGTTGGCTTTGACTATTTTAGTTTGTTGGAGCTTTATCTGAGCTGGGTTTCAATTTTTTAGCATAATAGGAGTTTATTTGACATGGGTATCGATTGTTTGTCATCTTGGAGTTTTATTTTAATGAAGTTACAGTAGCTACATTTAATGTATGCTTGAGGATTTTTTGTTTCTGTTATATCTAGGGATGCTCGATATCTGGAAATGCTCAGTCTTTGGTGTGCATTTGGTTTGACTTTGTCCCTGGATTTTTGTAGTTTTCTCTTAATGATGGTTTCTAACTTTCTGCTATGTTTTCAAGTAGTTTGGTTTGGTTATAGTTCTTGGGTTTCATTCTTATTGGTTTTGATTCTGAATGTTCTTGATTCTTGAATGCTATCTTGATTTACATTATCAATGGCTGGATAAATATGCAGTGTTGTAAAAGAAACTGTTTTGCTTCTGCATTTGCTGATTCTTGTATGCTTTCTTGCTATTTATAATCAGTCGCTAAATCAAATGTGGTAATGTAGCAGTAACTGCTTTGCTTTTGTGTCTTTCTGATTCTTGAAAATGTTCTTTATTTCTAGAATCAATGGCTAAATACATGTATGGCCTTGTAACAATAATAATCATTTATCTGTTCTGTTTGTTTTGGCTCAGGACTGTTAAAACGTTTTAAGCAGCATTGCTCTCTGACTTGAGGTTAGTTTTCCTCTATGATTTTCAAACCATCCTATTTGTCTACAATCAAATGATGATTTTTTCTATATTTGTAAAGGTTTAGTGATTTGCTTACTTGCTATATTATTCATCATGTTTTGATATTGATATCATATTTAGAATCAATAACCGATTAAAAAACTGGTTTAATTGCAGCAATTTTCTTATGTTGGGCTTGCTTTGGTTTGTTGTAGGTTTTGCAACATAGATTTCAAACGAATTACTAGTTTGTGCTGAAATGGTGTGTTGCATTTGTATATGTTGTGTGTTCGGTTTGAGTTTAAAATCATCTATGGATGGTTTAAAAGCTGGCTTGGTTATGTTATCATGATTTTTAGAATCAATCACCTGAAAAATGTGATTCTGTAAAAGCAATTGTTTCTAAATTGGATTCTTTTTTGCTTAGGAGGCGGACGAATGCTTTCCTCCGGCTCTGAGCTTGGTGTTTGTCAATAATTTTTACACCATTCAGATTTTGGTTTGCGTTTACTATAGCTCTGAATTATTCTCTGGGTTTTTATGCCAACTTCGATTTGTATAGGCATATTTTTCATTCTTTCTGCTTTTTGCCCAATCAGTCAATTTGACTGAATGCTATCTTGATTAAATATGTGATTTCATAAAAACAATTGAATCTTTCTTAGATCCATTTTCGTTTCTTAAGAAGTATTGGTATGCTGGTATCTAGTTTCGAGGTTAGTTTTTATCATTAATTCACAGACCATCCTATTTGTTTGTAGTCTAATATCAAAATCATCTTCGATTTCTTTGTTGAGTAATGGGTATGGCCATTTGGGTGTGTTGTTCAAATTCTCATGTAGTATAATATATACCTGTAAATACAGATGGAAGACTTGTTGGGTCATTCTCCTTTTATTATGTTTTTGTTTTAAATCTACTTAAGTGTGTTGAAAACAGTCACTGAATAGATATAAATCCTCTTAAAAGTAAATTTTCTCTATGTTAAATTGCTTTCGACTCCCAAGTGCTAGCTCTGTTCTCTGGACATCAGCTTTCTTTGTAATAATCAGTGATTTTTCTTTCACTATAATTAAAATTGTAAAATCATCTAGATATTGGTCAAAAAATTGTACTTTTGGGTATATTTGAATGCGATTGAAGAAATTTGGGTTGGTGTGATTAGTTGACGATATGTTGAAATGTGATTAAAGAATTTTGATCCAGTTTGCTGGTTTGTACTCATGAATATTTGCTGGCTTTTTTGTTTGTTAACCAAAGTAATATACAAAATGTTTTATTTATTTCTACCCAAAATAAACAAATCATATGGATTCTGGTCCATAGTCTTTAAGTTTTATGTGTTTCTGGGAATGTGAATCACATAATTTTCATGTACTTTGAACACAGGTTTTACAATGGAAACCAACAATATTTCAGACCCGGATGATGGACCAAAGCCTTCTTATACTCAGTCAACTGAAATTCTTCCAACACCACCCGAAATTCCTCCTCAGTTGGAACCACAGTTGGGTCCTTCTTTGGGAGTTGAAAATGTGCCACCCCCACCTCCATTGCCTCCTTAAATGGCACTGAAACTGCCAGAGGTCTTGCATTATGTTCTAACCAAACGACCTAGACAAGGTCAAGCTGATAAACCTGTTAAATTACTCTGTAATCACTTTAGAGTAAGCTTTACTTATGTCGAGGACTTGTTCCAATACAATGTGAGTAAGTTCAACATTCTATTGTCTGTCTTATCTGTCTTGTTTATTAGATTCTGTTAAGGCAGATGATAATTTTCCTTCCCTCGATTTTAGGTGAAAATAACTGCTGAACGTGGGGATCAAGAACAAGATTCTGCCAGTAAAATCTTCTGTAGAAAAATTATGGATAAATTCAAAGAAATATATAGTCATACTGAACTAGGTGGCAAAGATTTTGCTTTCGATGGGAGGAAGAACTTGTTTAGAGTTGGGACTCTTAGAAACAATATCATTCAATGCAATGTTGTTGTTGATGACAAAAGAAATAAACGAAGGTAAGTTTTTCTTCCTTACTTACATTTGTTAATTCTTTCCTTTGCAAATATTGATTGAGTTACAAGATTATCTCTCTATTATATGTTTTAGTATGTAGCTTTAAGAGATTAAATATTCAAGCTGCATTTCATGGCGTTGCTCTGTGAACACATTTCATAATCCCTACACTAGTTAATATTGCTGATCTTACAATGCATACTTGTCTAATTGAGCTACAAGGTCCTCTCTCTATCATGTGTCTTAGCTTTCAATTTTTAAAAGTTTCAGTATTCAAGGTACATTTCTTTTAACTCTATGCACAAATAAAGAGATCCAAATTTGCACACTCCCTTTTGTTGATATTCTTATCAGAGAAATCTGAAAGCTTGGTTTCAATAATAAGGATTCAGAATTCAAAGCAGCTATAGCAATTTGATATTCTCATCAGAGGAATGTAGAGACTTGATTTCAGTAGTAGAGTTTTCAAATGTAGTCGTAGAAATTAGTTTGGAATTACACATTTTTGCTCTTTTAAAATGTCAATGCATCAAAAAATTGTTAATGATATCCATTTTTTCTAACTTTCATTATTAATTTTCATGTTTTAATCAATAGAGATACACAGTCAAATCTGGCCAACAAGAAAAGAACTAGTGGCTAAAATATTCTGTTAAATATTTTGCCTTTTCAGTTTTGTTCAAAAATAAAGTTGAATTGTAACTCTTCTTTCAATGTAATTTCTTTCTGTCATATGCTGAGCAAGTTAATTTTCTAAATGATACTTAGCAATGGTTTTAACCTGTCGTGCATTCAATCATGATCAATATGATTTCTTATGTGTTACGTCTTTTAGAGTTACTGCAGGAATTATATTTGAAGTTTTACTGCCTTGTTACCATTTTGTGTACATCTGTCAACAACAATGCTCATCAACCAAAGTGCTGTCATTGATTTTTTGTTGCCGAATCAAGATGTTGACAATCCATGGAAGATTAATTGGGCTAAGGTAAAACATAAAATGTAACTCGAGACATGCTTACCTTGGATTTATGTCATGCAACTTTTATTTTTATTTTTTAACAATTGAAATGTCAAATTCTGTTGCCTGATTTCAGACAAAACAAGTGCTCAAAGGACTCCACATTGTAACAGTACACACTAATATGAAGTTTAAGATCCTTGGTTTTAGTGAAAAACCATGCAAACACAATTTCTCCAGGTATGATCGTAGCTGACAACAATTCAAGACAGGCAGAAGAACATGATGTAGACTTGGCAACATCTATTTTTGTGAAGAAATACATTATTATTTTAAAGGCAAACATCAACCTCTGCTAAAAAATAAGGTCATTTTCTATCTCAAACTTGTACCTATACATTTATTTATGTCTTATAATTGTGTTCTTATATTTTCAATGCCAAATGGAATCAAATAATCTTATTTAATGACAGTGTTTGTATGGCGATAACCTACAGCCATCAAAACATATTGCATCTACATATGCTGAAACACGTAATGCAGGTGCAAAAGCAAACTTGAGCAGGATGTTGCATTGCTAGTTTAATATTTAACATATGAAGCAGTTTATCATTTGTCTCGGTTACTTGATAACCTTACAGGAATTCGCATGGCTTAACGCTTCAGCATTATACAACCAATTGTGACTATCCCACCTCCTTAAGACTTGTTCAGGTAAAAAAGTCTTTGTCAATACACTCTACTTATTATTTATAAGTTTGTATTTGTTATTCATTATGTAACTCAAATGCTAAATTCCTTTCAATGACTTTGAAGGTAGTGGTCACCCGTTGAAACAGAAGCCAAGGATACTCTATGTTTACCCTGCAGGAGGTCAGTATCACTTTTATGTCATCTCTTGAATATTTTTGTACTTCCAAGTATGCCAAATTCACTTGATTACTTCATGAAGCTAGGATTATGTACGCTAATGATCTCCACGTTTTCAATTATTTCTTTTGAAAATATATAAATTTCTTGTTGAACGTTTTGATAATGATAAGCCATGATTACATACTTGTTTAAATGAGCATACCAATGTTTGAGACATAATGTGTTTTTCAATCAGAAGAGATAAGCTTCCTTGCAAATTTAGTTTACGGTCAATTGCAAAAACTATGCAAACATAGTTTCTCATTATCTTTTTGCAATGTGCAGGAAAAAAACATTGCCAATTCTGCCACAGCACCGATTATGCCACTGCAAAATGCAATTTTGAATATGGATGGCATTTTTCGGTGTTCAAATACAAAGCAAGGGTTTACCACTTACCCTCAAGGTGATTGGGAGCTCTTTGGGCAATGAACCCCAGCAAATTTGTGAAAATGCTAGGAAACTTTCAAGAGCAGAATCTATATCACAATATCATAGAAAGGAGCTTTGTAATTGTTTAGAAACAAGTATAAATGTCCTTCATGATGAATCAGAGGAATGCTTTTTGGACTTGGCAACATTTCCCAAGGGTAGAAAGTTCAATGTAAATTCACTATTGGATATTTGAATATACATTTGTAGGAGGGAAAGGCAAGAAGCTTTTGTGATCTTGTTTTCAATGCATTTGTTTATCACACATGGAATGTAGCTGAATTAGTTAGTGATCAAAATACTTTGAATTTATATTAATATTCAACCAGCTCTGCCATATTTCTAATTACACCGTGAGTTATTTCCTCATCTGAGCATTATGTTTTTATGCCGACTTTTTGTTTGCTTAGTGTCATCCATTTTGTTAAAAGCACATGGCTTCAATTCAAGCCCTTCATATTGCACTTAACTATTTCTTGCCTTTAGTGCTCACAACTTTTGTTTGCAACAAAAAAATAGATCCCATGCAAGTTGCATACACTACAGTCTCGGTGATCCTCCAACTACTTTAGACAAGCTGTTTTCCTGCAAATGTCGAGTCTCAATGACCCCACAGTTGACTGTTTTCTTTTGTATTTAGTAATTACATTTATTGTCTCTACAATTTCACTGAAAATAATCCACATCTGCAGGGATGACAGACATTGCACGTGGTATTCCAATATGGCTTATCTTACCAATGTTGCAGATTTTTCTACAGGGCATCCTCCCTCAACCTTTCAAGCGGAGTGCATATGCTATAGCTCCAACAGATCTATGACTGTAGTTTTTGTTGTTTTTGTCGAAGACATTGTGTCTTCCTTGCCTTTTGTACTACATATAAAACTTCTACAGCAAGTTGCTCTATGTTTTAAATAACTTCACCAGCAACACCTGCTTCTCTTTTGCAAAGATTGTTGAACCTATTTTTAATATTGCTTATATATATGTCAACAAGACGCATAGTATTTTGCCTCTTTTTTCCAACTAAGTCTATTTTCATGATCATGTTCAATGAAAAACTAAATTATTTCGATTTTTTCCCTTTTTTGTTGCAAGCAGCTCCGTCTTTTACCATGAGCAATATAACTTTGTCTAATATTGTTCCAAATTTAACTTGCTTATAACATGGTCTAAAACAAATTGTACAATGCTTCATAATATTAAACCAACTCACAAAAATAGAAGAAAAGAAAAATCCTTTTGCCAAAAAAATCGCTTTTATCAATTAATGACAATTTCATATACACTTGACAATGCCCCCACTAGCAATGTCGGGGACATCGCCACCTTGTGGCTCTTGTTTCATTTAAGTATTCAAAGATTATTAAAAAAGAGGAAGAATACGTTATGCTAGTTCGTTGGCTTTCTTGTTGGAATTTGTAATATAATGAAAATATATCCTTCACTCTTTTAATCTACCTCTTATACAAGTAATAAATTGTTTTTTTTTAACTTGAGAGTATCAAATATTTTAAGATGAAATTTTGATTTACTAAATTAATTATAGTTGCAAAAATAATTCTTCTTTTAAATACACAATTTATGAGTTTACATATTAAGGCATAATTGTGGGGAAGGTGGATAAAATATTGATCTTTATTTTTATTAAAATCAAAAGTCGAAAGAAACAATATAATAATATACCTAATATTTGTTGTTAGCACTTTTTTCATCTACTTCAAATTCTCTCCTATAAAGAGAACTTGATAATCAAAAGACATTATGATCTCAACTATGGGCCATGAAGACAACATTAAAATAACTAGGATTTTTTAGGAGGGGATGGACCATAAAAATCTTAGGATTATAATTGATTCTCAATCCTCTCACATGAGGGTGATTCAATAACATGTGATTTCCCTTCTCCAACAATTTGTCATATTAAATACCAAGGGTAATCCAATAATGTTATAATAGATGTCCTCAAATATATGAAATTAGAAGTGACATTGATAACCAAAATACATTATAAAAGGGTACACGGGAATTTGATGAGTGGAACAAGGGGAAGTGCACCAAAATTTGGATAAGAGAGTACTTGCAAAGAAAACCAAGGACGTATGAGATTACTCTCAAACTTCCCTAAGGTGGGAACATCCATGCTCAAGTGGGAAAACAAGCATGGTTGCCAAATCAAGTACATTACAAATCCATGTAAAATGAAAAATCATGACCATGAAAAGGTACACGGTGAATCTATGTCTTAGTGTATATAAGGAGATTGTTTGATGATGAATGCGATTAGAAATTGATCCTCCAATAAAGTACCAATGTCATTTTGGTATGTGGTATTTCTTGTCCAACTTTGTAAACAACATAAAAGGGAGATTTTACTACAACCCAAGGTCTTCAATCCAAATCTCTCGAATGTATGAATATGCTCCATGTGAAAAATTGATCTAAAGTTGAACATGGGAGAAATAATTTGATTACTAGTCGTTAATGTATAGTGTTAACAAATGTTGGATAACCTACCAATACTAATAATGGGTGTCAAGGTACAAAGTACATTCTAGTAAGTGTAAATAGATGTGATGATGTTGAACACTCATAGAATATATCAAATAAGGGACATTGATTAATTTTCACTATAGTGAGGGGACCTACCATTGATGACTAAAGTCCCAAGGTACTATAAAGGTCTCTAAATCTCACTCATAGAGAAAATGAGTTGATGTCTATAGGATGAGATACACTAGAAGAATGACATTAAGGCATCCCCCATCAACCAACATGAGAAAGTATTAGGAAGATGATTTGAGTTAAAGTTCTTGGACAAGATGTTGAATGAACGCATCACCGAGTATATCTCTGTCATGCACCAAATGTAGATAGGGAACATAAAAAACCTCTTAAAAACAACCAAATTGAAAGTGATTGACTGAAGCCAAGAATTCAACCAATGATGAAAATGGAACCCTAGGTGCAACACAAATCCTACTATGTGAATAAATGTCTTTCAATCGAACATCATGTGGAACCAGGTAAAGTGCTCCAAAATTCGGATCAGAAAGCACTTGCAAATAAGAGAACACCAATTTGTTAAAAAGGAAACATTGTTTATCCTTCAGCAATATAAATTTTACAAATTAATGGGTTAGTGCATTGACCAATTTCATTATGGAAGTCATGAGCATTGTTTTTAATTCTACTCATGTTTATTTTTTTTAACCCGTGATATTAGATAAGTAGGTTTGATCATCCAAATTAGGATATATAAAATATTTGTAATATTTTAGCTTATTATTTTTAATCCTTCTATATGTTATGTTAAAATTCATAGTGACATAAAATTTAAAATGATCAATATACTACTAATTGTATTATTTTATTTTATGTTCTAAATAGCTAAACAAAGCATTAAAATCTCTAACCCAACCTCTTTTAAACATGATATGATTATCGGCCATACAAAAAGCAATAAAGAAGAACATATTACTTCGAAACATGTCTTGGGCCCATGCTTCCCAAACAAATATAACAATTGAGATAGTTAAAATGTTGAAAATGACAAGATAGTTAAAATATTGAAAGTCGTCTTTTTCTTATCTAAACCCAAGAGTTCAACATCTCTACATCAAAAAGGAAAGAGAAACCCTACATTACTAAGCATATAATGTGATGTAGTTTTTGTTGTAGAAAAATTTGTTGTTGGACGAATCACAACAAGAACACTTGAGTGCTACCTGATTTGTGTTTGGCTTCTATCACCTATCCATCAAAATGGGCCTTGAACAAGGGCGTAGCATCTCTTCAGACGGTTTGAACACTGAATTATGCATTTCACTATGAATAAAATTCAATAGATCATGAAATTAAGCACTTGGTCGCAATAAACCCAAAATTCAAATGTTCTGAACAGACACAGATAAGTGTGTAAACCTAGAGAAAAGGAACTGATGGGATGGATCTCTTGAAAATGGAATCCCAAAGCCCATTCTCATCTTTAGCTTGGATCCAAGGGCTTCTTCACAGTCATTTTCTCAAGGATTGAATATAAAGAAAAGTTTGTGGATGGAGTTCCATATTTTTTCAACTCAGTTGGGTTATTCATTCGCAACTGGGTCGAAAGGTTCAACCTAGATACATAATATTTCTCATGGGCTCCAATTTGGATTTGCTTGTACTCCCTCCCACAGGATTACTAGGATGAGGAAACCCTTTGATAAATAGGAAATTCCTTAGGATAATTTGTAAAGATATCCGAGCAAAAAAGGGGAAACAAGTACGCTTCATATGCAAGGATCTGTGTTTATATGCACATAGCAAGAGCCCTGGCAAACTCAATCTGTCTACCTAAAGATATTGAACGGATCCAACCAGTTGACTACGAGCATGTCCGCTTCCGATGTCAAAAGTGCCATGAATACAAACATCTTTACAAACATTTCCCTCAAAATAAGCCTTCTCTAGACCCCCCAAATTCACATGCCATTGATGAGGAGCGCTTCAAAAAAGTTCTAGCTAGGCACCTCCAAAACTGTAAGAACCCCATGATTAGCAAATCGGCCACCACAACCACAAGTAATATCTTTGATATTCTTACAGAACAATAAGAAGATCCAAAAAACCTGCTTGCAAAGGACCAACAAGCCACAAAAAAGAAGCATGCAAAACCAATCATTGAGAAAAATCTAGTCACAAGACCCCTCTTCTTTAACAAAATTCATCATGTCTGAGGCCCCGCCACTGACATCAATCCCATATCCATATGTGGTCATCGATGAATATATGAGTGATATATATCTCCTAATACTGGAGGAAGCATGCCTCTGCAAAGCATACAATGTTATCCCTTCCAAGAAGATTAAAAGAAAGCTTCAAAGGCCCCCCAAAAGAGAGGAAGGAAGACGAATCTGAAGCAAAACACCATAGGCACCAATCTAATCGAATCAAGGAAATATGCCCAACTCACTGAGTTCTTTCCCTCCAACTCTCCAAGTTCTCAATGAAGATAATCTCCTGGAATGTAAGAGGCATCAACGGTCTTACCAAACACAGAATGTTGCACATGAAGATAATCTAGGAAAATCCCTCAATGATCCCCATTCAAGAAACCATATGTAGCGGTAGTAGTCTAGCGACCCTCATGGCATGTCTTTGGAAAGGTTGTGAAGTAGTAGCAGTAGATGAAAATGGAGCCTCAAGAGGCCTTGCGCTTGTTTGGAGCGCCCAAGAGGTAAACCTCAATGATTTTCTCGTTACAAGAAACTCAATTTCATCCTCCTTTCATGTTTCAAGAACCAACTTTCATGGGAACCTCTCTAATGTTTATGGACCCCAATCCTCGGAGTAGAAAATAAACCTCCTCGATTATCTAGAATGGTACAAGTTCACCTTCCCTAGAGAACCTTAGATTCTAATTGTGGATTTCAACATCATCACCAACCTCCAGGAGAAAAAAGGCAGGCATTGTATCTTATCCTAGGAAGATGCAAGATTCAAGGCCTTCATATATAATAATAAGCTGGTGGAAGCTGAAACAACCAATGGCATCTTTACTTGGAACAATCAAAGAGGGGGAGCCAACCAAATTGCTTCAAAACTTGATCGATTCCTGATCTCAGAGGACATAATAGATTCGTGAATGAATTTGATAGCTATGGTTCTTCCTTATGTAGGCTCAAATCATTGGACCATCATCCTAAAGTGGCATGGGGAAAAAAACTACCTAAAGTGTCCTTTCCGGTTTGAAATTTTTTGGATATCACACCCTGATTTTCAAGAAACAAATAAAAACTAATGGACGAGTTTCCAAATCTCAGGTGCCTCCAGGATGTATAAGCTTCAGCAGAACCTGCAAATTTGGAATAAGAACACGTTTGGCAACATCTTTACAGCCAAAACATCCCTAGACCAGGAAATTGACTCTCTCCAACAACAAATGATCAATGAAGGACGCACAAAGGAAAGAACCAAAAGGGAAACAAAGATTCAAGATTAACTAGAGGAACACTACAAGTAGGAGGAGACCCTCTAGAATCAATTGGTTAAAGGAGGGGAGGCGCATACTATTTTTTTTCATCGCTCTACTATACAACATAGATAGCACAACAAAATCAACACTATAAAGAAAACAGATGGCTCTAGGGTGGAAACACATGAGGAGATCGAGAAAGAGATGGTTGTACTTGTCTTCTATAAGAACCTACTGCTTGAAGCCACTCCAAATAGAATTCGGACCATAGATCAGGTCGCCACTCACATCCCCTCAATCATTACGGAGGAGCAAAACTCTACTCATAAGCGGCCCATTACCCCTTTGGAGGTTGAAATGGTTGTTCAACAAAAGATTGAAGGAAAAGTTCTAGGTCCTGATGGCTTCACTATTTACTTTTTCATCACTGCTGGGATCTTCTAAAGAAAGAAATATGGGAGATAGTGCAAGAATCACACAAAAAACAGTGGGTCCTTCTAGCGTTCAATGCCACCTTCCTCAGACTCATCCCAAAGGAGGCGAATGCTACTTCACCAAGTAAGTACAGACCCATATATCTCTGCAATGTTATTTACAAAATCAGTTTAAAAGTTGTTTCCAATTTCCTTAAACCTCTCCTCCCCATCCTCATCTCCTCGGAGCAAACTGGCTATGTGGAAGGTAGACAAATCCTGTACGGAATCATCCTGGCACATGAGGTCATCCTAACACATAAGGTCATTCACTCTTTAAAAACCTCCAAAAAATAAGGCATGCTTCTTAAGCTTGATTTCTCTAAAGCTTTTGACAAAATAATTTGGGACTATATTGAAAGGATCCTCCTTGCATTTGGCTTTGATCCTTCTTGGACCAAATGGGTTTTATCTTTGATCTCAACTCCTTTTTTATCCATTCTTTTCAATGGCACTCCATTGGCTACCTTTTCCACTTCTAGAGGAATTCGTCAAGGAGACCCCCTCTCCCCCTTTCTCTTCATCCTTATGGAAGAATGACTATGACACATGCTCAAGTCTTATTGTTCTACGAGTCTCCTCAAGGTCCTTAATTTGAATAACAACCCTCCACTTATACACCAACAATTTGTTGATGAAAATATTCTATTGGGTCACCCCTCTTTGCAAGAAGAACGAATCCTACACCACATTTTTGAAGTGTTCTATGACGCCTCAAGAACCACCATCAACCTTGAAAAGTCCCATATATTCTTTTTCAATACTCATGTCATCACTTAGAGGACCATTCCCATAATTATGGGATTCACCATCGCTTCCCTCCCCTCTAAATATTTGGGATCCCCTCTAACATATACAACCATTAAACACTCATCTTGGCGGGAACTTCTTGACAAATTGGATTAAAAGCTCTCTTCTTGGACATTCAGGTCCCTCAATCTAACTGGGTGTCTTATCCTCATCAAATATGTTCTTCAAGCTATGCCTCTATACCTCTTTTTTGTCCTTGCAACTCCAAAATGGGTCATAAAAGCTATTAGAAAACTACAATGCACCTTTCTTTGGGGAGGTGACAAAAACCACCTCAAATGGTCTCTTGTAAAATGGGACACGATCTGCATGCCTAAATCGGAGGGTGTCTTGGACCTGAGAGATCCGGCCAAAAGAAATGAATTTTTGAGAGACAAAATTTGGTGGAATTGGGTAACAAAAAATTCAACTCCTTGGGCCCAATTATGGAACAAATAAGCTCCTAGTTGGGACCCACGGGAAGTAATCAACTTCAACCTCCCCACCCATTTCTCTCTCATTTGGAATGCTGCAAACTCTCAAAGGTATTTGGTTCATCAGCATATTTTTTCAGAAATTAGAAGTGGGGCCTCTGCCCACTTTTGGATGGATTATTGGAAACAATTGCCTAGTTTAGATCGCCTCCTACAACTACCTTCAATTTTTTATTCCATCCAAGCCTACTATAAACTCCTTGTTAAAGACTATTGGACTGACAATGATCTTCAAGACTTCAGGACATGAAGCATCCTAGGGATTGGGGAATACCTATTAATAATGAGGACGTGGACGAAATTTGGTAGGAGATACAAAAAAAGGATCTGGTACCAACATGAACTTGATATTATAAGGTGGGGATATAAACCGGTCGGCACAATCATGGTCAAAGAGGCATATCAATTGCACACTCAGCAGAATACAGAACAAGAAGATCCCAGCTGGTCTAAAATATGGAACATGAAAACATGGCCAAAATTTACCACTTTTATGTGGTTGGTCATCCATAAACACTTTCTCTCATGGGACAATCTCATCAAGCATGGATTCTATGGCCCTTCCAGATGCATGCTTTGCAGCAATCAGGAAAAGACTATGGAGAATATGCTAGACACATGTCCATTCTTCAGCGGTCTATGGGACAAAATATCTCTCCTATATAGAAGAATAGATCATGTCCATGGAAATCAATCCAGTCCATCAAAAATTGGAATGATAAGCCATTTAAAAACAATATCCTAAATCGTCTTTGGACTATAATTCCAGGCTTCTTGGTCTGGTAAATTTGGAAGGAACACAATCAACAATTTTTTGAAGATAAGGCCAGGAATGGGGACATCGTGTGGGATATTTGAAACAATCAAATCCTTGAGACTTTTTTTCTCAATAATTGGACATGACAATATTTTAAAGCCAATAAACTGGAAGCCATTATAATGCAAAATTGGGGAATCACTTCCCATCCATAGAAAATCCACACAACATCTAGATCCAGTGCCTCAATGAGCCGGAATAAATGCCACTGTCTCCCTATTGGCTTCTTCAAGCTCAATTGTTATGGTGTCTCAAAAGGAAACCTAGGACTAGCTGGTTTTAGAGGAGTATTCAAGGACATTTTAGGAAAGATCATTCACCTATCCTTAGGGAATATGGTCAATGACAACAACAATGTTGTTGAATTAGTGGTGCCCATCCATGGGCTCCAAATTGCTATAAAATGGTCTCTTCTTCCTCTAGAGATGGGAGAGGATTCTCCGATAATAATATCTCTCGCCAGGAAAAGTCAGTGTGGAGCTCAAATCAGTAAATTCTCACCAAGTTGGAGGCTCAATTACGGTCTCTCCCAACTAGTTGATTCAGTACCCACCTTGGGAGCTGTTATGTTTCAGCATGTTAGAAGAAAATCAAATGCGATGGCCAATCTGATAGAAAATGAAGGTGTCTCATGTAACTCGGCCCTTCATGATTTGGATATGGCCATGCTAAATGATACAACTCTCAAAATAGACTGCCTCACCCTGGCTGAGTAAGATTTCCCTCCCCTGGATGTGGGTGATCCTAAAGATCTCTTGAAACATGAGGATTTGACCTTAGAAGCCACCTCCCCCTACCACGTGGCTCCATCTCGACCTACCCACCATGAAAATTAATACACTCCCCTTCACGATGCCTATGACTTTTATGAGGATGCTCATTCAAACTATCGACAGATCTATCCGCGGTACCTTGGTAATCATTCCTTCTTAGTGCGAATTTATGGTCATCTGGGATGTCATTTCAAGGCTATTTGATAGGTTTTATTACCAAGTTTTGGATTTGTGCAATGGAAATTGGGGTAGTTCTTTCCCATTACATTTGGTTGGTCATTTTCCCAATGCATGGTATAGGATCCTTGTCTCAGATACTTGGTTCATCTCTGATCCTTTTGCACTCGGGATAAGTCTTGCTCCTCCATGGTTTCAATCTGCGGATTGCAGAGGTTCTTTTCTTCTTTTTTCGAAAGGAATCATGTCCTGGCGGCTACGAGCCACCCCACGACGAGGCAACAGAAGCCATTGAAACTATGGAAACCATGGACGCAGAGGCTCCACCACTTATGGTTATGACATTTCCATTCTTTCCCATCTGAGAACCATGTTGAATGATTGGGAAGAGGAATTGGTGATACAACAGTTGGTCAATCAAAGGGAACAAGTCAGATTTACACATTACTATTTGGCGAAGAATTCACTTTCCCAAGTCCTCATGTATTCACATGATCTCTGTGAGGGGAATAATCCCTCTCCTTCTCCTTCCCGGACTCCAACTCTTCGCTTTGCCTCCTCTCTGGTTACTTCTCAAGTATCCAAACCAATGGAACACCAAGGAAATCAACAAGGAAAGGAGCCTCCATTTCCTAGTGACAAGACCAATATCGCATCTATGAGTGGTAACAAGCGTAAAC
Organism: Larix kaempferi; assembly: GCA_027924585.1. Taxonomy (NCBI): domain Eukaryota; kingdom Viridiplantae; phylum Streptophyta; class Pinopsida; order Pinales; family Pinaceae; genus Larix; species Larix kaempferi. The sequence continues at coordinate 7,888,959 of BSBM01000223.1, read as the reverse complement.
AGATGGAGCTCAAGACCCCAGTGATTCCCTCCTCCTACAAGAAAACAGTGCACTTCTTGCAAAGATAGCTTCTGACAGTACATCCAACTATGAGGACTATCGGTGCCCCATTCTGTACAAAAATCCTGAAGATGCGGACACAATCAGCAACCCCAAGTAATTTTGTGGTCTTTTTCTTTTTCCTCATGTTACTGCTAGAGGTTTGGAAATGGTTATTAGGAACTCTGTCTATGAGACTAATACTTCCTCTGCTTATAGTTTAAACGTACACACTAGCTGTCGTTTGAGGCCCTCTTTTTGTGTCATACACTCAAATTTTGATCTCTTTAAAGCAGTTTTTTTGTTCTCCCATGTATGGGCAACAATCTCTTACATGTCGACCTCATAACTTGGTAACTGTGGATTCTCCGAGATCAGCTGAAATATCTTACATGTCTATTCTAATATTCCATGTATGGGAAGATTGTTAAAGGCCTCTAGTCTATTATTTTGGTTCTATGAGAAGCCACAGTCGACTCTCAAACCTCATGATTCTCATATGCATGTACTATTTTTTGTATATTAATATAATTTATCTATGGATCTTACAAAAAAAAGGTGCATGTAAATCCAAAATTCAAATTGTCTTAAAAGACAGGGATAAATGTGTAAACTTGAATCTTTAGCTAGATTTTTATGTTTAAAAACAATTGTCGTTGAGCATTAATTCCATGCTCAATTGTAATCTCTAATAGACATAATTTTTAGAGAACCACAGGATATTTTGTACAAAAGGAGTCTAATGCAACATCGAACTAGTAGTAGGCTATTTTGGGTTTGGAAGTACTAGGAGCAGAGTCTACGTTTCGATCCGCTAATACTGGAAGCAGAGTCCACATTTATAGCTTTGCAAACGATATGGAGAGGACAATATATTCATTACATAGTGATGTCATTGTAGACATATGGAAGTTGAAATCGCCACTCCAAATCTAAAAAAGGACATCATTGAATTTCAACCAATCAAACTTTAAATAATTAAAGTATAGTTTAACACAGAAATTCAACCAATCAAACTTTAAATAATTAAAGTATAGTGTAACATAGAAATTCAAGATCAAACTTTTAACCTTGATAATTGAAAAATCAATTTGTACTATTGAATTAATATGTCCAAAATAAAAACAATATATCACGGACATAATAATATAGGTGAAACTTATAAGACTTGAAAGCACATTAAATGAAACTTTTGTGCTTGGAGTAATTATCATGGTTGTGTACTACATAAAATGATTACCCGGTAAGAATGTCAAATAACAAATACAATATGACACGATGAGGAAATTAGCAAGATGAGACAATTAAGGATGTTCATTTTTTAAGGAAAACATTTATACTTTGTATATTAAATAATTTAAAAATAAAATAAAATTGGGAAATTAAGAAATATTTCTCAAAATAATTTTGTTGATTCTCTCATATATATAAATAAATTTTTAAGTACTTTGTTAGATTATATGGAATTAATACTATTTTTTTTTTTAAATTTAGAGGAATCGGTAATTGGTTGGGATTATCTAGGCAAGTCTTAGGTTGAAATATCACTGGTAGCCACTATAACCCCTAGGTCAATTGCAAACAGTCCACACACCCCAACCAACAAGAAAACTATGTCTTAGCAAGGGGCAAGACGTCCGGAGGTGGTCCGGAGAACACTGATGGAGTCCAGATCCCAAACTCCAAGGGGATGCGTACCCTTCTAGCCTTACCATAATGAACCCATGTCTCATTAGGGATTTGAACCTAGGTGGAGAGAGTGAAATTCACAAATTTCCACTATGGACCACCAACTCTCCACCTAAGTGGAACTAATACTATAAATTTATTGCAAAATCATTTATGTATAGACTAATGGTGACAAAATATGTGGTGGTTAGGTGCACATCATATGATGGGTTTTTTCGCATGGATGACAACAATATTGATTTGTTGATTGAGAACAACTAATTGGAGCTTATGTTTCATTTTTGTGTATTAATTTCATATTGAATTTATTAAAGATTTGTGAAAATTGTGGAAAACTCTCTAGGAGAAGTTGATGTAATGATAAAGATGTGATATTGCACTCTTGATCAATAGATGGGAAATTGTTTACTTATATTCAATATGTATATTAAGGATAAGTTTTAAAGTATCAAGATAGGGATATTTGAACTTTGCTTGAACCAACTTGCAATTTTATTAATACTTGAAGTTATATTCATGTGTGCATAAAAATACCATTTTGGCTTATGCAAAGTTGGGATGGGTATAAGTTATTATTGTTAAATCTAAAAAGGAATGACTTAAAACTTTCGAAATTGATTTTTTTTTCAAGAATATTGAGAACTCAACACTAGGGATTTTTTTTTTATCCCAATGCCTAAATATCAAGAATTGATCAAATTTTTTTTGTTAACCATGTGGAATTTTTAAGTATATGCCATTGATTTATTTTTTATTGCCCGTCACTCGGGGCTGGTAGAAATGAACCATTGGTTAAGAACCACAACCCAACAACATTTAATCTATTAAATTCACTCAGGGATCACACCCGACCTGGGACACACCAACCCTTGTGATGGCTGGATTTTTGGGTGTCTCCTCCCAACTAGCTCACCCCTAAGGGGAATTGAAATCAGGTCGCTTTGCTGATGAGACCCACACCTTAACCAAATGAGTTAGTGAGAATTGACTAACTACATGCCATTGATTACAGGAATTGATTTATAAGTTTATTTAGTAACAACCAAAGCTTGCAATTATATTATATATATAAATCTTATGATGATGTTGTTATGTTACTACTAACTGCATCTAATTGACAGCATGTGTTTTTATTCTACAGATATTTGTGTTGCATCATTAATTATAACATATTGTTGATAGCATGTGGTTCCATGCTAGTTACATTTTATCCTCAAGGTGGCAAAGACTTTATACATGTTATAAATTTGGGATAAAATTTATTGAAAGATAGTTAGGCAAGACTAGTGACCTATCATGAACAAATTTGAACACTAAATTGATATTTTGATATGGTATTTTACTATGGCATCAAATGGAATATTTTTGTTGCGATTTGCATAGATTATCATTTAATAATGTAATGCAAGTCTATGCTATTCATTATGGTATGTGGCTTTATTATGCTTAGGTGGTGTTATGATATGGCATGCAATAGTTAAAATGTGGTTATTTCATATTCATGTTATGATGATGCTATGTTCTCAAGATGGCATGTGGCAGCATGTCGTTCCTTTTATCCATGATGAGATGATGATGTTATGATTATAACAAATGCTTGGTTTAATTATGTGAAGTGGAGTTTGACAATATAGTCGCTCCATGGGCTTGGAAAGCTAGCACATTAACGATCTCATAGGATCCCATAACTACAAAGGAAATATATTTTCATAAGAAACTCATTGGGTGGGGAAAAACGTAATCGCAAATACTATACCAGCATTACATTTACCTCTTTTGATACTAAAATTTTGATAAAAGGGATGGAGTTATATTCACCTGTGAAGTTGTGATGATGGACTTTCAATGTTGTAGGGTGAGTGCATGGCTGGTTGTGGAGGGATTTCAGGCCATCCTTTTATTGATGCCTAGGGGTCAGCATACCTTCTATATTTCTTGGAACACCTAAATGCGGCCTAGGGTCATAGATCCCAATGTAGGCTGACGATCCATAGCGCCTGATGCCAAAACTCATGTAGATGGTTAGAGTTGTACTCCCACTCCCCAAAATCTATGATGTGGAATTTCAATAGTTAGTGTGACCACACCATGATGGGTGGATCATATATTGGTTGGAATAGAGAACATGTTCCATGGAGAGAGAGACCACCTAGAGTATTAGGTGAAGATATGGAGGTAGATTAGATGGTATTATTTTTTTGACGGTGTATAAGAGAGGAACTAAACCCTTGTGGCTGAATTAATTTGATGAGTGACTGTTTTTGTTGTTCCATATTAGGCATCCAAAAAATTTAATCAAGACAATGTAGTAATATAGGGAATTATGTTTGTTTAGTAGTGCTAATGTGATATTTACCTCTAGTGGTCATACAAGTAACTCCTATGCCCACATAATAGTGTACCAGTATATTTAGGTGCATATTTTGTTATGGTTATGCATATCAAACAATGGCTTAAATAAGAATCAAGTAAAGTTGTGTTTGCATGCATTGAGATAATATTAATGGAAATATAAAAAAAAATAGTTGCATGAAAATGACATGTATAATTTTAGATGCGGATAAAATAATATTTTATTTTGAATTTTATGCCTGAAGTTTGGGGATATATAAGCAATGGTTATTAACATCCACTAAGACCAAATTTGGTCCATCAAACCTTAAAAAAGGCATGGAATCAATCCTAGATCACCATAGTTATGGTGAATTAAAAGGTTAGGAAGGTCAGTATTGTACCAAATGTTTTGGAATTGCGCTTTAATGTGGGTGTACATAGGAAATTATGTGAGAAAATTATTTTCATCTTCAACCTCTTAGTATCACAAAGATAACAAATTATTTCATCCCACAACATTTTAAGAATTGTTCAATGCCTTGTTTCACTATGGAGCTCATGAGAGTTTGCTTTTGTTTTAGCAATGTTGATTTTCTTCTTTATGTTAGTTAAAATAGAGAGATACTTCTGATATTTAGATTAAATATTGATCACCTTCTTATAATATCTTAATGTTCTCTTATCCGCTAGTTCTTTATTGTACCACAACTTATCCTTAAATTTAGAAGTAACAATACTTTTAATTTTATCACTATTCTTCCCACATATGAGGTGAAAGGGATATTAGAGCATCTTACATGTGGGAAAGAGAACCAACCATGAAATCCCCACCTAACGCATGACATGTCATGTAATGGTATAAATGTTAGCAGTTGACAACAGGGAATAATACATCAGTTCATGGTGAGAATGATTAGTGTGGAGATTACAACTACCTCCAAGTTGGCGAGATATATGGTGGAGGATGTGAGATGAGGAAAGTAGGTTTTGATCATTATGGCAATTAACATCATGCTTTTGAGTTGCATTAGGATTGTCATGAGGGGAACTTGGTATATTGGTTTCATGAAAGAGGGGAAATGGAGTTTGAAGGGTGTTGGGTCTCACTTACTACTAAAAAATATCCCGACTCCCATGGATAAGGATACATTGTTCCACAATGTGTTGCTAGATAATTTAGATACTGTGACTAGTGGTGCTCAGGTTACTATCAGTTCTTAGGTCACTATTGGTGCTTGGGTAACTCTATCCATCCTACAAACTAACCATTTGATATTTAATATGATGAAGAGAGGACGAGGATGACACCACAACAATGAGATTATTTTGGTTCCGTAGTCTAGGGAGGAACAACAATCACATGAATCAGCCTCAATCTATAAGAGGTGAATCCCCAATTTGTAATATCCCTAATTTGAAATTTTACCCAATTTGGCCAATTTTTTAATCTTGGACTAGTGTTCAACCCCAAACTATCCCAACCAATCCCAAATGGTTTCGAATTAGGTATGGAGTGGATTGAGGTGTCCTAGGACACACTAATACATATATTAGATGTTTGGACACTTTCTAAATACTTCATCAACTTGCATTTACAACTGGATAATGAAAGGCCAAAATACTAGGAAAATCGATGTTAAAACCCCCAAGGGTAGATGACTCTTTTGGATTCCCAAATGTTGTACGAACCTCCAAACTTTAAGAACGAACACTTGGATCACATAAAGGACTTCCAAAAAAACCTTGGTGCAACATTTATTCATATTTATAGCTTGTTAAGGCACTCTTAAAATAGAAGGTTACAAAACACATTCATTGCTTGGAGATTGTGAGCAATATAGTAGATATTTTTACATAGAATTATAAGCAAATGAAAAAATGGGTCTTCATAACATTTATGTTTCATTTACAGTAAATAATAGACTTCTCAAATACCCACAAAACTCAGAAGAAGTCTGGTGCAAAACTGATATATAAATGCTCAAAGTTTCATAAATGTATTCAAGGGCGCAATGGCTCAAAATGGTGGTTTTTGCTTGAGTTTTCTTATATAGTCCAAGGGATTTTGAGCTGTGGCTCTCATGATATATCCATTGCAGTGTTATGCATCCATTAACAAGTTCATAAGGTTGAAACAAGAGCCTATCATTAACTATATGCAACAAGGAGTGCGCTATCACACTTTAGATGAACATAGAGAGAAAGATAAGATAATGATAGTAGAGAAGGAAGAGAGAATATGAACTCGAACTCAGATGGGGGTTGAACCTGCATAAAAAAATCTCTGTGAAGCTCTGTTGAGAGGTCTGAATGGCCTCCCCAACAACCAACTTGGATGGGAATCTTACACCCTTGAAATTGTTGCTAAGGTAGGGAAGATGAACATCCACTGTGCAAGGACAAGCTGAAGCTCTCCCAAATTATAAAGATGCAAATAAAAAATGACCAAAAGGTACTCCATTTAGACTTGTCCTCCTTTTAATAACTTTATTTGACTCAATTAACTCCTTAGAACTCAAATTATCTCCTAATTACTCATGAAATTCAAATTAGTGGGGGTTACGACCCTTCATTGGCCCCACATGACACTCGAATCATCTTTTGTCTCTAACTCCTCCATGAAATCGAATTGGGGAATCTTTTGGATGCATTGAAGTTGTGTAACTCCTCTCATGTGCCCCCTTGGTCTATTTTTAGCTCTTACATTGTCATAGATGTCATAGAATCTATCATAACTGTCATAGTTGTCATAGAATATGTCATAAGTGTCATAGGTGCCATAGAATCTATCATAAGTGTCATAACGCTTGTCATAGTTGTCATAGAATCTATCATTGCCTATTTTTAGCACTATGACTCTTCCTCTTCCTTCATGAATGTTACCTCTTCCCTTCCAATTCGAATTTGGGGATGACTCCACGTTTAAAGGAGAAATATTCTCTCATGTGGACCCCACATGTCCATTTATGCGGCCCCAAGTCCAACTAGGACCTAATGCCACTTCATTTTGGAGCATTTAAAATTTATTTCATAATTTATTGGCCTATTTTTCCACCATCAATTTAGAATATTGAATTTTCATGAGAAACTATAGACCTTGGGGTTTAATGTCAATATTTTAATTATTCCACATAACCCTTAGGAATTGGGTAGGCCAAATTAATTATTTATCTGAAAATCATTTAATTGGGGACATGACACAATTACATTAAGAAATAAATGAACCACGCGGAGGAGGAAATTCGAGTTTAGAGATGAAACATCCCCAACAATAATGTTGATACCCAGGTTCATCAATGGGTTTCCTACTCAAAAAACACTCACACCATGACCACTCATTACTACCAAATGATTGATCTCTACTGGTAGACAAATTCCATGTTTGGGGACATGCTTGACAAGCACAACTAAGCCCGGAATGAGATCTTGTTGTAGATTGATGAAATTTAGGTACAACTTAAAGCACTAGATACCAAAATCAATATTCTTGCTAAACCACTAGTAAAATAAAATTCATGGAACAAGTTCAGGAGATAGGTCCTAGAGAAGTGGCCCACATTAACATCCCTTTTGAAGATGAAAATCCCTTTTAGTTGTTTGTTTGATATATATCTCATGTTTTTTATTTTTTGTTGTTGTTGTTTTTATACTATAACATTGTCATGAAAACACTATATTATCACTCTTGGAAGTATAATTTTTGCATATTAAAATTGATAATGAACTTTTTTGTTGCTAGTCTCGTTTCCCAAGTGCTAGGCCAACATTAGCAAATTCTATATATTTTTACAAAATAATATAAAAACTCCATTAGCTTGCAAAAAAAATATATTATCATTGTTGTGCATAGTGACATTTTTTTCGACTCCTCAATGATTTAGTCAAGACATGACATTTCTTGTACGTCACCTACCTAGTCATACCCATAGTCATACCCATGCTTTCAATAAGAGGAGCATACCATATAATGTATTTCTTTTAATTTTAATGTTGGTTATATAGATTATTTTCTTAAGAAGACAATAAAATGGTTATTATTTACTCATAATCTCAATTAATAATTTACATCCAAAGAAACAAGAACTTAGTCCATTAAAAAACATTTTAAATCTTACTCCAAAATAAAAATAAAATAAAAATTTTATTATTGATGATGAGATTAAGATAAATCATATTGTATCAAGTATCGACCATGATTCAGTTATATACATGAGCCAGATTACAATTTTACATCCTACTATTGCGATATTATATATATGGATTCCCAGAAAATTTATCCCAGTTATATTTGATATAAGACAAATAGCCTCATATGGATTCCCAGAAAATTTATCCCAGTTATATTTTATATAAGACAAATAGCCTCATGCGCTTAAATTCTATGGCGGAAGGAAATGTAGAGTCAGTGCACATGGCTGCCTCTTTCATTTATTGTACTCTTATTCACCTCACAGCCCTATCCTGGGGGGTAGGGTCTCACAGTCCTATCCTGTATCCGACAAATTATACATTAAAGAAAATTATAAGCGACAAAACTACAGAATCAATTTGTTATGTTCATTGTTTTATAGTTTTTAAGGGAAATTAACATTAGCTATTGTTTTATAGTTTTTAAGGGAAATTAACATTAGCTTTTGCATATCTGTTAGGTATTTATGTATAGAAAAAAAAATGTTAAAGGTATGGCTATTAGCTCTTAAAGAAGAATTGTGTCCATTAGTATGAATTACAATTACTCTGAAAACATTAAGAAACTATCAGTTCACACTAATAGTCATAAAAAAGTAGCTAAGATTGGCAATTGAACTTGAAGGAATTAGATGTGAGAAATTGTCTCATTCAATTTCATTCTTCAATAATTGCGCCAGAATCCAGGTGTTTTTACAGTGTTGCGTGAAGAAATTGTTTGTTGGTAATGTTTATAAAAGAATAATGTTTTCATTAATATATATCATTCCATCTCGAATTTTTTAACAGAACCAGGTTTATACCTGGTGTTTTCCCCTTCAATTTTCTACTACGTCGTATCATCTTATCTCATCTAATTATCTCGAATGTTTTACGAGGTTTATACCTAGTTTTTGTATCCCTTGAGCACAAGGTTTATACCTAATTTTTGTATCCTTGGAATTTTCAAGCTCAAGGTTTATACCTAATTTTTGTATCCTTGGAATTTTCAAGCTTAAGATGAATCTATATGTAGAATAAAATTGGTTGTCATCATAAACGCAGTTGCTTTTTCCTTGGGAACCTAATTATATATCGAGGATCGGACAGCAGAAGGTCCAGAAGTTTGGAGCGCATGGGCCATGGTGTCAGATAGTTTGTTTTCCATGGTCCATACGCCGAAATCCATCCACACTAAATGACAAAAGATGGTTAAATACAGAGATCCTTATCGTTGTAATTTCTGATAAGGGTTACGTAGCTACAGTGAACTTGGCAAAAGCAAAAGCAGTTACCCCTTGATACTTATCAAATATACTTTTCTAGAGGCCCACCTTCTCACTCTCGCTCTGCATCAATATCCACCATTAGTTAAGAGACACAGCATGTGCAGATAGGCCGTGTAAAAGACACCTACTTCCTGGTCCATGTGCTGCTTAGCAAACAGTACACATATTAGTTCAAATATCAATTTACGTTGAAACCAAACCACTGTCACCAACAGAAATTTTTGAATGCCACAGCTTTTGGAAGGATAAAACAATATTATACGCCTATATATAGTACTGCACAATCCTCAATTTGCAAATCGAACGAAACAAGTCCCCTGCCTTTGTCTAAGTCATCGTTATTGCTTCGGATCTCCTGTATTCTCAGACAGTTCCAGCGGTGGCGCTCTGATTGTTGCTTAATATGATAAGCATGGGAGCTATGGAACTGGTAAAGAGCATTGCATTGGCCTCGTTGTTAACATTCATCTGGTTATTGCCTAGAGCTCATGGTTATGGAGGCTGGGAGTCAGCTCATGCCACTTTCTACGGTGGCAGTGATGCTTCTGGGACAATGGGTAAAGTTCTATACCCCTTATATCTTTTGTTATATTTCATATATAATGCAGTTTTGTAGGAATGAGGATCTCCTTTGGTTGTTGGACCCTGAATTTCTGGCTGTGAAAACGGTGCAGGAGGGGCGTGTGGATACGGGAATCTTTACAGCCAAGGCTATGGAACTAACACTGCTGCTTTGAGCACTGCACTTTTTAACGATGGCCTTAGCTGTGGAGCCTGCTATGAAATGCAATGTAATGACGATCCCCAATGGTGTTTGCCGGGGACTGTCAGGGTCACAGCCACCAACTTCTGCCCACCAAACAACGGTCTCCCCAATGACAACGGTGGATGGTGCAACCCACCGCTTCAGCACTTCGACATGGCCGAGCCCGCTTATCAGAAGATTGCCAAGTACAGGAGTGGGATCGTCCCCATCCTCTACAGAAGGTAATTCTTTGCCCCATTATTCGCATAACCTATTTGATTTGAATTTCGCATGCCAGTTTTCTCAGTCTTTCTCTCTCGCTATTAATTTCTCAGAAGCTGACATTGCAGGGTCCCCTGCTTGAGGAAGGGAGGGATTCGTTTTACAGTGAATGGGCACTCATACTTCAACCTCGTGCTCATCACCAATGTTGGAGGAGCTGGAGATGTCCACGCCGTTTCGGTAAAAGGGTCGAGGACTGGTTGGCAGCCCATGTCACGAAATTGGGGACAAAATTGGCAAAGCAATTCTTATTTGAACGGGCAGAGCCTTTCGTTTCAGGTCACCACCAGCGACGGCAGGACAATTGTTTCATATAACGCCGCTACTTCAAACTGGCAATTTGGCCAGACTTTCGAAGGAAGCCAACTCTAAGGGCTGCCAAATTCGATGCACTCTGTATAGCCATCATTTGGATGATGTGGTGACTCGGATAATCGACACCCTCTCCCCGTCGTCTCTCATTTTTAGGTGATTCTTGAATTCTATATGTATGGGCGTGTACTCTCTGTATCAATCGATTATTAATGTTGATGAGCGTGTCCGCCACAGTTATGTATTCATTTTTAAATTAAATCTGCAAAGTGTGTGGGTAATATATTGGATCCGGACGTTGAATATCAGGGAAGAGTTTTTTCTGCTTAAAAAAATTATTGGATCCGGACTTGAACTTTTCGTTTATTGCAACAACCAGTTTTCCACCAGAACATGAAGCGGTTTCTTGAATAACATGGAGGTTATTACTGCGATATGTCAATACGATAGAGAGCCGCATTTTCAATAAGCGTTGTCGGTTACCTAGGTAGGCAATGTTATATTAATGGTTTGATTGATTGAATTAATTTTTCAATTCTTTAATTGACAGATATGATAAAAGGGGAGGTCAAAGAGATCAAATTTATTGGAGTCAACGAGGAGTTTTATATTTATTGGAATCTAAGAGGAGTTTTCAGTAGCCGCAATATTTGATTTTGTAGTCACGGGTCAACTTGAAGTAGTAGTGGTTGAGATCGTGATCGATTTATATATAATAATATATAAGTGTATCAAGCTTTCAATCTTTATATTTTATTTTTCAAAATATTATATAATAAAAGGGGAGTTCAAAGGGATTGGATTTATTAAAGGGTGTTGAGTTCTCTACTATTTGGTAAATATTTTCTAAGAGACAATTGCTAATAGTATATGCTAGTATATGTTGCTTGAAAACATTGTGTATACGTTTATAATCTCCCTAAGGAAACCTTACAACTTTTGCACCTACATAATAGTAATCCCTAGGTTAATCGAAGACCTTTTTTAATTGTGCTAAATAATCTAACCTAATATGACAAAGTAACCAAAAGAAACTACCAAAGATAAATTATTTTTTAATACATTTGATAAAGTGAGATGCCAAACAAATATGTTTCCTCATATCAAGGGCTTAAGAACTACTAGTTGAGTTGTCTTTGTAAGACTCTCATTTTATTTTGTGGAATTTATCACTCATTATGTGCAACTACAACGACTAGGTATTCACAACATGGTCCCATAAAAACTACCAAAGATAAAGGACTTTTTCAATACATCTATAAAGTCAACTACCAAACAAATTATGTATCGTGTTTCCTCATCTCAAGGACTTAGTAACTAAACAAGTGCTCTTCGTAGGAATCATATTTTGTTATGTGGAATTTATCACTCACTATGTGCAACTACAATTATTAGGTATTCACAACTTTGTCCCAAGTGTAGTGTTTTATGTTTAATAGCTCATACAAATGTAGCCCACAAACAAAACAATGTTTTTTCTACATGTTAGAACTAGAACTAGATCTACCTAGAATTAACCACACACAAATTTATCTTTGGTCTACTTTACTAGAAACAATGGGAAAGAAACGATAAATAATGAAGAAAAAGTAGACAATAAGAGTGAAACCCTTGAATACCATCATCTATTACTCATATCGATTTGAAAGTTGATGAATGGGCTGTGTAATGTGAGAAAAATGCAGAATAAAATGGTGATAAAAATGTAGGCTACCCAGTAATATATTTACTTTAGTAACTGTGGTAGACACACACCAATTAGCTAGAGCTTGGATTCAAGTAGAATCAAGGTGCACACCCTCTCAATCAATACTAAGCCAAGGTACTGTACTAAATTCTAACCAAGAAATATTTTTGTCATTTTCCTTGCATTTTATGTGTGTGCAATATGTTGAGCACTAAACAAACATGCTATAGGTGATCCTCCCAATTGGAGCTAAACAATAAGATATCAACAAAATAAATCACAACAAACCACCCAAGGTGGGGATGAAAGATATCATTAATCAAGCGCGTGAAGGTGGCTTGAGCATTAGAGAGGATCTAAGGATTAAGGTAATGGAGTATTGGGCATGGAGAGGAGGGAGACCTTATAGAGGGAAAAATACATCTTTAAACTCAATGAGTAAATAGGGGATGAGCGGAAAGGGAATTTCATATTTGATAGGATGCACTAGGTAGAGTGAAACACACTTGTTTAAACTAACCTCACAAACCACAACATTTCCTATCAACAAAGGAAGAAATTGCAACAAAGAGGAAGTAATTTTATATGTCTTGTCATCTTTAGTAAGATAATAGGTGTGTTTATTGGCATGATAAATATAACCCTTGCATTGTTGCTAGTAAGGAATTTCAACGAGGAGATAGACACAATCCAAAGAGGATAAATCACATTCTACAGTGTCATGGAAAGGGTCAATGGAAGATGTAATAGAACAATGTTGATTGACCAAGAGGTGAGGACCATGCTTGTGATCCCATCCCAATTGATAAGGAGAAGGATGAGGAGTAGTGGGGAGGGCCAAGCGCTAAGCAAAGTATTGAGCCACAAGGTTTTTTTATTTCCATTGCCAAGGATCATGGTGGGAAGGACATGCTTAACCTAACAATTATGGGTAAATAGAGGGGCTTGAGCAGTGATGGAAACATCCATGACCACGAGAAGAAAAGAAGGTCTGGATCAATAGGGTTTGCTAAGGGAATTGGTTCAAAATTAGAAAGATCACTTGTTGGGGATTCATGAGAATCAACTAAGAGAGTCTTGGCAGGGTTGTATCATTGAAGAACTTGACATTCGTTATATCAATAAGTGGTTGTGCAAAGGTCATGACACCAAGGACCTATGTATTTCAAAGTAGGGCCCGGAAGGAGGGTTCTTAGACGAAGAGAAAGCAAATTGTAAATCAAGAGGGTGTTGAGGAGGATTAAAACATGGGGCAAGATTACGCATCATCGAGGGTAGTTCTCTCAAACAATTCTATTCCACATTTGAAAACCACTAACAATCCTAAATTGAATTTTAGTATAAGTATCTCTTCATTTTCATGCATTTATAACTGGATGCGAAGATTGTAGAAGATATCATTGTACTTTTGTAGTGTCTGGTTGGGTAGCTGATGAATTTGTAATCAATGGCACATCAGGTTCTATAAACACCCTAGAGGGTAAAAGTGTCGCCAAATTGCTTGGAAATTTATGCATCCCATGTATGGGGAGGGCATGTTGAAGAACTAGGTGAGTTGAGTTATGCCATTAACTTAGCATATTAAAACTGAGTATCCCACTAAGTCTGGGCCACACCTTCAAGTTGTAAACCAATGATTTATAACTTGGCCTCTTTAGAGAGGTCTGGGGAAAGTCTTGAAATATGTTGATAGATTACGGATCCATGAATTAATAAGCTCCCCTTCATTTTGGCTGGCATATTTGGGCATGTTGAAGTGAATGTCCAACTGAAATAGAGAAGGGACCCAATGTTGTTGGATGCATGGGAACTCTTGTAAGGAAAAGACCCTATCTTGGGCCATAGTGGAATCACCAAAGTGTGAATCCTCAAGGGTGGGCTCTTGGTTTGGATTTATTTTGAATGAATCAGCAATATGATGATGTACAGGGGTTTATATGGGTTGGGTGGGAAGAGTCACTAATGGACCTAGGCCGGTTTGAAAATCTAAAGAAAAACCTAGGGTGGAGATGTGTATCGTCAAAGAGAACCTAGGATGAGTCGTAGAAGAAGTCCTCGACGAGTGGAAACCCTGAGTAACCATAATTGAATATGTGTTCAACAACTGGGGTGGAGAACTAATCTCAAAAAAACTAGAACATGACATCAACCAAGATGGTTGCTCTAATATCAATTGATCTACTTTACTAGAAACAATTGGCAAGAACTAGTAAATAAAAAAGGGAAAGTAGACAATAAGAGTGAAACCATCGAATACCATCATCTTTTAATTAGATAGACTATCATTTTTATAGGTTTTTCAATACGTAGTAGATTAACATAGTCAACTTTAACCCAAAATCTAAATGCATGTAATAGGTACATAATTACTTGTTTAATATATTATCTAACTACTTAGCTACCTAAATCCCAATTATTCTTCCGATGAGAGTGGTCCCCACAGACACAATTAATACACGATGGATGATGATAACATGGAGCTGATGAGGAGTTGAGCTACACATTCCGCATCTGATTGCCAGGAGCTATTCGTGCCCAGTTCGACGTGACCAGGAAGGAGATAGGCAGGAAAGGAAAAAGGATGGCTTACAGACAAGCAGTAGGCTATCTTGATAATAGGAAAACAAGCTAATAAACTGGTTCAGCAAAAACTGCTGGTTCGGAACTCTCTTCTTAAAGAGAGTGTGCAATTATGGAGTGGTGCACTCTAGCTCATGAGGTGGGCCCCTCTTAATGGCCCAATCTTGTTACAAGTAAACCTTCTAGATCAGAATAATGAAATGTCACACTAGCTACAAACCTTTTTACATGGGATTTAACATTTAAACACAACCTACTAAAAGAAGGAAATATCAAGTACATAATAACCAAATGCATGGGAAACAATAACAACATTGTAGCAATGTGAGAATGTCAAACAGATGATACAATGGAAAGTATATCAATTGGAAAAGAATAGGATACAAATCATAATATAACACACTTTTGTCACTTACAACCTTCTAATAAAAAATCATGAATATTTAGTATGTTGTTCCTCTAATATCTACATCACCAACTAAAAATAGAGAGATGTACTTATGTTGAATAAAGAAACATTCAACAAGTATCTTCATTAACATTAATAAATATATGCACATTAGTTCATTAGTATTTGTGAATATATGCACTTGAATCCTGTCTACCTTCTCCAAGTTTTCCTGGTTAGCATTTCAACAAACATCTTCCACTAACAAAACTATATCTCCAACTCTCAATTAAATATCAAAACTTGAGGATGGTGGCTTAGAACTTTGCCATCTTTGTGGCTTACTTCAGCTTCCATATGTATAACCACAACTACTTGATACTTATAGTAATTAATACTATGACATCCCATGTAGAGACTCTCTAGTTATGCCCACTAAGAGCGTTAGATGGTAATAGGAATATATAGAATATCATCACTTGTTTTCAAGAGTGAGTGTGTGCCTTTACATTGTCACATAATGCTAATGCTTTCAAGGTGTATGGTTAGGTATGGTTTGATATGGAATTAAGACGCGTCTACGTTAGTACAGAGGGCAATATTAATGTGGAAGGAAACTAATGTGTAAACATACGAAATATTGCATAATTGAATACTTGTTTTATCCAAATGATTAAGAAAAGCATGAACAAACTCAATAAAAAAAATAACAACAAAGTAAATGGAGTACAAATTGGAAACGCAAAATAAATTTGCTTCATTACTAAGGAAAATTCCTCTATAAAATAAATACACGAGAAACATTTAACTTTAACCATAACCAAAAGTGCATTGATGCAATACCCCTGGCCTGGATATTAAAACTATCACTGCATTGTAAACATTTTGTTTGTTATGAAGCCTATACATAGCATGTTTACTATTTTAATATAAAATTACAATTGGCTGCGTGACGAGACAAAATGATGAAGAGGAGATCCAAACATTAACTCAGGTTGGTGAGGGGGTAAGGTTTACCCATGTACCTTGTTTACCTGGATCAGTTGTTTAGAAATCTAAACGTTATGTTAAAATTGAAGCGTGCCTCACACGCAGTTAGTTGCTTGTCTCAAGAAAAATCTTTAGATAAGTATTCTGTAGAATTTTATTTCTCTGTAAGATCTCCTCTTAACTATTAGTTAAGAGAAATTAACGGTGAAAATTTCAAGGTTTATAAATGCATATGTGGGTATATGTTAATTTTGTATAAGAGCATTGTGGAAATTCATGTTTATGGCATTTATGAGCATAAAAATATAAATTGTGTGTAAATAAATTCTAGGAATTAATGATTTCTAGGTAAGCATAAATTAACCCTAGGTTGTTTCCCTGAATCTTGTTTCATTGTCTTCCATGGACATATCCCAGCAGCTCCATGAATCTCTTTTCATTGTCTTCCATGGACATATTTCCAAATTTGAAGGAAATTTGATATTAGCTTCATGTAGCTAATGGTTTAGTAATTTTCGGAATTGGTGGTAATTTCCCAATTTTAATACGATCCTGAAATGAAGCCATAAATTCCAAATTCAATAGAATTTGGTATTAGTTTCATGTATCCAATTACTTGATAAATTCTGGGAAAGGTTAAAAATTCCCAATTAGAAATTTAGTGTGTTTTTCTTTTAGTTCGGTGTAAAATAAGGATGCGTTAAAAATTGGTATTAGAGAGAAGGTTGCAGCTCTCGAACCTTTGGAGTCAAATTTAATTTCTGAAAATGAATGTTGTTATATAAAAATGAAGTACATACATGTATATAAATTGATAATGAAATTATTTTTGGGACTAATAATCATTGTTGGTTATAGATTGCTGGTGTTACACAAGAATTTTTCACCATTTAATTTGCATACTGTAAGTGAAGACCGACAAACAAAATCAACGAGATGGCAGAGGATCCCGTATTTTCTAATTTTGCTGAAGAATTTGGTAAGGAAATACAAGGTAATGAGTCCAATGGTCTGCAAAGTGGGACATGGACCATGGATGTAATGCAAAATTTGAAAGATTTACAAATTGGGAACAACAAAATTTTGCAAAGTTTGGAACAACAGAACCAAATCAATCAACATGTAATGCAAAGTTTGTTTCAGATGCGAAATCAAATGCATCAAGTGACTTCTAATGTGCAAAAAGAAGAAGAGTCCATGAACAAAGACATCCCTGGCAGGTATCAGTTTTGTCAAGAAAAATATGAGAGCAGGAAGAGATTATATTCCCACTGTAAGTCCAATGAAATTTCTCATGGAAATAAGAATAACCGGTAGGAAATTTCTCATGGAAGACAATGAAAAGAGATTCATGGAGCTGTTGGGATATGTTGAATTTATTAAGGATGAAAAGGTGAAAGTACAACACTTTATCAGTGGCTTGCCTATGTACTATAGAGATAAATTGACTTGTGATGAACCTCGCACTCTGAAAGATTGTTTTAGGAAATCTAGATTCTTGTATGAGTAAGGAAAAAATAGGCAGGAGGTGCAAAAAGGATTGGAAAGGTAAGCTAAAAGTGAAACAAGATTAGAGGAAGAAGGGGTTTAAGCCTCTTGATATCAAGAAGGACATTTACACTTCTTCCAAACCATCGATATTGAAAGGATAATCCAAGGTGGTTGAAACTTCAAGGAAAAAGAAATCAACCCAAGGGAAATGTTGGGGATGTGGTGGTGACCACTTCATAAAAACATTTCATAAGAGGAGAAATAAGGGAACCAGTGTGTATAATATGTAAGAATTTTGTATTGTTGGCGATGTTGCTAGAAGTGTTCCTCGCATCAATGCAGCATTGGATAATTTCCAGGTCAATCATCAATCTTCTATGATCGAGATTGAAGGTGGAACTCGAAGGGGAAATACAAGTTCGGCCACTTTTCATATTGGATCACAGAAACAAGATACTCAGGAATAGGTTCATCGGACAGGTAAAAGTCCAATGGACCCATTACAACCCTGAGGAAGCTACTTGGGAGCTGGAAGATATAATGTGGGAAGAGTACCTGCATCTATTTTGAAATTAGTATATAAACCATGTAAATATTCTTGCAGTAATTTGTGTATATGTGTATTTTTGATACAATGAAAAACACTGAGGATGGTGTAAACTCTACGGGGGAGGGGATTGTAATACCCCTATCCTAGATACTAAAACTGTTACTGCATTGTAAATTTTTTTTCCTATGAAGCTTGTACATAGCATGTTTATTATTTTAATATAAAATTACAATTGGCTTCCTGACGAGCAAAAACGCTGAAGAGGAGATCCAAACATTAACCGAGGTTGGTGAGGGACTAAGGTTTACCCATGTACCTTGTTTACCTTGATAAGTTGTTTAGAAATCTAAACCTTTTGTTAAAATTCCAAAACCCATGTTCCTAAGCCAAAACCAAATGGGGAGTGATTAAGAATTAAATATTATTAGTTAAAGTTTTGGGTGAACTTAATTAGTTTTAATTAAGTTGTGATTAGTCTTGGAAACGTGGTCTTCTTGGGACAACCACATAGGAACCCAGGGCATGACACCCGTCTCCCATGAGCAGCTGAGTAAAACGGGATGGGAATTCGTGGGAAAGGGGAGGATGGACGTGATTGTGGGTGTGGTCATTTGAACTAGTTTGAAAAAAAAAAAAGAGGAAAATAATGGAGTGTAACCATTAGTTGGTGTTACCAGTTGTTTGTGAAGAATCCTAAATCTGATAAATCTGTGCAAAATGTGAATTGTATAATGTTGGTGAGCATTTCTCTACTGTCAATTATTGATTACAGCTATGGGATTTCTCTGCTGAGTATAATTGGATTCTTTGTGGTGGATGAAATTCTATTTTGTAAGTGCTATGTTTTCCATTGTAGCCCAATTGTTTGAATTGACCAGTTACATGGTGGTTTGTGCATGAAACCTTGAGTGGAATTCTTTCACTTGTGGTGAAGAGTATCATTGTGTGCCTATGAAGGAAACTTTGTAGGTTGAATGTGAAATTGGCATAAAATTAGCTTGAAGCTATTATTTCTTGTTGCCTGGTTATAATTACTTAAAGTGTCCAAACCCATGTTTTATCTCTGTGAGTAAGTTGAGGGGGTTGGTGAGATACCTATAGTTAATGTTTGGATCTTGGCTCAGGGTGGACTTGGGAGCTGAAATAATACAGGCTCGACGGGTCCTATGGTTGGGTGGAGCATGCCTCACATGCACTCAATTGCTTGTTTCAAGACAAATCTTCAGATAAGTATTATGTAGAATTGTATTTCTCTGTAAGTTTGATAGTTAGGAGAAATTAATGGTGAAAATTTCAAGGTTTATAAATACATATGTGGGTATATGTTAATTTTCTATAAGAGCATTCTAAAAATTCATGTTTATGGAATTTCTAGGCATAAAAATATAAATTCCGTGTAAATAAATTCTAGGAACTAATGATTTTTGGGCTGAGCATAGATTCACCCTAGGTTGTTTCCCCTTTACCTAGTTGTCGTAAATTCAATTCAATTATATATGTTTGTGTGTGTGTGTTTGTGGAATAATGAATTTATAAACCTCAAGTAAGTTCCAGTTTTACCATTCTCCTTGGGTACATTTGGAATTTACCTATGAAATACCCTGCCTTAAATCCTCTGTTTACTTTGGCATTAGAAGTTTTTTAGAAGTTTTACTCATGGCTGCTTGTTGTTATTGATTTGTTTGAATTTTTGTTTAATTAGAATTATGGCCAAAATTGTGAAAGAGGATAAAAATGGTATGGTTCATTTATAAACCATTGTCTCAATTGGTTGTTTTAATTACAAATACCATGGGCTAGTGAGGCATAATTACTATGCTTGTCTTGACTGGTATTGTGTATTTATAAACCATGGGATGAATTGGTGGGATGAATTGGTTTGTATGGTTTACAAATACCATGGGTTTGGTATAGGTGTTATTTGCATTTACATTTCAAGAATTGAAATCGTTAAGTTGTAAGCAAAACCATGGATTGGTTTGATAAAGAAAATTATCGTTAAAATTATGTATTATGAATGTGCTTTGGTAGTTGAAATGATAAGAGAATATGATAGTGTTGGAATGTTGTTTCTAGTTTTAATAAATGAAATGTATATATAAGAAGATTTATGAAATTTAAGTCTTCAAGTCTAAGGAAATTTATAGAAATGGTTGGAAGTGTTATTTTCCGAGCCTTATAATTAATGGGGAAATTTTCTTATGCATCGTGTTTTGATAATTTGAATTATAACTTGATTAATTTTCGTATGCATTGGCTTGTTACTTGCCAGTTTTGAAATAACATATTTTGTAAATAAAGTTCAAGTTATTTTTAATCTATGTTTGGTAGATATATAGTATGCATTTAGTATTTGTCTAAATAAATATGGACACATTATGGGTCTCATTAAAGGCTTATACTTCACCAAAAGTGTGCATATGGTATTTATGCATGCAATTAATTTACACCAAAAAAAAATTGGTAGATATATAGTATGCTTTTAGTAATTGTCTAAATAAATATGGACAAATTATGGGTCTCATTAAAGGCTTATACTTAACCAAAAGCGTGCATATGGTATTTATGCTTGCAATTAATTTACACCAAAAAAGAATTGGTGTGTTTTTCTTTTAGTTCGGTGTAACTTAAGGATGTTGAGGTTCTCAACATGCTTTATTTAAATAATATATATGTTAATTACTTACTAGAGTCATGTTCCCTTATGGAGAAATAAGCCTAAGGAATTGTGCAGCTCTACAATATTTCACAATAGCTTTTTCATATACATTTCATATATCTAATGGGCCTCCTTCACCTCTATTATATAGCTAGAGATATGGAAGATTTACATCCCATAACACAATGAGATAACTGTTTTTCCACCCCTCTTATATAAAGAATGGTAATAGGAGAATTTTACTCCATGATGCATGTGGGATAACTCCTTTTACATAAGATAGAGAGTTATGAAGAGAAGTATGCATTCTTTTCTAGTTAGGACATCATAACATCTTATGACATCTCACTAGACATCATTGAATATCATTACATATTCCAACATCTCCTCTTAATGATGACAAGGGAGATAACACAAAAATGGAGGAATATGGAATTACATTAACATTTCCCATTGATGACAACTTCCCACACTCCCAATAAGTTTGACTTGGATCTAGAAAAAAAGAGTTTTACTAGTTCACCTTGAGACAAACTTGGGATTGATTGAGTTTGAGTGAGTTTGACTCGTTATTAATGGCGAATCAAACTCTATTTGCTGATATTTTCCATTTTTTTTCCCCGAGTATTCCCACTTCGAGTTTTTCGCCATTAAGAGTTTGGTAACTTTGATTTGGAACATATGTTTCTATGTCTGGTTAAATGTGCATTCTATACACACATGTTTTTCTACAATGAGATGTATTTTATTTTCTTTACTTTTAATATATAACATGTACTGAGTGCGTGGTGCACTTGAAATCCCCTAAGAAATTTAGGTTTATCTTGTGCATTTTCACTTGTTTCAAGAAATGGGAAATGTTCAATGTTCCAATAGCTTGACTACACATTACTTATGTTGACAGTTTACTCAATTCTTGAACAAAATTGAAATGCTGATTTATCTTGTGCATTTTCACTTGCTTCAAGAACTAGGCATTTCCACTTGCTTCAAGAACTAGGGAATTTTTAATGTTCTCACACCTTGTGTGAAGAACCTGCAACAATTAATTAATGAAAACACACGAAATAGAAAAAATAACAGAACTCAGAATCACTTTTATATTGATCGCAGGCCACTTCGAGGGGGAAACCTCCTTTGAGCAAGCTCAATACAAATAACTTCACGGTACCTTCATTGGTCTCAACACAAACTTATATACTAAGTCTAAGCACCAATACCATGTATCAATACAAACCATGGGCCAATACAAAATATGGATCAACAATTACTACGGGACAACTTACAAAGCATATGTGTCCAACAACAATATTACAAACTATGGGTCAACAAATACTACGGGACGACTTACAAAGCATATGCATCCAACAAGAATATACTAACAAAGTAAATAGAAGGGTTGACATGGGTTCCTAACATCCCCTCTCCCTTAGAAAAAGCTTTGTCCTTAAAGCTTTAGATGTGGAAATTGATGCAGAATTGGAAGGAGTGGTGCCCCTGTAGCATCCTCGGGTTGCATTCCGGGCCACTGACGCCTTTTGAGTTTCAGGAGGATTTCTTGGAACGTTGAAGAAGAACCATATCAGCTGCATCAAAAGTGCGCTCTAAACAGTGTTGATCGGCTTGTTGTTCCAGTCGAATTCTTGCCATGTGAAGATTGTCTTGCAGAATGAGAAGAATCTGATCGCGGTTTCAAAGAACCGAGTCAATTTCCTGAACTGCGGAGCTGTTGAAGGTGTATGGAAGAAGAACTGGCGATGCCTGTCCATAAACTGCTTCATATGGTGTCCTTGTAGATGTGGTATTGTACCACTAGAACGCTTCTAGGAAATCCATAGAAATAGTTTTCCAAATCTGTGTAGGGATGGGAAAGGGTTTGAGAAGTCCCAAAAGGAGTGTCGTTTCACCCTTGCTGACCTGGCAAGTATTATAGTCAACCACCATATGTTGAATTGGAATTTTCAGTCCCTACCAAAAGAAGTTACATTGTTCCCAGTCATACTTTTTGAGGAACCCATAGTGCCCTACCGATGAAGAAGCATGGACTTCATAGAAGAGACAGCCCTGTTGAACAAATTGCAACCAGTTTGGAACAAGCAGAGAAATAGCTGTAAGAGAAACTGGGTCATCAAATGTGCAAGAAGGAGCATCTGCCACCATATTGTCCTTACCTTTCGTGTAAGTAATCACATAGTCATAACCTATGAGGTGGATAACCCATTTTAGGTGTGCTAGGGAGGAGACCTGTTGTTCCAAGAAATTTTCCAGACTCTGAAGATCAATCTTGATGCAGAAATAATTCCCTAAAAGGGATGGCTGCCACTTCTGTACTGCATGCAAAATAGCCATCATTTCCTACTGAGATGTAGATGCGGCTAAATGCTTACCGGAAAGGTCTCTTAAAGGCGACAAGCCCACTGGTGCAGCAAAGACACCTGCATATCTATCCAAGGAAGTAGTGGAGACCATTGATGGGTGCGTCTGAATGGAATGGAGCTGAGTGATGACACCATGTGAATTCTTCTTAAGGATCTTTTCCAGGCGATGTGAACTGATGATGCAGAGAGACTCTGGTTGTAAGCCCGTAAATTTTTGTTGTGTCCCATTGACTGAAAACTGCATCCAAAGTTTAGCAAAATCCCATAAGATGGGGCCAAGTGTGTGTAACCATTGAACGCCCAAAACCACAACACATCTGCCTAAGGACAAGGAAAAAATGTCAGAGCGCAGGTTATAATCTTCCATAGAGATACGCGCATTGTGACACTTTCCCTTGCAAGGTAAGGTGCCTCCATTGGTAACCATGACTTCAAAGTTGGAGCAAGGATGGACAAAACAATCAGCCTGTTTGGCAATCCGGGGGTCAATGAAGTTATGAGTGCTACCAAAATCAATGAGTATTGTAAGAGGAAGCTTTTTGAAGTAACCCCTGACCCGCATTGTTTGGGGGGTGGTGATGCCGGATAAAGCATGGAGAGATATCTCTAGTTGTTCATCCTAAGATGGGGGGTCAATAGGCAGTTCCTGAATGTCGACTTGATCATCCATTGTGTCTGGAGCTTCTTCACCAATTTTAGAGGCAGGCGGAGAATCCATATCCAAGAGATAGAGCTTTTGTTGAACACATCTATGTCCCCGAATGAATTTCTCATCACAGTTATAACAAATCCATTTTTCTCTGCGTGCTTGCATCTCTGTTTCAAACAAACGCTTGATAGGAGTTGGTCGAGGAGCTGGTGGGATGAGAGGTCGTTGAGAACCCATATTTCAGAAGGGAAAAAAAGTGGGTTTGGAGCGCTGTTGGGCTGCAATCTTGTCTTCTGCCAACTTAGCTAACCCTAGAACTTCCATCATTGTGTTGGGACAAAACATTTTAACCTCTGACCGGATTTCATCCTTAAGACCACTGATAAAACAACTTCTGTAGAATTCATCAGATAATCCTTCTGTGTGATTGGCTAGTTTCTCAAATTTTGTCTGATACTCTCTCATAGTGCCACTTTGACGAAGTTTAGTGAGTGCTCCGGTGAAGTCATCAAAAGCACTAGGACCAAATCGTTGCAAAAGGAGTTGGCAAAAATCTGTCCATTTTGGCTCGTCATGAGCCTTGATGTACCAATGGTACCATTGAAGGGCTTCCTATTCCAAATGAAAGGATGCAAATGGAACTATTTGGACATCAAAAGTATTATGCAGACTGAAATACTGTTCTGCACGATAGATCCATCCAGTCGGATCAGTACCATTGAAGCGAGGAAATTCAAGCTTCGGACCATGGAAATTGCTGGAAGAAGAGAACACATTGGCTGCAGAATATTCTTGTTGTCGGTTATTGTTCATGGCTGAATGCTGAAGATGGAGGCAGAGAAATTTTTCATCGAGATCTTGGAGTTTGGTTTGGATGGCTGCAAGTGCTTCCTCCATAGTTTTTGCTCCTGTGCGGGTGACAACCACAACTAGGAGTTTTTTTTGGGGGGGGGAGGGGGGGATGGATAGAAAAACACAAACAAAAGATTATTTAGTAAAGGGAAATTTGGATTTGGGAAAAACTCGGATGGGTAATTGGGGTTTGACTAGGTTTTGGACACTTTCCGATGGACAGGGAAGCAAAAAATGAGGATTTCAAAAGTGGGGTAAAAGAATGAGAAAATTTGTCAAAGAGGGACAAAGAAGCAAAAATAGAGAATGAACACGGTGGCAAAATTTGGAGGCGAGTGGGTGAAAATTGAAGAAGTTATGGCAAACCCTAAAAATAGACAAATGAGAGATTTCTAGCTTTGGGAAGTGGAATTTGGGATAGGGTCCTTAGGAATGAAAGATGCAGAATGGGATTACAGGGGTGTCAGGGAAGTTTCAAGGGAAACAGAGTGAAAACAAGGGAGATATGGCGAAAAAACAGAATTTTTTTTTCCAAAATGGATCTGCTACGACGCAGAAGGGCTCAGAAACAGATGGATCTGCAATGATGTGGAGGTGATCGACAATAGATGGATTTGAAACAACGCCAAATGGATCTGAAACGACTTTCAGAATAGATCTGGAATGGCTTTCAGAATGGATCTGAAATGGCTGGATCTGGAATGGGTCGGAATGGATCTGGAAGTGATCGGCAACAGTTCAGCTGAAAATAGATATGGACCCGAGGTATGTGTGGATTCCTATCGGTTCAAGGGATTCACTCGGCCACCAATGATGTCTGACGGCTTGCGTATTGGGGCAATACCCCTCACTCCACGGCTCAGGTAAAACTGATAACCACTTTGCAACAAACGACAGCTCTTGGTTTACCTCACGGGTGGGAACTAGTCAATCAGGTAGGGGTCATTTCCCTTTTCGCTGGCAGGTCCTCTCAATGGGCCAGCTACTTCGAGGTTCCTGTGGTACTCCTCACAATGATTTTTAGGGTTTATGCCCAAGTACTTCCCATAGTTAAGCAGATAGGGATTATTCCCAGATCCAAAGCTGCGACAGATGCGAAAAAAAAAATTGGCAGAAATTTCAGCCAGCGAGCCTAAGAAGGTGCTCTGATACCAGATGTGAAGAACCTGCAACAATTAATTAATGAAAACACATGAAATAGCAGAAATAACAAAACTCGGAATCACTTTTATATTGATCGCAGGCCACTTCAAGGGGGCAACTTCCTTTGAGCAAGCTCAATACAAATAACTTCACGGTACCTTCATTGGTTTCAATACAAACTTATATACTAAGTCTAGGCGCCAATACCATGGGACAATACCATGTTTCAATACACCATGGGCCAATACAAAATATGGATCAACAATTACTACGGGACGACTTACAAAGCATATGCGTCCAACAACAATAATACAAACAATGGGTCAACAAATACTACGGGACAACTTACAAAGCATATGTGTCCAACAACAATATACTAGCAAAGTGAATAGAAGGGTTGACATGGGTTCCTAACACCTTGACTACACATTCGGTAAAAAATAGATGCTTCACTTAGAACTACTAGAATGTGGGTGAATTTTGAAACATAGTTCACTTCTTGAAAATTTAAATATGCTCTTTCATCTTTTATTGACATTTGATGCATTTAAATCGATGGTGTTAGATAAAGTTGTCAAACATAGCTTTGTTTATTTCTGAGGTAGATAGATAAATGGATTTCTAGCAAGATGGATGGCACTTATCTTCTCCACTATGAAGATAAATTTGTCTAATTTGAATATAGGATAAAACAATCCAACAAAGCTTGTTTATTTTAGAGGTGTAGAGATAAAATGTCCTACCAGCAAGATGAATGGCACTTATCTTCTCCTCCAAGAAGATAAATTTATCTGATTTGAATAAAGGAGACTATTATTATTATATCTAGGGAAATGTACCATTATTGTCCATGCCTGTGTGCTCTATTCCATTGCATTATATTACCTAAAACATGGGAGCTACTTTTTTGTGCATTAATAATTCGACTTCCGACCAAGACAACCAATGGGAGATTGATCACAGAATTGCTTTAGTTGAGCGAATATATCCTACATCTTGTTTATCGCAGGGATCAACGACTGGACAAAACTAGGATTTGTACTATCCAAATCTTCCTATCCACCTCTGCCATGACTTTTAGCTTCTCATATTGGTCATCCACTATGGTGTCGAAGCAACATTACAGAACCCTCAGTTCTGTTTGAATCTCGGACTTTCTTAGAAACATTCTTCTCTTATTGAAGCGTAACTTGAAGTTTAGCTGAAAGCATGGGATTTAATGTTTTTTGGATTGATTCACCAAAAGCTTTATTTTTAGTGAGGACCGGGTGCAAATTCGTTTAGTCCCGAAAAATTAACAGTAAAGGATGAGGATCGACTCATACTTTGCTTATAGTAGAGGAAACTCAGGGAAAGTAGGAGTTTAAAGGCTGCACGAAGCGAACAACAATTTTTTAGGCAATTTCATTTTCTGAGCGATTTTTATATCTCTGTTGGTATGGGCCACTAAAGAGTTTTTTTTAGTTGTTAACATTGAAGGTTTGCTTTTCCTTTAAAATTCCCTAAAATAAGGCCAAATATTCGAAGCTCTGCTACATTATAACCATAATAAAATATATTAACCATAAAATAGAAGTACGGAAGAGCATTTCTGTGAAATTTTGAAGCATTCAAGGTTTGTCGCTTAAATCCAGTATTCTTTGTTTGTTTATTCATGGCAAATTGATCTCTGGGGATTCTTTTGAAGCTCCTACATAACATGAACGTCGACTTTAAAGTTACGAGAAAGCATATTTCCGCAATGTTACCAGTAACAGTCATAGTTCCGGCAGATCTAGATCAGAAAGAGCTCTGGCCAAAGAAAAGGTTTTACATTAAGGTCCCATATTCATATCATTCTACTTATGTTTCTCTCATATACGAGCAACAAATTTCATTTATGTTGAAAAATTTGTGTCTAGAACCCCTGTTCCTTATATCTGAGGGGTTGGAACCATAGTGAAGTGAGGGAAAGGTGTTGAATTAGACAATTGCCAAATTCCAAAATTATATCCTCACTTTGTTTCATAGGACAAAGAAACTTATCTAAGCATTGATGGTGGGTAGAAGTGGGAGAACGGTAATAAGCACCAATGAAAGCTAGCTAAGAAAGACATCGAGATATAAACCTCCTCACTAACCCACACTTGACCATGATTAAAAGTGTGTCTTGATTGCCTCACATCCCTAGTGCACCAAATTTGTTCATATAACACTGAGTAATTTAATATGATCTATTTTGAACAAAGATGCATGAATAATTTAATATCAATCTTGAACAAATATTCAAGGAATTGAACCAAAACATCGAAACCATGATAGACAGAGTTGCATTCTGAAGGTCTTGTTACTACCTAAAAACGCAGCTCGGGTAACGTGGCAGAAATATTCAAGCCACTGGGTGCGATATCGGGGGAAATTCATGAGTCAAGTATTGCCACTCGAAACTTGAATCCTCTGTCTAGGCCAAATCCTAGTGAAGCCAAGGGGGTGGTCCCTATTAAAATAACTAAGGCTGATTACTCTAATTTATGAAATAAAAATTAATCTAGGAGTTTGAAATAAATTATACTGAAATAAGATTTGCAAATATCACTTCAATAAATTCAACAACATATATAAAAATATCCCATTACACACATGAAGTCACCTAAAATAAATAATATTTGATGGAGGTAGACCAGTGCTAGGAAAGATAAATAGTGTAGTGATGGGAATGTTTTGCAAGTGTCTTGTTGGTCAGTTTTAGTTTGTTATGATGAGTTGATTAAAGGAGTGGGTTGATTTGGAGATTGCAATTGATGTAAGTGCAATACTGAAATAAACTACTCTATGATTTGATCTATTCTCCCAAGCGAGTACAAAGAAGCAATACCATATGTCCAACAAGGAGATAACGAATCTCATTAATAAGTATCTCCCTAACTTCGTGATAAGCTCAAAGTAACCCTTCGCTGGTAATAGTATATCTTTGATGGATTTCCCTATTAAGTAGTTGCTACTACCCCTTTCTAATTGTTAACCAAAGCTCGAACGAGTTTGTGATGGTCACAAGAGCATAATTGGGGGAAAAGCCAAGGTTCAATTAAACTTAAACATAAACGAAATAATAATAATTGCAACTGACTAAGTGCAGTGAGTTCTAGAGTGATTTAATCTAAGAAATAAATGTGAATACTAAAAGGATATTGTTGTGTGCGCTAGTGTTTGCATAAAATAAAAACTATGTCCTGAATGAGTTTGTGGTCTAACATTGGGTCGATACCCACAAACGATTAATTTTTTCTTTAATTAAATTAATCTAAAGCAAAGCAAAGAAAAAGTTAGAAAAATTCATGCCACAACAAAGAGACAAAAATCCCCCTAGGGGGGATGGGAAGTGGGAATTGGGTAGCCCACTTGCTTGTCTTTTTTAATTTATTTATTTATTACTGTAAGGAATACTTGTGTTCTTCTATAACTTGAATAACTACAAGTTTACAATTTTCGAGGCTTTGAAAATGCCTGAAGAAAAGGTATAGAGAAAGGAGGGTTCCTAGAGGTTTGATAAATCAAAATTTTGCTAGTATTTCTCTTTACCTATTCACTAAGAGATACAAAAAAACCAATAAAATTATGCCAAATATGTTGAATTAATCAATTAAAGCATACAAAATTTATCATGCTATTCAAGTACTTTGAAAGATAAAAAAAATATTTAATGTAAGCACTTAATTTCTTAAGAGTTAGATCGTATAAAATGAGTCATTTATAACCAAAATAATATCTAACTTATGAATGCATAATAAAATCAGATTAGCTTATGATCTTTATTTAAATGCACTAAGCTAATCAACTATGCATAAAGTAACCAAGAGATTTATTTAGAAGAAAGGTGAGAGAAGGTGAAGAATATCAAGCCCTTGAACTTGGGCAATGGAGTTTCTACAGTGGGACTGAGAGGGACTATGCTTGTTTCAAATGGAGTTTCTCTTGTTCAGATAAAGGAGGATTCTAACACGCACAACCTATTCTCCAAACTTAGACAACTTGCAGTAATTCACAACACTTGCACAAGATGGTTAAAAGCACCGGTGTTAGTTGCAAAAGAAGCTAAAAAACATGTATTTAAGCAAAAAATGACATTTATCTCTAAAGTATCTTAAATAAATAAACAATAAGAGATAGATAAACAAATATTACTCTTATCCTACTGGGAGGTAGCTCCCCTTCAAAGTCCAATTATAACCACAACAAACACAAGTGTGTAAACTACACAATTTACCTCATAATCTTGCTAAGCATCAACCATCCACACACATGAAAAGGCACATAGTTCTTTCCTCCAAAGATTTATTCATTAAAAATAATTCAAGAATATTACAGAGAGCATAAGCATAAATTTGACCTTCCATCCTAAGGAAGATTTGGATTAGATTTGATCCAATCTCCAAAATCATCGTTCTTATAAAACTTAACAAAAAAAATTACTGCTTTATCTAGTTAGTGATGTGCCTTCCTTGAGAAACATCAACTCGCTTTGAATCGCTTGAGAAAAGTGCTCTTGTGTATTTAGAAACTCATTTTATTTTTCCACTTTGCTTTTCCAACTCCAAAAACATGTTTCGAGCACATCTCCTTGCTTTTATGAGTTGTTGATTTTTTTATCCACGTTTTGGCCTCTTTTATTCACTTTTTGAGAAAAATTAAAATAAGTGATAAATAATCACTAATTTTAATTTTCAAGTGGGTCTATGGGTAAATTGGGTGCTCTGGGTTAGCAAATGAGCTCCCCCATGACAAAATCTCATTCCTAGTGCCACGTTTATGACTCAATGAATTTTTACAATTAAAACAGACTGTTTTTTACAGAAAAATTATAAATTAACGAAAAAATTAAAAACACCTAGGGGGGCCTTAGCACAAGTTCTTGTGACTCAAAAATAATGACTATCATGGTAATATATATCAAAACCTAGGTTTTAATAACCTCCTAAGGCCTAACCACCAAGCCAATTACACCAACTTTAGAGGATTGAGTAAAAAACTCGAAAATTATAAGTCGTTAAAAAATGATATATAATTAACATGGAAAAAACACTCTAGAGTAATGTATTGACGACTAAGTCCTAATCGTGCCAAACCTTTTACATAAGTTCATCATGCTAAGTCATTTATTACAATTCCCAATGGGGTATGAACATGTGAAAAAATCAAAACTTGGGCCAAGAAATGGCCTGATGGACTTTTAAACTCTTATAATGAACAAGTAAGCTGTTCAATATTTGGTGGCTCAATTGAAAATCAACCTAAGTGAAACTTAGGAGGTAACATCTGGCTCCTACTGCAGGACATGTGATTGATCTGAACTTTAAGGATGGAGATCATGCGATACTATCTGGTTTCTGCACAAAACCATCATTATGTAAGTCACATGTATATATAAAATCACCAAATGAAACACATGTTGCATAACTAATGTACAAAACTATTTTACAACAATAATTAAATATGCATAGCTAATATACAGGAAAATAAAGTATAGGGGAAAGGGTTAGAAAATGTTATGATACAAAAGATGTCCTGGTGGTCATCGGATAACATCGTTAATAAAAACTTTAGAAGGTGCCCATTTATTGGCAACGTCAACTTCTCTCCATACATGTTCCTGAGATAAAATGAATTTGCACCAGACACGTCATGGATGATGTAAGGCCCCGTCCAAAGGATGTCAAACTTGCCATGTTTCCCTTGCTTTTCTCTACACTTATCCCATAAAATAATTATATCACCTCTCTGAAAGGATCTTTGTCTGGAAGACTTGTCAAAAGTCCTCTTTACTTTATATTGATTTCTAATACTCTGGTCTGCTACCTTTCTCATGTTTCATCCAACTCAATCAACTGATTTATACTATTTTGATCTGCATATTGATCTGAATTGAATGCTTGAAGCACTTGATGCACTGGAAGCTTAAGCTGAACTAGAAAGGTGACATCTAGGCCATATACTAACTCAAAGGGGATCTTTCCCATTGCACTTTTCTTAGTTATTCTATCAGCCCAAAGTGCAAACTTGATTTTTCTATCCCAATACCTTTAATTATCCCCCACTGTTTTCTGAATAATGGCCATTAAATTATTATTACTTGACTATGCTAAACCATTTCCTCGGGGATAATAATTTGAAGAGTGGGATAGGATAATGCCATATTTGAAATAGAAAGTTGAAAGATCTGTTGAGCTGAATGATTTGGCATTATTAGTTGTTATTTTAGAAGGCACACCGGATCTTGTAATTATTTTATCTTCAAGGAAATTCATGACTACCTTGTCGATTGCTGCTTTGGTGGGTGTGGCCACTACCCACTTGGTGAAATAATCGGTTGTAGTAAGGATCCATGTATTACCATTACTCGAATTTTCCTTAAACTGACTAATGAAGTCAAGTGCCCACTGCTGGAAAGGGGATTGAACCACTACTGGCTGAAGAGGCAAGGATGCTAGATTTTGCGTTCTAGTGAACAACTAACACTAGGGGAAACATCTAACAAACTTGTGAACATCTATGAACAAATCAGGCCAATAGTAACCTGCTTTGAGAATTTTCTGGGCTGTTGTGTCCACTGCAAAGTTCCCTCCAAAAAATATCGAATGGAACTCAACCAAAATCGTTTTAGACTCTGACTCATCAACACACCTAAGTATTATCCCATAATGGTTCTTCCAACCCAATCCATATTGAGTGATACAATACTTGGTGGATTTTAACCTTAACACCCTTCTCTTATGGACAACTAGATGATCTGGGAAAGTAAGGTTTTCTAGGAAAAATATGATATCTGCATACCACTGATGTTGTTCTAAATGTTGAAACTCTGCTGACATGACAGGCGCTGGATCATTATTTTGGAAAACCATCCCCAAAGCTTGCTCATTTACCTGAGTCAACATATTTTCTAATCATTTCCCTTTGATTAACTTAGTGGGTTTAATTTCTAATTCATACTCCTAAATCTTGGAAACCCACTTTCCTCGTATCCCTAAACAATCTTGTTGAGACAAGATGTCTTTAACAACTGAGTGAGTAACATACCCCACAAAATTTGAGTACCCGACATAAACTCTAAAATGTTTGATGGATTTCACTAGTGCATAAGCTTGCTTCTCCATGATAGTATATTCTAACTCTGAATTTTGCAAAGCTATGCTCATGAATGTGATGGGATGTTCCTGCCCTTCATCGTACTTTTGGAGTAGGACCCCTTCAACTATATCTTCAAATGCAACGGAAAATATTTGGAAATATTTAGAATAATCCAGGCTGATTAAGACTGGCGATCTAGCAATGGAATCTTTAATACTTTTAAGGGATCCTCTTCCTTCACTTGTCCACTCAAACTTAGCATCCTTTTTTAATAATTTCTGCAATGGTTTCATTAGTTCAGCTAAGTTGGGAATGAACCTCCTAATGAAATTAATCTGGCCATTGAATGACTAAAGGGATTTTACATTCTTAGGTATGGGGAATTTCTTTATAGCTTCAACTCTTTATGGATCTATCTTAACGCCATATTTCGAAATGATGTGACCCAACAAATTACCTTCATCAACACCCAATACTGACTTG
The DNA here is from genome assembly GCA_027924585.1 of Larix kaempferi. NCBI lineage: Eukaryota > Viridiplantae > Streptophyta > Pinopsida > Pinales > Pinaceae > Larix > Larix kaempferi. The sequence continues at coordinate 7,855,148 of BSBM01000223.1, read as the reverse complement.
GTCGGATTAAGGGAGATGCCATACTTACGACATTTTTCAAAAACTTGCCTTAGATGACTCATATGGTTTGATCTTTCTTTTGAAAATTTTGTTAAGTCATCTTGATAGATTTCAATAATATTATGAATTAAATCCCTAAAGGCATAGTCCATGACTCTCTAAAAAGTGGCACCCGCATTCAATAAACCAAACGACATTCTTAGATACTCAAAGGTGCCTCAAGGTGTGGTAAAGGTAGTCTTGTGTCAGTCTTCCTTATTTATCAACACCCGATTATAACCCTAAAACCCATCCAACATGGACATCATACCAAATCTTGTCACTCTTTGAAGCAAAGTTTCCATATTGGGCAGTGGTAATTGTCTTTCATGCATGATATATTCATATTTCTAAATTCTATGCATATCCTTATTGATCCATTCTTTTTCCTGACAACCACTAAGTTAGAACACCAATATGAATGTCTTGCTAGTGCAATGATTCTAGCAGCCAACATCTTTTGCAATTCCTTTTGAACTATAGGAGCTAACTTAGGGTTTATCTACCTCAAATTTTGACGGAAAGGCTTGACTTCTTCTTTTTCTTGCTTAAGAGGTATATTGTGTTGAAATACATGTTCTCGATATGTTTTGAGCTCATCATAGGTGAAAGCAAACACATCTCTATACTCTTTAACAAGGGTTATTAAGTCCTTTCTCTCTTTTTATGATGTACCTTTTCCGATTTTAATCATTTTTAGGGTTTTTTTCTGTACCGATATTTACTTCAACATACTCTCCTAGATTTATTGAGTCTTTTTTATTTTTATGCTTATCTTGTCTGTCAAATATTTTCTCCAAAGATATGAGACCCTTACGGACTTTATTTCTCACATTCTCTTCCTCTTCTTGATACTCTTTACCCTCTTCTTGGTAACTGATCTCATAGTCTGAAAACTCCTGAACCTTATGGATAAACCTCAAGACTTGCTTATCATCATTAAAAGCTTTCCAATGATTTATGTTGTCAAGGATTGATGGTCTGAAATTTATCTCGAGTTTACCATTTTCAGTTATCATCTCATCTGTAGGCTAAAGGGTGGAGGATGCTACTGCTAGCTGATTTGCCTCACTATTCTCTAACTGGGGTATCGCTACAAGATCCAAAGCATTGAAGAACTCCATGGTGTCCCATATTGCATTTCTATAATTTTTTAATCTTTCGCTTTTGCATGCAAATATATTTTTGACTTGGGAAGTATCTAAGTTAGAATCGCCTTTAATGATCAACATCATAATCCCCATATCCTTAGCAGTCTCTAACCCAAGTAGGAGTGCTTCAAACTCAACCACATTATTGGATGCCTCAAATTCTTTCTTGAAAGCAAATTTGAAGGTTTTCTTATTTCGAGAGATGATAGCTATGCCTGCCCATTTGCCTGATTTTGAATACGCCCTATCAAAATACATTTTCCATACTTGGTCAAATTTCTCATTTTTCAATTTTTCTTTAATTGGAGTAAAGAAATTAGAGCAAATGAAATAATTTCCAAAATTATCTGAATCATAGATATATTCATTAGATGGTTCTTTGGGCCTTTCTACATGTAACTTTCTTTCTTTCTCTCTATGAAGCTTTACTCTTGTGTTTTATTATGCAAGGATAGTGGCATAAGTTCAATCCATTTGAATATCTCCTCCCAAATCTACAGGCCACTTTCTTGACAAAATCATACCCCAAATGTCTAGAACGCCAATTACTAGCACATCCATGGTCAAATGAATGTCGAGGTACTTTTCCAACTTTACTGGTAAATTCAAAATTATTCTGACTGCATCAACTTCTCTTGAATCCATTTCACAAACATTATGATATGGCCTAGTGACTGTCAAGTTCAATTGTTCCATGACCTTTTTGGTGATAATATTAGAGGAGGCACCAGATTCTAACATGCAATTGTGAAGCAGGAGATCATTTACTATCAAGGATATATAAAAAGGAGGGTAATATTCTTTATTCGGATCCATACTATGTAGAATGACTAGGGAATCATTGATGGAATCTTTTTCCTTAGGATGAGCCTTTTGATTCTTAGGATGACTTTCTTTAGACCTATCACTGGTTCTTTCCTTAGGCTCCTCTAATACTTTCCTAAACTTATCCCTTTGAATTGGAATCTTGATAATCTCAGTTAAAGGTACACGGATTTTAGTATTAGTCATCCAACTACCCAAATCAACATTAAGATCATCTATAATAAGAGGATTTGTTACCTTAGGAATATTTTGATTTGTCTTTATTGCTCCAGTTTTATCTTTCTAATGGTAAGTAACCCCCTTGAACTTTGTCAGCTCCAAAATGTGCTCTAGTGTATGCTTCTCACCAAAAATCCTAGTCACATTGTCCTTTTATTGACTTTATTACTTAGCTTGCTTCCAATGCTCCTCAACAATGGGGTGAGTTTGACCTATAGTGTTTATGTGCTCAGGCTCTCTTGATATGATGTAATCAGACTCACTTGATTTTCCTACATAATTAATTTCCTTAGGTATCCTTGTTCATTAAATTGACGGAAAATAGGGCAAGTAGAATCATCATGAAAGTCTTTACATTTTCTACACCAAGGAGGTATCTCATCATGCACCATGTTACCTATCTCTAACTGATTAGGAGGCCTTTGATCCTGGAAAGGGTCTTTCTTAACCCACCCTTGATTTCCTTTGGGAGGAAATTTTGGGGCTTGAGATGCGTGGGACCTTTCCAATGATACTAGCCTATTTTGCATGGCATTCATTTGGGATGCATGATTGATCATCAATATTTTCATCATGTCTACCATCTCTTTCACAAGATATTTACTTTCATATTCAACTGCTTTTCCTTTGGGCTCTTGTTTCTTAGGTACTGATGACATTCCTCTTGTGAAGCCATGAATGTTAGATTTACCATAATGTTTGAATGTTGTTATCATTTTTTACTGCTAGACCTTGGGCGCATTTCAAATTAACAAGCTCTTTGTCCCTTAACTGATATCTCATCTCACCAATAAAAGACTCCATGTAATAAATAAGGATGGAACCATCTGGAGGTTTAATATCTGCATGAAGGCTAGAGATTAAATCATTAAATTTATTCTTGAACTCCTCCATGGTTTCATTCTCATTTTACTTTATAGTGCTGAGGTATGCCAACAAATGACAATATTCTTTCTTATCCCCCCATTTTGCAATGAAATAACTTTCCAACTCTTTCAAGGTCTTGTACTTGTTATCATCTAACTCAGAGAACCAGTCAAAGGCATCTTCTTCCAGGGACAAGGAAAATAACTTCATCTTCACATATTCAAATTTGGTTGATTGACAATATCTAATGAAACACTACTTGAAAGCTCTACAATGAGATGCATCACTTACAACATTGTTCCCTTGGAATGAGGGCAGTTTGTCAAGGGATTTCTCAGGTAAATCATGCCGATAACCATTTATCGCTAAAAAATCTAGAGGACTAAAAAAATCACCCATTTTATATTCTATTTGAAAATTAGTAAATAAAAGGTGAATATCTGAAAGAGACTCAGATCCAAGATTATCAAGGATCCTACGAGAAGTAAGTTTGCTTCTTCTCTTTGATAAACATGTTCAGGTTCTGGAACGAAATGAAGAAAACTTTGTGGATAACTTCTTATAGAGTGCCTTGTTGAATTTATTGACAGTGGAGTTTCCAGATGGATCTAGGTTTATTTCATAAATTCACAAGATGCATCAAACAAAGAAAAAAAAAACAAAAAGGAAACAAAAGTTGTACTACGGGAATATAAATATTTATCCTCAGCAATGACACCAAAATGTTCCCGCCTAAATACGCACCTCGGGTAACGTGGTAGAAATCTTCAAGCCACTGGGTGAGATCTTGGGGGCAAGTCACAAGTCAAGTATTTTCACTTGAAAATTGACTCCTCCATATATGCCAACTCCTAGTGAAGCCAACGGGGTGGTCCGTATTAAAATAACTAAGGCCGATTACTCTAATTTACGAAATAAAAATTAATCTCGGAGTTTGAAATAAATTATACTAAAACAATATTTGCAAATATCACTTGAATAACTTCAACAACATATATAAAAATATCCCATTACACACATGAATTCACTTAAAATAAACAAGATTTGATGCAAGTAGACCAATGACAGGAAAGATAAATAGTGTTGTGACGGGAATGTTTTGCAAGTATCTTGTTGGTTAGTTTTAGTTTATTATGATGAGTTGGTTAAAGGATTGGGTTAATTTAGAGATTGGAATTGATGTAAATGTAATACTGAAATAAACTACTCTATGATTTGTCCCAACTTGGATCTATTCTCCCAAGCGAGTACTAAGCAGCAATACCAAATGTCCAATGAGGAGAGAAGGAATCTCATTAATAATTATCCCCCTGACTTCATGGTAAGATAAAAGTAACCCTTCGCTGGTAGTAATAGATATTTGATGGATTTCCCTATTAGTAGCCGCTACTAGCCCTTTCTGGTTGTTGACCAAAGCTCATATGAGTCTGCGATGGTCACAATAGCATAATTGGGGATAGAATCCAAGGTTCAATTACTATTAAACATAAATGAGATAATAATAATTGCAACTAACTAACTGTAGTGAGTTCTAGAGTGATTTAATATAAGAAAGAAATGTGAGTACTAAAAGGATACGGTTGTGTGTGCTAGTGTTTGCATAAAATAAAAACTATGTCTTGAATGAGTTTTTGGTCTGACATTGGGTCGAGATCCACAAACAATTAATTTTATCTTTAATTAAATTAATCTAAATCAAAGCAAAGAAAAATTTAGAAAAATTCATGCCACAACAAAGAGACGCAAATCCCCCTAGGGGGGATGGGATGCGGGCGCTAGGTATCCCACTTGCTTGTATTTGTTTATTTATACTTATTACAATAAGGAATACTTGTGTTCTTTTATAACTTCAAGAACTACAAGTTTACAAGTTTCGAGGCTTTGAAAATGCATGAAGAAAAGGTATATAGAAAGGAGGGTTCCCGAATGGTTTGATAAATCAAAATTTCGCCAGCATTTATCTTTACCTGTTCTCTAAGAGCTACAAAAAATCCAACAAATGTATGCCAATTATGTTGAATTAATCAATTAAAACATAAAATATTTAACATACTATTCAAGTAATTTGAAAGATAAAAAAATATTTAATGTAAGCACTTGATTTTCTAAGAGTTAGATCTTATAAAATGAGTCATTTATAACCAAAATCAGATTTAAATTATGAATGCATAATAAAATCATATTAGCTTATTATGTTTATTGAAATGCACTAATTTGATCAACTACGCATAAAGTAACCAAGAGATTTATTTAGAAAAATGATGAGAGAAGGTGAAGAATATCAAGCCCTTGAACTTGAGCAATAGATTTTCTGCAGTGGGACTCAAAGGAACTACACTTGTTTCAAATTATGTTTGAAGAAAGGAGGATGCTAACACTCACAACCTGTTCTCCAAACTTAGACAACCTGCAATACTTCACAACACTTCCACAAGATGGTTCAAAGCACTAGTTTTAACTGCAAAAGAAGCTCAGAAAACATGTAATTGAGCAAAAATGACATGCATCTCTAAAGAATCTTAAACAACTAAATAATAAGAGGTAGATAAACAAATATTACTCTTATCCTAGTAGGAGGTAGCTCCCCTTCAAAGGTCAATTATAACCATGTACAAACACAAGTATGTAAGCTACACAAGTTTCCTCATAAGCTTGCTAAACATCAATCCACACACATGAAAATCCACACAGTTCTTGCCTCCAAAGCTTTATGAATTAAAAATACTTCAAGAATATTGCAGAGAGCATAAGCATAAGTTCGACCTTCTATCCTAAACAATGGAGAGTGAGCTTGCTTAAATAGAAGAAGAGAGACCAAGAGGGCACCTTGATTTGATGGGTTGTCAAAGATATAAGGAAGAGTTGGACTAGATTTGATCCAATATCCAAAATCAACTTTCTTCTAAAACTTAACTAAAAAAAACAGCTTTATCTAATTAGTGATGTTCCTTCCTTGAGAAACATCAACTTGCTTTGAATCTCTTGAGAAAAGTTCTCTTGTGTCTTTAGAAACTCATTTGATGTTGTCACTTTGCTTTTCCAACTCAAAAAACAAGTTTCCGACATGTTTCCTTGCTTTTGTGAGCTGCTGATTTTTTATCCACTTTTTTCCTCTTTTATTCACCTTTTGAAAAATAAATAAAAATAAGTGATAAATAATCAATAATTTTAATTTTTAAGTGGGTCTATGGGTAAAGTAGGTGCTCTGGGTTATAGAATGAGCACCCCCATGACAAAAACCCATTCTCAGTGCCACTTTTATGACTCAGTGAAATTTTACAATTAAAACAAGCCGCTTTTTACGGAAAAAAATAAAGATTAACGAAAAATTTAAAACACCTAAGGGGGACTTAGCACATTTTAATATAAAAATAATGACTAGCATGGTAATATACATTGACACATATGTTTTAATAATCTCCTAAGGCTTAACCACCAAGCCAATTTCTCCAACTTTGGAGGATTGAGTGAAAAACTCAAAAATTATAAGTCGTTAAAAAATGATATATAATTAACAAGGAAAAAACACTCTAGAATATTGTACTGACGACTAAGTCCTAAGCAAACCAAACCTTTTATATAATTTCATCATGCTAAGTCATTTATTACAATTCCCCGTGGGGTATGAACATGTGAAAAAATAATATAAGGGCCAAGAAATGGCCCGATGGACTTTTGAACTCTGATAATGAACAAGTAAGTTGTTCAATATTTGGTGGCTCAATTGAAAAATCCACCTAAGTGCAAATTAGGAGGTAACATGTCTTAGTGGATTCCTCTTGCATTTCGAAACTCGCTTAGTGTAATAGTGTTTTTGATTTTTTAATTTTTTTCATGAAACATTGTTTGTTATTGGTGTTTATATAAATACATATTTCTTAAATAAAATGTATCGAAAGTTGTAAACAACTTTGTTTAACAAAATGCAAGGAATCATTCTCTTTTTGCAAATGGATTAGTAGCGAATCATTATCTTTTTGCACATGGCAAGAGCTAGACTCAATACAGGGGTTTGGCAAAAGTTTTATATGGTAAAGAGGGAAATAAAAGATTCATGAGTTTGATGCAACTCGATTATCCTCTTCTCCAAGAAGGCCACAATATAATGTCATTTTGACTTTATGTTACTATCACAGCCACTTAACGTGTGGCCGGTGAACACTGATAGGTCACAAGTTAAGTGCCATGAATGAGTTATATGTTGCTAGTTTTCCATGCGTAGTTGTAATCACCTGTTGTTGACTATGCCTCAGATACCTCTTACTGTTAGTTAAATGAGTTGTTTTTCACTACTCCTTATCCATGCATGAGCTACGAGTTATCCATGCATGAGCCACGAGTTATTTTTTGTATTTCTTTTTTTTATAATTGTTTATTTTGAATTTTGAACATCACCCATCAAATCAATCTGGACAGTACACTTGTCTCATCCTCCTTCAATATAGGAAAAGCATAGATGGTAGTCCACCTCAAATTATAAGATATAAATACCTATCGGTGTAAATATAATATTATATTTAGAAGATTTTTTTAAAAATCTGTATTTAAAGTTGTATATTGAATCTCCCTCAAGTACAAAAATTTGGAGTAAGCACCAACTTTGAAGCCTTTAAATGCTAAAAGCTGGAAGACAATCCAGATTTGAAGCCTTTGACATGCTTAAAAGCTTTGGATGATATCCGGTTTTGAAGCTTTTGACAGGTTTCAGGCTTCATCTATTTAGGGATAAGAAGTGGTACTAAAAATTAGTCACACACATAAACAAACATGTATTTTGATTCAGATAATGCCATCTCTTATGAGGATTAATATGTTAAACACCAAATCTTCGGCCAAGATAAATGATGCATTGAATAAACCCGTGATGGTCAAATCAAAGCTTAAGAGGATTTTTGAATGACAATTTCCAGGCATTTTGAGGAGTTCTGATGTTGAAAATGCCACCTTATTAGTTTAATTTATATTGTACATTATAAGCATTGATTTGTAACATGTTATTGAAATGGGATTTCTAATAAAGATTATCCTCACAAGTAATTTGAAATATGCGGCATAGTCTAAAATCATTAAATACATGATAATGATAAATTTGAAGAGAAAATTGACTTCAAAGCTCTTTTTCCTTAGCTACTCTTGATTATCTAATATATTTATTTATTGCTTCAATTAATTTCCAAACATAATGCAATGAAATGAAGACCATGTTATAAAAATTTCCAACTCCTAATCTGCATTCAAATCATATCATAGTTTATGAAGAAAAATGAAATTTATTATTATTTGAAATTTGTTGGAGAAAAGACAACAATTCAATAACTTTCACCCTAAAGAAAGAATGATGAATTGCTATATGAATATTGGTATACGAGAGCTTCTCCACAAAACAAGCTAAGATTTTCATGGCATATGAGATATCAATCCAATGTTAATATTTTCATAAATAAGATGAATTACAAGTTCACATTAAAGAAACAAGAGAAGAGGATATATCACATCAAAGCAACAAGTCCAACAAATAACTAAAAGAGTATAATTGAAAAGTGCACATTAGTACTAAGCTATGTTACTAGGAAAAATAGTTATACATTCCCACAAATAGGGAGAATATAATGTGGAAATCGACGCAAACTTTGAGGATGTAAAATAAGATAATTTTAGCAATGTCCAACAAATAATCAAAAAACCCCACGGCGGGTGGATAGATGTACAAACGAGAGGGAAGATGAGGGGCATGTGGATGGAAGCCCAAACCCTCGTGCTCCCACCTCATCACCCTACGCTCATGTTTAATTCATGCCCTCAACAGGAGGTCTTTTCTTGGGCCTGCGAGTACACTTAAGTTCCTGTAGAATTATGCAACGAAGTAAATGGTGCACCATGACCAAGTGTAGGACATTTAATCTCAGGACAGAGGAAGATTGGGGGAGAAGCCACCAGATCTCCAGCGTGCACAACCATAATCGGATTCTTACTCGTGTTATGAAGAGTTGTAGAAGGGACCTTGGAACTCATTTGCACTCCTTCACAATTATGCTCGCGCCTGCAACTCTGAAAACTGTGGTAGGCATTTGGGCCGACCTACGAGAACCTAGACTCCCGCACCATGACTCCACCCTGGCTTTGACCCTCCCTGGTAAGTTGTCGCTCCACTGGGTCTCCTGCCATTTGAATTTCTCTATGTTAAACATTGTTTATCCTCTTGGGAGATCTGCCTTTCTAACCCCTCTCCTCAGTTGTTGGGGAAACAATCCTGACAAGTTCACCTCGACAGTGGGAGACACTTTCCTGAGCGCCTTCGATCGTGAGCCTCTCCTTTTATCCGTGTCGCTCCTGTTTGTTGTGGTGGTGGCCTCTACCCCTCCCTCCTGTTAGCTTTAGTGGTTTCCTTCGCCCTTCCCTCCATTATTATGGCTCCCCGGAAGAAAACCCGTCATGCCTCGACCTTGCCCACGTTCTGTCTGTCAGAACCTATGACTCCTCCCATTTGTTTTTAGTAGCAATTAGTGGAAAAATGCAAGAGATACAAGAAAGAAATTCCTGCTTCTACGCAGGATAAAATTCAACAAGCGGAGGTGGAAACAGATGTTGACAGTATCTGCAATGAGGAGGAGGAGTTTAAAAAGGAATTTAAGAACCTTGTCCCTGACCATGGTTCCTCCCGTGGCCGCCTCACCCTCTGCTAAAAATCCTTAGACCTACATTGGTCGCAGAAGATGATTCTGGGTCGAACTCTCATGGAAAAAGATGAACAACATGGGGAAATTCTGCTCCAATAGGACGAGATGATGCTGCTCCTGCAGCGCATTCTGAGCAACCAAATGGAAATCGCCAAGCGATTAGGAATGAGCCTCAAGACAGGCTCAACCAGTGGGACTCATAAGTAATCAGCCTTTGGTCTCTGCACCAGGTTTTTTTGTTGTTATGTTCATAGTTTACTTATGTTTAAGACTGCTTTAAAAAACTCTGTTTTAAGACTTCTGAAGAATTCTCAAACTCTATGGTTTAGTCTCGTTTCCTTTCGAGGGAGACTGCTACTCTGATTTTCCAGCGTGTTTTCCCTCTGTCGGCAGGGCTTGGTTTGTTCTATAACTTTCTTTTTTGTGGCAATAGAAGGATCGTCTAACTTACAAAAAAAAAAACTAATAATAAAAAAAAGACTAAAAAGTACACATTAGTACTAAGCTATGCTATTGGGAAATAAAAATTTCACAAATAATTCATGCATTCCCACACATAGGGAGAAGATAAAATAGAAATTGAAACAAATGGCATGTTGAAACCTAGTAATATAACCAATGTAAATTCGTCAAAAGAGATACCTAGGAAGACAATCAATAGCCTAAGGACCCATGTAAAGGATCAAATGTCCAAGTAAATTTTAATGAAAGTTATGGAAACAAAAGAAGTTGCATGCTAAAGTTTGCAAGATAACTATGACCATTTAATGCACTTAGCCAAAGAAAATAATGGGAAAAACTGATTGGTCGACAAGCAACTATAAGATCAATAAATCTTGGTCCAAAGAAAAAAAATCAAGAAATCTTGGTGAAATATGATCTTTTACAAATACATGAGCATCATGTGAAATTTTGCACTCCTTTGATATCATACATATGAGTTGTCCAATTGACAATGGTTTGGACAATGATCTTTGAATATTGATATAGTTTAGTTTTTTTCTTTCTTCTTCATACTTGATTTATGACATTGTAAAGAATGAATTGCAAGAGTACGGGTTTTTCTCTTTAGCCTATTTTTTCCTTTTACATTACATTGTGACATTACAATCATTATTTTTATCTAAGTACCAACATAACATGCCACTAACAACTAATATTAGAGCATTACCTCCTAGACCTCAGTGTCCAGGTGTTAACATGAACTCTCTAAAACGATATTTCCATCGAGGTTTTAGATAGTCGAAGCTCACTTTTACATTGTAGGTGATGTGGGCTATTTCTTATCTTATGTTTGTTTCTCACTTTTCTAGTGCATTTTCATATAAAGGATCGATGCATCTCATAATAAAGGCGAGATGGAGTTTGAAGTATGGCTCTATTTGTTCTTTCTATTATATGGTCCCAAAATTGGTCTTTTATTAATAGAAAATTGGTCTTTTATTATTAGGAAATTGGAGTAGATAAGTAAAGTGTAAACCATCAGAGTCCAGTGCAGAATATCAATTATGACATTTGCAATGAGTTTAAAAACTATCAAAGGACATTTAGATCATTCTACAAAAATTTTAGATAGTCCACCGCCGACATTGAACATGTAAGTAAGGTGAGCAAGTTTACATCTTGTCTACGTTATGTTTACTTTCTAGTGTTTCTCCAGTGCATTCCATGATCAAGGTGTGATCATTGATGATGGTGCCAAGAATGGATTTGTTTGCTCTTTTTGGTGTTTGGGTCATACCTATAAGGATCATTGCAATGCTGAAATATACATTTATTTCAATGTTTAAAGTCATATATTGTTTTTAATGAGGTTTAGTGTCCATGCTTACTTGTCAATTAAATAGTACTTTCCATTTGTTGTTGTTATAGAAATTCCTTTACTTCTTCATGGGTGAAGCAATTGCTAGTTATTTACATCTAAAGAAAACAAACTCTTAATGAATTAAAAAGATAATAATTTTAGAAATAACTTCATCACAAAACACTCTTCATAAGTGAAGCAATTACTAGTTATTTACATCTAAAAAAGACAAACTCTTATTGAATTAAAAAAATAATTTTAAAAATAACTTCATCAGACAAAAAAACTCAATAAGAGAAGGCAAATAACAAATAACAAAACACACTTAATTTTTATGAATAATACAAGACAAATAACAAATAACAAAACACACTTAAATTTTATGACTGAACTAAATGTAAGGTTAAATGAAACTGATACAAGACAAACAACATATTGCACTTAATTTTTATGACTAAGATAAATGTAAAGTTACTACACATGGATGCCTTTTTCATTTACTAAACCTCTTATCGTTCTAGTGGCTGTTGCTCATCCTTTTCTGTCGGTAGACATGATTTATGGTGAGGATGCCCATGTCCGTCACCAAATGAACTGATGAAGACTCTTACCAAACGTAAAAAGGGGATAGGGTCTAACAGTCCTACCCTGTATCCGACAAATTCTACATCAACGAAAATTATAAGCGACAAAACTACAGAATCAAGTTGTTAAGCTCATTGTTTTATAATTTTAAAGGGAAATGAACATTAGTTTTTGCATATCTGTTAGGTATTAATGTATAGAAAAAAAATTGTTAAGGTATGGTACTAGCTATTAAATAAGAATCGTGGCCATGAATGAATCACACATTCTCTGAAAACAAGAAACTAGCAGTTCTGAATGGGAAGCTGTTACGCACATCTCATCGTCTTACAAATTTAGAGGATTTAAAAAGGTTTAGCTAAGTTAAAACGCCTGTTATCAAAACAGGAATAAAAGCTGCCTAACCTGTTTTGTCATTTCAAAGGTATATATAAAATTTTATTTAAAAACGGTTTTTTTCCAAGTTCCAAGGTCTTGAGATGTTTGGTATAGCTTTACCGGTCTGAGTTTTAATGTTATAGATCCTTTACACTAATTTTAAAGATCTTTGAAGTCGTCTAAAATTTTAAAATCAACTAAAAATATTATGAAATTAACTGAAACTATATTTTCTGCTTCACAAAATTATGATGATAAGGGATGAGTGCCCAAAAGAAGATGTAAGAAAGTGCACCAGAAGCAAGGTGTTTTTACAGTGTTAGCGTGAAAGAAATTGTTTGATGGTAATGATTATAGAAGAATCTGATCAAGAATCTTTTAAACAGGACCAGGTTTATACCAAGTTTTTGTATCCCTTAATACTTTTAAGATTGGAGCACCAGGTTTATACCTAATTTTTGTATCCCTTAGAATTTTCAAGCTTACGATGAATCTATAGGTAGAAGATAATATATAAAATTAGCTGTCGTCGTAAATGCAGTTGCTTTTTTCTGGGGAACCTAATTATATATCGGGGATCGGACAGTATAAGGTCCAGAAATATGGAGCACATGGGCCGTGGTGTCAGATGGTTTGCTTTCCATGGTCATACGAACTCGAAGTAGGTAATTCGTCCACACTAAATGACAGAAGACGATTAAATACGGAGATCCTTATCGTTGTAATTTCTGATATGATAACGTAGTTACAGTGAACTTGGCAAAAGCAAAAGCAAAAGCAGTTACCCTTTGATACTTATCAAAATATCCTTTTCTAGTGGCCCACCTTCTCACTCTCGCTCTGCATCAATATCCACCATTAGTTAATAGACACAGCATGTGCAGTGTAAAAGACACCTACGTCACGATCCATGTGGTGCTTAGCAGACAATACACATCTTAGTTCAAACGTCAATTTACGATGAAACTACTGTCAGAAACATAAATTTTTGAATGCTACAGCTGTTGGAAGGATAACACAATGATACGCCTATATATACTGCACAATCCTCGATTTGGAAATCGAACAAAACAAGACCTCTGCCTTTGTCTAAGTCATCGTTATTGCTTAGAATCTACTGTATTCTCAGATAGTTCCATCGGTGGCTCTGATTGTTGCTTAATATGATAAGCATGAGATCGATGGAACGAGTAAAAAGCATTGCATTGGCCTCGTTGTTTGCATTCATCTGGTTATTGACTGGAGCTCATGGATATGGAGGCTGGGAGTCAGCTCATGCCACTTTCTACGGTGGTAGTGATGCTTCTGGGACAATGGGTAAACTTCGATATCCCTTTTATCTTTTACTATATTTCATATAGAGTACAGTTTTGTATGAATTAGGATCATCTCCTTTGGTTTTTTGGACCCTGAATTTCTAGCTGTGAAAACGGTGCAGGAGGGGCGTGTGGATACGGGAATCTTTACAGCCAAGGCTATGGAACCAACACTGCTGCTTTGAGCACTGCTCTTTTCAACGATGGCCTCAGCTGTGGAGCCTGCTATGAAATGCAATGTAATGATGATCCCCAATGGTGTTTGCCGGGGAGTGTCATGGTCACAGCCACCAATTTCTGCCCGCCAAACAACGGTCTACCTAACGACAACGGTGGATGGTGCAACCCACCGCTTCAGCACTTCGACATGGCGGAGCCCGCTTACCAGAAGATCGCCAAGTACAGGAGCGGGATCGTCCCCATCCTCTACAGAAGGTAATTCTTTGCCCGATTATTCGAATAGCCTATTTGAATTCAAATTCACATGCCAATTTCCTCAGTCTTTCTCTCTGGCTATTAATTTCTCAGAGGCTGACATTGCACTTGCAGGGTCCCCTGCTTGAGGAAGGGAGGGATTCGATTTACAGTCAATGGCCACTCATACTTCAACCTCGTGCTCATCACTAATGTTGGAGGAGCTGGAGATGTCCACGCCGTTTCGGTAAAAGGGTCGAGGACTGGTTGGCAGCCCATGTCACGCAATTGGGGACAAAATTGGCAAAGCAATTCCTACTTGAACGGGCAGAGCCTTTCGTTCCAGGTCACCACCAGCGATGGCAGGACAGTTGTTTCATATGACGCCGCTCCTTCAAACTGGCAATTTGCCCAGACTTTCGAAGGAAGCCAACTCTAAGGATAGCCAAAGTCGATGTACTCGGTATAGTCATCATTAGGGATGATGCGGTGACTCGGACAGTCGACACCCTCTCCCGGTCGTCTGTCATTTTTATGTGATTCTTGAATTGTAACTTACTGTCTTAACGCAACCCTGGAAAAAATTGTCCTAATTTCTGTTTATATAAATTGTCCTAATTTCTGTTTATATGGGACGTCCAAAATGCCTAAATTATGGTTTTTTTTAAGAGTTTGTAACGAAATCAGCTTATTATTATTTTGTTAATCTGATTTTGTGTTTAAATTATGTTTCTAAATTTATAAATATAGATTCAACATCATCAAATACTCAAGATTTAAACAATGTTATTTAAAATCTCAAATTATTTATTAAATTCATAAAAAAAATACACCAAAATCATAAAAAAAAAAAAAAAACATCAAACATTTAAGCTACGCTTTTCATGAATAAGATGAAAGTTATTTCAATGATATGTCAATATATAATAGCGAGCTGCTTATTATTCAATAAGCGTTGTCACTTCCCTATGTAGGCATTTGTTATATTAATGTGCCTAAGGAAAGTGGCATACACGTTGCACTTATTAGTCTCTGCCCTCGCAAGGACTCTTGCAATCAGTCGTTTTATCTACAATCGGCAAATTCAACCTCTTATTTGGCCTTTTTCAAGGCGAGCATATTTCCAATAGCATGATGTCTTGGTTTTTTTAATGTTTCAATGTGTTTGAAATGGATTAATGCTATGGGTGGTTTAGCATTAGTTTGAAACATATGATGTTTCATATTCTTGCCACCGTTTCGATTAGGTAGCAATTGCCCTGCTCATATCATTGCCCTTACGTAGTCACCGCAACAACAAAACTATCCAACTGTTAAGATTGGCCTCAGTTTCTTTGTTGAGTTGCCATGGCCTTTGCCGAGGGCAAATTGTGAGGCATCTGTCTCAAACTCGAAGGGTTGCTTTAAGTCTAAAAGATGGAAAACGGGATCAACACAAAATGAATCAATGGCATCACTTAAACTCATCAACATTGAAATCAATGGAAGCTTATATGCATTCAACTGTGCTCTACTTGGGAAACATGAGGGAAAAGCACACCGCACAATTAATTAAAAATTAATTGGGCAATAATTCATTTTCTTTCGCTAAAGACTTCAACCAAAATCGTACTTTTAACTTTGCGGAGTAAGCTTCCCAGAAATTAACTTCGTGGAACTTTTACTTCGCAACTTCGTTTTACTTCACAACACTTGACTTCGCACCAAATTTTACTTCTCACTAAAGTTTGTTTCACACTAAATTTACTTCGCACTTATGCGAAGTTCATACTTATGTGAAAGTTTTAGTTCGCACTTATGCGAAGTTCATACTTATGCGAAAGTATTAACTTTGCAAAAGCCTATACTTCGCGGATTTCATGAAGATACTTTTTACTCTACGTCACTTCGTAACTTTGCGGACTACTTGACCTCGACAAACCTATTCTTAAGCAAACATTTTAATAAAGTATTTCTTGCTAAAACATAAGAACCTAAGTATGAATATTATGTCGAAGTTACTCCGTGTTAAACTAAAACTTTACTGCCGTGAAATATATATGGAAATCTTGATATCTTTTACAGACAGTAAATGTAAACAACATTTACACAAGTGAATATGAAGAAGATGTGCGACATGCATTAACCAACATTCTTGAGAATGAACACAAATAACTATTGACTTATATATTACCGTAGTAAAACAAAACAATATCGCCGCATTTACAGAGAGATGAGTTTTACTTCAACCTTTCACCATTTTTACAGAGCTTGGGCTCATAATACATTTCATGACCAATTTCTTCTTCTCCTTTCACTCCTACATCTCTACTTGATTTTATGAGATTGATTTTCATTTATACACAAACTTAAGATCGCTTCGCCTGGAAGCTATTGAACTCCATTAAAGACTGTAATTAATTTCTACCTAAGAATTTGACTTGCGGAATGCAAATGTAGCTGATCAAATACTATGAAGTGTGCACAAAGCCTTCTGACAGACTGTCTGACTGACTGGCCTATCTGCGACTTCTTTGGACTGACAAAACGTCTAACAGAGTCGGCACGAACTAGATGCGCATTCAACTCGTAATTACATTTCCCCAACACCCCCCCTTAATTATGAGCGGATGGGGATCATATAACAACACAAATTTTACAAAATGTTTCAGAGCTGAAATATGCTCTGTTCATGACGAAGTTCACTGTTCAAAATTTGTCACTCCCAAACAACTTCGCAGATATTGGAATGTGTCCCTTGCCAATGGTTTTGTAAATATGTCTGCTACTTGATCTTCAGACCTGCAAAATTCTAAACAGATTTCCTTGTTATTTATCAATTCTCTGATAAAATGATACCTTGTGTCGATGTGCTTGGTTCTCTTGTGGTACACATGATTCTTTGATAGTGCGATAGCTGAATTGTTGTCGTAGTAAATGACTGTGGGTTCTTGCTAGTTCTGCAACAAATCATTTAACATCCTCCGCATCCAAACGGCTTGACATGCAACGCTTGTAGCTGCGACATACTTTGCTTCTTCTGAAGAAAGAGTTACAATGGGTTGTTTCTTTGAATCCCATGATACAACACCTATTCCTATGTGAAATGTATTCCTAGATGTGCTTTTTTTGTCATCTATGCTGCCTCCATTGCCACTGTCAGTGTTTCCAATGAGTTTCAAATTTTATGAGGTTGAATACAAAATACCAAAGTCTTTTGTTCCACTTACATACCTCATAATTCTTTTACTTGCTTGCCAATGCGATTTTTTTGGTGACTCCATGAATCTTGAGATTAAATTGACTCCATACATGATGTCTGGCCTTGTCGTTTTAAGATACATAAGGATGCCAACAAGCCTTTTGAACGGTGTAGGATCTACATTGGATCCATCATCATCCTTGCTCAATTTCAAACTTGTTATCACTGGTGTTGGAGCTGTCTTGCAATTTATTATCTTAAATCTGTTCAAGACATCACTTGCATACTTCGACTGAGATATAAATATCCCATTTTCAATCTGTTGGACTTCAATGCCCAGAAAATACTTCATAAGCCCCAAATTAGTCATTTCAAATTCACTTTCCATGACTATTCTAAATTCTTCTATGCCAAAATTACTAGTAAATATTAAGTCATCTACATATAGGCATACATTTAGCTTATTACCTTGCCTGTTGATTTTTGTGTACAGTGTTGGCTCACATTCACTTCTGTGAAATCCATTATGAGTGAGGTAAGAGTCAATGCGACTGTACCAAGCTCTAGGAGCTTGCTTCAAACCATAGAGTGCATTTTTCAACTTGTATACTTTGTGTCCTTGTTCTGGAACTTCATAGCCTTGTGGCTGCTCCACATAAAATTCTTCCTCCAAACAACCATTTAAGAATGCAGACTTAACATCCATTTGGTAAACAGGCCATTTATTTTGTGCTGCGGTGGCCAGAACAGTTATGACAGTGTCCATTCGTGCTACAAGTGCAAAAGTTTCATTGAAGTCTATGCCAAGTTGCTGTATGAATCCTCTTTCTACCAACCTTGCCTTATGGTTCTGCACATTTCCATCAACATCTTGCTTGGTCTTATAAATCCATTTGATGCACATACTTGTCGATAGGAACATCGACTAATTCCCATGTTTGATTTTTCTCAATGCATTCAATTTCTTCATCCATGGCTTGTGCCCAAACTTTATCTTCAATAGCTTCTTCAAATGTTAGAGGATCATTAACTTGAGAAAATAATGCAAAAACTGAGAATGAATTGGGTGTACCACTCTCATATATCTCACGCAGACTTCTTGTCTTTGGCGAAGTTGCTGGTGTCAAACTGCGCAAACTGCTTGATGGAGTTTGCTGTGCACTTGGTGTGCTTGTCGGAGTTGCTTGTGCTGCGACTTGTGTCGAAGTTGCTTGTGCTGCGACTTGTGTCGAAGTTGCTTGTGCTGAGACTTGCTGCGCAGTCCTGGGAGTAGACAGAGCTGCACAGTTCTAATTCACATGCAGAGTCTCAAACACATCTTCTACAATGTCATCATGTTCAACATGTGACATGATTTTCACATTCTTTTCTACAGTTCCATCCCATGCTTCATTTTCGACAAACTGAAGATCACGGCTAATAATAACTTTTTTTACAACAGGATCATACAACTTGTATGCTTTTGTGTCTTCAAAATACCCAATAAAAATGCATTTATGTCCTTTATTATCTAATTTCCTTCTTAATTCATCTGGAACATGTGCGTATGCTACACAACCAAAAACTTTTAAATGCGAAACACTATGTTTCATACCTGTCGATGCTTCCTGCAGAATTTTGTTCTTCACGCTCTTCGTCAGACATCGATTCATGATGTAAATAGCAGTTTCCAATACTTCGGCCCAATATTTATTTGATAGATTCATGGCTGCCAACATACTGTGTGCCATCTCCATAATGGTTTTGTTCTTTCTCTCTGCGATACCATTCTCCTGCGGTGTATACCGCGCAGTGAATTGCTTCTGTATGCCATGATTTTTGCAAAACTTTAAGAAATCATTTGAAACATACTCACCCCCTCTATCTGTTCTTAAGATCTTGATGTTATAACCACTCTGCTTCTCCACAAGTGCCTTGAATGGCTAAAAAAAACTAAATGCATCAGATTTATGTTTCAGAAAATAAAACCATGTTTTTCTTGTGAAATCATCAATAAATGTGAAAAGATAAGTGCATCCTCCCATGGACGGTGTTTTCATCGGTCCACAAATATCAGAGTGCACAATTTCAAGTGGTGTACGAACTCTGTATGACTTTCCAACTAGAAAAGTCTGTCTGTGTTGTTTTCCAAAAATACAACCTTCACAAATTCTCTCTGGCTTTTCAATCAATGGAAATCCTTTCACCATGTCCTTCATGTCAAGTAGCTTCATCCCACCAAAATTCAGATGTCCAAATCTGAAGTTCCATAACCAGGATTCATCCCGAATTTCTGTTTGAAACGCAGCTTGCATTGCGCTGTCTTTTTCTTCCTTGTCGCGGTGTATGTCTGCTCGTTTGCTTTCTACTTTGAACACAGATCCATAATTTTCATTCTGACTTGCATGAACAACTTGAGTTGTTTTTCCTTTTATGATGGGTCTTATCCTCAAAGGAAACAGGCGATTGCTTGTCATCTACACTTCTGCTATTAACTGATTACTTGGATATATGTCCTTGATCACACAATGCTTTCCTATCATGTGAACTCTGTAACCTTTTTCCATCAGCTGTCCTATGCTCATCAAATTATGCTTCAAGCCTTGAACATAATAAACATCAGGCATATATTTCTACTCCCCCTGTTTGGTTAGAATATCAACAGTACCTATACCCAAAATAGTAACTTGAATATTGTTTCCAAGTTTGACATCAGTTTGAATTGATTTATCTAGACTAGAAAATAGATTTACATTACCAGTCATATGATTGCTACAGCCCGAGTCTAAATACCATATGTCATTTGGAATTTCTTGGACAACATTACATTCCAGCGGAGATGCACATGCTAAGAACAATGAGTTGTTCGGAGTATTGTTGTTGCTTGACTGCGTTTGACCTTTCTTTCCTTGGTCATACTACTTCTTCCTGCATTCATATGCAAAGTGTCCAAACCTCTTATAGTAATGACATTGAATTTTTTTATTTATCATACCTTTGTCCACTTGGCTAACTGCGGATCTGATTCTGACCTCTACTAGCGACATGTGCAGGGCTGCTACTACGACCTCCTCTAAAAGAGCTTCGTCCTCTACCTCTAGAGTTTGATCTTCCTCTGCCTCCTCCACAACTGATGGATGATTGTGCTGCGAATGCACCTTCCAGCGATGTATCTGAATCGTTGATTCTATGTTCATGATTGAGTAATGAGGCTTGCAACTCATCAATAGTAAATGTGGACAGATCTTTGTTTTCCTCCAAGGTCACAACTAAAGATTCAAATTTCTTTGGAAGAACTCTAAGAACTTTTTCAACAACCATTTGGTCACCTAGAGTTTCTCCATGAGACTTTATTTGATTAACCCTACCAATAAAACGAGTATAGAATGATTCTACTGACTCTGTATTTTTCATTGATAGAGATTCAAAATCTCTTCTAAGAATTTGAAGTTTGACAGTCTTTACCTTGTTCAAGCCTTGATAGGAAGTTTCCAATGTATCCCACACTTCCTTAGCAGACTACACTACTGCTACTCTTGGGAGTATAGATTCATGTGTCGCTTGATGTATGTGGAACAACTCCTTTCCATATTTATTCCTCTCTTCCTTCAAGACATCCTTCTCATCTTGTGTGAGATTGTTATATGCTGCTAAATCTACTGGTTCTGCATAACCATTCTAGACTATTTCCCATACATCTTGACCTCTAAACAAAGCTTTAATAGTTAGAGACCAATATTCATATTTTTTTCCTGAAAAGATTGGAGTTTGCAAATTACTAGAAGTGGAAGCCATTCTTAATTGCTCTTCCCTTATAAATAGAATTCCTACTTTCCGTACGCCAGACTCTGATACAAGATGAAGGGAAAAGCACACTGCACAATTAATTAAAAATTAACTGTGCGGTAAACAATTCTTTTTCTTTCGCTAAAGACTTCAATGGAAACCCAAATTTTAACCTTGCGGAGTAAGCTTCCCATAAATTAACTTCGCGAAACTTTTACTTCACAACACTTGACTTTGCAACTTCGTGGAACTTTTACTTCACAACACTTGACTTCGCACCAAATTTTACTTCGCACTAAAATTTGTTTCACACCAAATTTACTTCACACTTATGCGAAGTTCATACTTATAAGAAAGTCTTAACTCTGCAAAAGCCTATACTTCATGGACTTCATGAATATACCTTTTTACTCCGCGTCACTTCGTAACTTCGAGGACTACTTGACTTTGACAAACCTATTCTTAAGCAAACATTTTAATAAAATATTTCTTGCTAAAACATAAGAACCGAAGTATGAAGATTATGTCGAAGTTACTCCGCATTAAACTAAAACTTTACCGCCATGAAATATATATGGAAATCTTGATATCTTTTACAAACACTAAATGTAAACAACATTTACATAGGTAAATATGAATAATATGTGTGACATGCATTAACCAACATTCTTGAGAATGAACACAAATAACTATTGACTTATATATTACCGTAGTAAAACAAAACAATATCGCCGCACTTACAGAGAGATGAGTTTTACTTCAATCTTTCACCATTTTTACAGATCTTGGACTTGTAATACATTTCATGACCAATTTTTTCTTCTCCTTTCACTTCTACATCTCTACTTGATTTTATGAGATTTATTTTCATTTATACACAAACTTAAGATCGCTTCGCCTGGAAGCTATTGAACTCCATTAAAGACTGTAATTAATTTTTACCTAAGAATTTGACTTGCACAATGCAAAAGCAACTAAATAAATACTATGAAGTGTGCACAAATCCTTCTGACATACTGTCTAACTAACTGACATATCCGCGACTTCTTCGGACTAACAAAATGTCTGACAAAGCCGGCGCGAACTAGATGCGCATTCAACTCATAATTACATTTCTCTAATAAAACTAAAACTTCAAGATGTTTCCTTGTAAAATGCATTCTTGATAATATAAAAATGCAAATTGACATGAAAGTAGTATACAACACAAGCTATGCCATAGAAGTAACTGAGATCTTCTGTTTCAAATAAAATCAAGTAGATCATTGACAGCTTGAGCACACATTAGAGCTGGAATAGAAGTTGAACAAGCATGTATCGACTAAGGGTCTTGGATTCCCAACAACATGGCAGGGTTCCTAAGGTTGGCATGGATCCTTTCCCACCTTTGCTTCTTCCCTCTTCGTCCTGACTTCTCATCATCTTCACAAAAAGTTGAGTAAGGGTTTTGTTATAGACAATAATTCTTTAAGAGAAAAAATGTTGTCTTGGTTGTGTTGCGACATGAAGGTATCTCCTTTATGTTTATATATTCAAGTAACCACTGAAGTTGGAGTCAGGCAGAAACATCTCATCAAGTTTCAAAGGTAGAATTGAACCTATTTGTAATTTCAGATGTTGACAAGGAATCATCCACAAAATGTTGTCAACAAGGAAGCCCCCATGGCTTGGAAGTTACAAACTATAAACAAAATTAGCAGAGGTACCTTTAGAGCCTATTGCACCTGCTATAGCACACGAGCAAATCACAAGAATTAGAATATTGTATCCATCTCTCTATGCCCACAACAAACAACTCGAATAAGAGGTAAATAATATAACTACAGTGGAACATATGGAGCTGAATAAAAATATCAAGGAAGCTGATGAGCGACTAGACAAGGTGAAGGGTCCATTTTGAAATAACTTTGTCTAAGTTTATTGTAATAGCATAACTTGTGGCCCAATTTCTTACTTATGGATATTTCAAGTGGTTGTACATTGCACAATGATGTGTCTTCATTCATGTCTTCTACTTGATAACTTTTTAGAATAGTTTTTTATCAATTTATTTACTATGTCTCCTTAATGTTGATGTTGTCTTGCATTCTTGGCAATCATTCTACTAATTCATGTTCCAAGGATTCTGGAATCTTTTGTTCTTCTGATGTTCTAATTTATAGTTTTGGATTATTAAAACTTGGTGCATATACTATCTTACCATGGTAAGGTTGTACATGATGGGGCTAATTGAAAAATAGGTGGGAATTGGTTCAAAAGTAAGATGTGTTTTTTAAATTCAACATCCAACATTTCATGCCATTTCTTCAATGCATTCAAATTTCTCATTTCACAATCTATCAAGATATTACTAAAGATAATCTTTCCTTTCTGATAAAACCCAACCTAGTTGTCTAGAAATGGACTGTGTTGGTATTATTGATGTAGATTCCCTAGCAAACCATAACCCTACTTATTTATCCTCATGATATATGACTTTTGAAATGACTACTTCATGTGAGGGACATGGTAAAGCTTTCCAACTTGCAAATAACAGAGATAAAATCCCCAAATTTTTCATCACCAAATTTTACTAACTTTATTGAAGGGTCCCCACACATAGATGCTACCCACTTTCATTGCAATGGAAGCACATGAGTGCTAAAATTCAACGATGCACATTGTTAGGATATTTAGACACTTAGGAGTTAGTTAAGATCAACTTGTGTAATATATCCGTTAGGGATAGTGTGTTTCTTTAGTATGCATTAGTATGCATTTGTAAATACTTAATCCGACGGTCACGATATGTTTCCGACATAGAGTGATCCGACGGCTCAACTTCTCTTAGATCAAACCTAACCTTGATCCGTGGCTTAACACCCGATTGGTCCATGATCTCTATTTAAAGAGCATGGAGGGTCATTGTTTAGTTGATCGATTATGAGAAGCTCATTTGTAACTTTCTTTCTTTGCATAATAAATTGTCCCGTAGAAGCTATTTGACCGGGGCCGTGGAGTGTTTCCCTCAAGAGGGTTTAAACCACGTCAAAACATCGGTGTGTTGATCTGTGATCTGTGTGTGTGAAGTGGTTGCTCTTGGTGTTCGGTCCTTTGGTAGTACACTGTTTACCCGAACATGGTATCAGAGCTTTTATGAAGTGCCGCTTCCGGTTATGATCTAGATCTTGAACTGTTGTTGTCGAAACTCGAAAGGGTTTCTAGTTCTGGTATTTCTGTGCATTTCTGGGCCGTGGGAGGTGTTCCATTGCGTCCGGAGCGTCGTTTCCATTGGGAAATAGTTTTCGTTTGATCGAAAACGGTTCCCGGTTGCTCCAGAAACGCGTTTTTCATCAGATCTGAAGGTATAATGTTACAGTGACGCATTTTTTTTATTTCATTTTTGAAAAAAAAAAATCTCATATTTCATTTTTTTTACTGTTAGATTTTTTTTGGTTCGGATTGTTGCTTTCCCGTCTGCGTATGCTCTTTGCCGTGCACCTTGAGCGATCTCGGCAAATCAGGGGCAAGCTAACAAGATCTAACTCCACAAGTGTGGAAAAGTTTTTTTTGTTTCGTTTTGTGGTTTGTTTTGCAGGAAGAAGGGCAAGCACGCAAACCGAGCAAGAAGCGTAACAAAAAATAAAAAATAAAAAAAAAAACCCTCTTCCTCATTTCCATATTTTACATACCTTTTAAACTAGCTCACTTGGTCCAAAGTTGCTTTATTCCTTAATAGGTCTTCAGTTCAAGTCTTAGGAAGTTACTTTTAAAAAGAAAAGTGCATGCAATTTCTATTTTCAAGTTACTTTATTGTAAAAGTGCATCTCACTTAAATAATAAAAAAAATAAAAATACAAGTGAGTCACTTAAGCTTTTTATTTATTGTTGCACTATTTAAAAGTAATATCATTGTAAAAGTGAAATCACTTATTTTACAAAAGTGATTCACTTAAAAGCAACTTTTTTGTAAAGTGATTGTCAAAAGGTTCATCTTGGGAAGAGGGGGGTTCTTTTTTTTGCTGGACATTCTCTAGCTGCCACGTCACTATTGGGGACATCTTCAACAGTTTCTTTGTTCAAGCATAACTTCATCATACAGAGTCCGTTTTCAGTGCCGTTTTTTTTGAAACCGCCTATTTTTTCGAGCTCTTCACATCCAGACTATTGGTTTCTGCTTTTACAACCATTAATTTACAAATATGGCCGCCCTTTGTGATATTCTACTTAACAGTTCCAACTATTTCTCATGGAAATCTCGTATGGAGGATGTTCTACGAAGTAGGGGACTTTTCAGAATTACAACAGGGAAAGAAAAAGAACCCACTGATGATGATAAGAAAATAAAATGGGCAAATAGATGTGATGAAGCTCGTGGATTGATTGGGATGTCAATCTCTACTGATTTGCGATTCCACATATCTGGAATTGATGAACCTAATGCTGCTTGGGACAAGTTGGAAACTGTGTTTGGTAAACACAATGAAATTCGAGGTCACCAACTCGAAAATGAGTTGATTTCTTTAAATCCAAGTGACTTTTCATGCATTCAAGATTATTTATCTAAGTACAAAACTCTCAAGCTCTTATGTGCAGAATGTAAGATTGAGAGGGAAGACAAACAATGCATTTATCATATTCTTTCCAAACTTGGACCTGCATATTCTGTTTTTGTATCTACATTTTACTCCATGAAAGCGTCATTGAATGCAGCTAGCTATCAAGAGCCTAGTCTTGAATCCTTTTGTGATTCCTTGATTAGAGAACAAGATAAACTCATTCATCTTGGAATAATCAACAATGCAGATACATCTGGGAAAGCCTTATTGTCCCAACAGAAAGAAAAGTCCAAGCCTCCCAAGAAACAAAATTTTCGCAATAATAAGTCAAACAAGGGTCCAAAACCCTCTCAGTCAGCTCCTTCTTTAAAAAATGACAAAGGATCCAAGCCAAAAGGCAAGAAGACTGAGCGTCATTGCAACTATTGCGGGAAAGATAATCATGATGAATCTAAGTGTTTCAAGAAGATGGCAGCCTTGGAAGCAGCAATGAAGAAGCACCACATCAGCCTAGATTCGCCTTCAGAATCTGCCTCTCATGGACATGCACTTTGTGCTTCTGGTTATTCTTATAATGCATCTTCTTCTTCTACTTCAAATGAATGGCTCATTGATTCTGGAGCATCTTATCATATGGCTAAGGATCAAGCCATCTTTTCTACTATGCATGAATGTAACACCAAACAAATATTTGTTGGTGATGATAGATCTCTAAGTGTTGTAGGAGCTGGAACAGTTCCAGTAGATAATGGTCATTTTAGTGATGTACTATGTGTTCCAAGAATTTCCTGCAATTTGTTATCAGTCTATCAGATCACTCATTCTGGTGAAGGTAAAACTGTGACCTTTACACCTCACCAAGTTGTAATCAAGGATTTTAAAGATCCTCAACAGGTTCTAGCTACCGGAATTGTTGATGATATTACCAGGTTGTACAAGTTTAACAACTTTGGGTCATCACCTTTCCCTTCAGTTTTTGTTGCTCATAGTGATAACTTGAGCAAACTTTGGCATGAGCGATTTGGTCACTTAAATTATCGCTCATTGCAACAACTATGTAAAGAAAATATGGTGACAGGTCTTCCGATGGTATCTTGCAGAGATGGTGTTTGTTCCGGTTGTGTACTCGGAAAACATCATCGGGACAGTTTTGACAAACGTGCCTCTTGGCACGCCTCGGTTCCCTTGGAGCTTGTGCATAGTGACTTGTGTGGTCCTCTTCCATCTGCTTCCTTTTCTGGTTTCAAGTATTTCTTAACTTTCATTGATGATTACACCAGACGCACTTGGGTTTATTTCCTAAAACTTAAGAGCGAAGTATTTAACATGTTCTTGGCCTACAAGGCCCTTGTTGAAAAACAATCTGGTCATCAAATTATCAAGTTAAGATCTGACAATGGAGGAGAATATGTTAACAAACAGTTCACTACTTTCTGCACTGAACAAGGCATCCAACAACAACACACTGTTCCATATACACCACAACAAAATGGTGTAGCTGAGCGGAAGAACCGCACTTTAAAAGAAATGGCAAATTGTATGATCCAATCTAAGGGACTAAGTCTTCAATTTTGGGCTGAAGCCATAAATTGTGCAAATTACATAGTTAATCGCACCCCCACAAAAGCATTACAAGGTATAACACCGGAAGAAGCATGGAGTAGAGTTAAACCTGATGTAAGTCACTTTCGTGTGTTTGGTAGTGAAGCATGGGCTCACATTCCGGATGAAAAACGGAAAGCATTACAGCCTAAAAGTGAAAAGTGCATTTTTGTTGGATATTCTGAAGATGTAAAAGGTTATAGACTTCTTCAACCACATTCTCATGCTATAATCATTAGAAGAGATGTTAAATTTGATGAAAATATCTTGGCCTGCGAGCCTAACTCGGCGAGTGTGCCATCTTTGGCCTGCGAGCCTGATTCGGCGTTTGTGCCTTCTTCTTCTTCTTCCAACTTCCTTGACAGGTTTCCAACTCCAGTTTCTGATGATGACAGTGAGGATGAAAATCCACCTCCGCCTGCTCATGTTCCTCCAGTTGCACCAGCACAAGTGCTTCCTCGATGGGTCCGTTCAACATGTGAAGCAGCTGGTGATCTTGCCGGTGATCCTAGAGATCAACGTCGAACACGTTCTCAGTTTCAGCGAGCCTCTTCTCTTTTGGCTCAAGTTTCCGAGAATCATGATCCAGAAACTTTTGCAGAAGCTTCAGGGAATCCAGATTGGGATGCAGCCATGGATGAAGAATATCGTTCCTTAATGGGGAACGATACTTGGGATCTTGTACCTCTTCCAAAAGGAAGAAAACTTGTCAGATGTAAATGGGTCTACAGAACTAAGTATGCATCAGATGGAAGTGTTGAAAGACTTAAGGCAAGGTTAGTTGCCAAAGGTTTTTCTCAAGTTGAAGGGATTGACTACAATGAAACCTTTGCTCCCATCGCCAAAATGAACTCCATCCGCCTTGTTCTTTCCCTTGCAGCCTTACACAACTGGGAAGTCCATCAAATGGATGTCAAGTCTGCCTTCTTACATGGTGATTTACAGGAGAAAATTTACATGGAACAACCTCCTGGCTATGTTCAGAATAACTCTAGCCTTGTCTGTCGCCTTAAGAAATCCTTATATGGCCTTAAGCAAGCTCCTAGAGCTTGGTATGCCAAAATGGATAACTTTCTCCTTGACACTGGTTTTTCTAGATGCCATTCTGACCCCAATGTCTATACCAAGAAAGTAGGAAACCACCTCATCATACTTGTTCTATATGTTGATGACCTTATTCTTACTGGTAGTGACCCTAAGCTTATAACCCATGTGAAATCCAGTCTTAAACAAACTTTTGAAATGTCAGACTTAGGACATTTGCATTATTTTCTTGGTCTCCAAGTTCTGCAAACCAAAGAAGGAATCTTTCTTTCTCAGTCTAAGTATGCTTGTGACCTTCTTCGTCGCTTTCACATGGAAGATTGTAAACCAGCCCCTTCTCCCTTCCAGTCTGGAGTCAAACTTTCTGCCACTTGTACTTCACCTGAAGTAGATGCCACATTGTATCGTCAGCTTGTTGGTAGTCTTTTATACTTGACTCATTCCCGTCCTGACCTTTCCTTTGCCGTTGGTCGAGTTGCCCGTTATATGCAGACACCTCATGAAAGTCACTGGAAAGCAGCTAAAAGAATACTTCGATATATTCGAGGTACAATTCAGTTTGGGATTCATTACAATACAGGGGGGAAACCTTTGTTGGTTGGTTTCACTGATTCAGATTGGGCCGGCGATCCTGATGATCGAAAGTCTACTGCAGGTTATGTTTTCAGTCTGGGATCTGGACCTATTACTTGGGCTTGTAAGAAACAACAAGCTCTTGCTCTTTCTTCAGCAGAGGCAGAATATCGAGCAGCCGTCAATGCCAGTCAGGAAGCTTTATGGCTTCGAGAGATCCTTTCAGAGTTTGGATTCGAGCAGCAGCAGCCTACTCCACTTTGGTGCGACAATCAAAGTGCCATCAAGCTTGCCAAAGATCCAGTTCTACATCAACGCAGCAAACACATTGAGCTACATATGCACTTCATAAGAAATCTTGTTCATGATCATGTTCTCGAAGTGCTCTTTTGCCCTACAGATGATCAAGTTGCAGACATCTTCACCAAGTCTCTTACAGAAGCGAAGTTTTCTAAACTTCGATCTATGTTAGGAGTTCAGGAACTTGTCATTAAGGGGGGATAGGCTCTAATGCCTCCTTCCTTCTCCTAATAGTGTCACTTTTGTAAATCCTTCAATCCTATCCCAAGTTGTTCTTAAGGGGGGATGTTAGGATATTTAGACACTTAGGAGTTAGTTAAGATCAACTTGTGTAATATATCCGTTAGGGATAGTGTGTTTCTTTAGTATGCATTAGTATGCATTTGTAAATACTTAATCCGACGGTCACGATATGTTTCCGACATAGAGTGATCCGACGGCTCAACTTCTCTTAGATCAAACCTAACCTTGATCCGTGGCTTAACACCCGATTGGTCCATGATCTCTATTTAAAGAGCATGGAGGGTCATTGTTTAGTTGATCGATTATGAGAAGCTCATTTGTAACTTTCTTTCTTTGCATAATAAATTGTCCCATAGAAGCTATTTGGCCGGGGCCGTGGAGTGTTTCCCTCAAGAGGGTTTAAACCACGTCAAAACATCGGTGTGTTGATCTGTGATCTGTGTGTGTGAAGTGGTTGCTCTTGGTGTTCGGTCCTTTGGTAGTACCCTGTTTACCCGAACACACATGTGATATTAAAAGCATGCATACATTCCTGGTTTAGCAATTGTCGAATTTCCATGCAAGGAGACATGTGGATAAAGGAACGAGTGTACTTTCCTAAAGCGCACATGCGTTATGGGTGTGTGCACATTCTTAAAGTGCACACACATTAATAACATGTGTACGTTCCTATGTGTATTAAAAAACAGCCCACGACCCATTTCTTCATCATTGTCTCCCTTTTCCATGACATTGGCGGCTTCCACGAAGACAATACACAACATTAACACACCTCCACCTCCAAACAACCATCCAAGCCATCCATCTAGGTAATTTCTTCACATTTCGTCATTTTTCTTTGATTGTTTTGTGATTTAGTTTAAAAAAACTCAATTGTAAATTAATCATAATTTAAAAAAAAATCATTATTTTTACATGTAGATTGTCTCTCCTCCATCACAATGGCAAAAACCCTAGAATCAAATCCACAAAAAAACATTAACCGTGAGG
The DNA here is from genome assembly GCA_027924585.1 of Larix kaempferi. Taxonomy (NCBI): domain Eukaryota; kingdom Viridiplantae; phylum Streptophyta; class Pinopsida; order Pinales; family Pinaceae; genus Larix; species Larix kaempferi. Next base: position 7,824,637 of record BSBM01000223.1, on the reverse strand, counting down.
AGAACTCAAGCACATAAAACATCAAACCAAATCCATAAGTAAACATTAACCCTAAGGACAACCTAAGCACATAAACCCAAATTAACCAACATTTATACCAATTATGAAGCTTGGTTCGAGAGCTCAAAACCACAAGGGAACTATCAAGAATATCCTTAGACACATCCTTTAATAGCATCATTTTCTCTGTTAACAATTCCCATGGTCAATTCTTGAGTGTATCTGAATATAGGGCCATGATGAGATAGTTCTATTCCACTGGTCTCAATAAAGAACAAATCAAAGATTTGAACATTTCAAAACAAACTATTGTTGGTATTTTCATTGCCCCAAGATCTTCCAACCCTATAATCCACACAAGGGGCACATTTGCATGGATTGGTGCACATATGATCCATGGAAACAAAACTAGATGAGTCATTGGTTCATGGTTTTCAACAAACCTCCTTGCAACTATAGATAGGTTCCACTATACTTTCTTTAGAAACTAGATATTGAGTTCGTGTTGGGTCTCCACATGAACTATTTTGACATGGGTTAGTTTCATGGGGTTAGTCCAAGATAGTCCTAGGATTGACCAACAGCTAGATGTAACCCAATGAGAGGCCCACCTTCTCCCAGGCATACGCCCAACCCTCCCCCCCACAAACACCTCAATTACTAGATCACCTAGCTAACACTGCCATTACCGTATCACATCTTACACATAGTGTATTGCAACATAGTTAATTTGCGGCATCATCCAGACATGCCCCATCAAAGAATTAGGGAGGACCCTCAGGTGCAGGTCCTTCATCCCCCACTGATCATGTACCTTCCATGACAGCTAGTCAGGAAAAGGATTCTTTTGATAGCCGAGCATTACCCCATCAATGCACTCACTGCGGACATACTTGCCATGCCACCAGAGGATCCTGCACGAGATATTTTTTTCTGTAGTTAGTATGATTTGTAAATGGTGGTAAATCATTAATTATATCTTTAAATCTTCAATTGGAAATTCCTAGATAAACATTGCTTAAAGTATTTATATGTAACTAATGTTTTTTGGCATGTACAGTTGTTTCGATATGAAACAAATCCGTCAATGTGGGATGGCATTAGTCCTCCTAACCTTGATTCTTCCATGGCAACAATAGAGGATATTGCAGCACCTCACATACATGTATTTAAATGAGTACATGATTGTAGGATTTAAAAATTGATTTAGTTGCAATTGTCAAAGTTATTTATGATAAATCAATCGTAATGTCGGTGTGTTTCCATAGGTGCTTTCCAATGAGATAGAGCATAGGTCTCCACCTACGCTAACTAAGATCACCCCTCACCCAGGTAACATGTGTTAAATTAATTATATATTTGATGTGAAATTCATTGTATTTGTATGGTTAATTTACATGTTTTTCTAGACTAATCAAACATATTTCATATGTTTTTGTAGGTTCCATGTTCCACCATCCCATCATCTTACCCACCCATCCCTCCCTATCTTTCACCTAGTACATTATTCCCATAGTTCATGCTGAGTCATGTGATTGGGAACCCTACCCCTGTTATTGGAATACCCATACCCCACTAGGTTGATTCCATCCCTTGTACAACCAATGGGGATATCACTTCCCACACCCATCCCCTCTTGTGGGTCCCCCACCTATCCAACATTCACCAATCCACCATCACATCCCTCCCTCGATTGCACTCACCACTGCAAACCTATCCCCTATACCCGCATAGGATCCATCCATTGCACCTACATCTTACCCTTCCAATGTACACAGATCATGCCCTTCCTATGTACTTATATCTGTCCTCTCCCCCACCATTGCCTCATAGCAAGTTGTCCATCCCAGTACTCCACTTCCTAGCCAAGAAGGACAATCTCCCACAATGCCTCAAATATTTGTGATGAGATTTATAAGTTCATTAAAATATTATAAAACATGAATTAAGTTCATAAAATAATGCATTTAGACTTTTATGTATTAAATGATTTTTGTAATTGTTACAGGGAGGAATTGCTGAGAGGCTTGGATACAGGAGATGAGGTACCACATTACGAGATACAGTTTCATTTCATATGAGTATTTAAGATTTGGATTCTAATTGCATTTTTTAAGTGTACTATTTGATAGAAATGTGGTGAATATTTGATACGATTTTGTTTCCCTTTCAAATCCTATAGAGACAGTCCACACGCAGATGCAAGAAAGCTCAATCTTACTCTATCTCAAAGATGAGGAAAATTGAATTTGGAGATGAGCTTGGGGGTTTTGAGGGTGGCCAGGGTGATTGAGACACCCACTATGTACATTAGCCACGATGTGGGATTTTGGGAACAAGATGTCTATTTGTGTCTAGGCCACGAGTTGCCCTTATTCCATTTTTGGGCATGGGAATCCATTTTATGCATGAGAACGATGTTCCATTTTGTATAAAAATGTATAGTTGGACCTATTTCCAATACAAATACTTTACTTTCATCATGTGTATATGACAACATGTTTATCAATTTTTACATTCACCATTGTTAATGGTGAATGTAATGAGTTCTACTTAGTTTGATTAAATTAATTTATGCACTAATATCTACTAATGAAAATAAATGGCTATGAGGATTACAAAAGGTATAAAGACTACTAAACACACATGTTTGCTTGAAAAATTACTCATATGTGTTTAAGGAATTTATTTCAAGTAATCTATCGACATTCTTCTACATTAATTCCTAGGTATGATCAACATCGATCTAACTCTAGGAACAACATTGTTCAATGGTTTCAACCTATTGCGAATAATTAATGACAATGACAGAGCAAGGGATCTATTTAGGAGTTTTTAGACAAATGACACTTTAGTTTGAGTCCACTGGTTGTTGGATTTTTCTAATAAATAAGAAAGATAGTTAAAATAAAATGTGCACCAAATTTAGAGTGTTGAATAGGCAAACACATTTGGACATGGATATATGAAAACATTTTTGTATAGTACCTGAGATTCATGGGTTTATGTGCCTAGGTTGATAGATTCTAGTTCCAACAAGGGCACATAAAGGGTTCCACACACATGTGGTGCAAGTTGGATCTATGGGGTGTAAAGGAAAATACAAGAGATTTTTTAGAGCCTACCTTAGTGACATCATGATACATCTGATAGCATGATATCATACTATGAAAACATGAAATATTACATTACACTATTGCATGGGCTCATTATGTTACTAAAGGGTATTATTTGAGGTCTCTTTTCAAATTTGAATTCCAAAACTAGGGTGTAAAGGAAGTCTCGATCTAGCATTGTGTACTCAGTCAAATCTACTTTATACAAAAACAAGTAAGAAAACCACAATTTAATTTGAGCATGAAAACATGTTCCATATCTCTAATATGAAGCTGGAGGTGTCCCTCTAAATGGTTACATGCACAGAGATGTTTCTCTTTGGTCATATCTAGGTAGGTTTGGAAGTAGGTAGTGAGGTTGTGGATCTAAGAATCCAAAAATTCTTTGTGCATATCACCATCATATTTAGGTAATGAAATTATGGTGTCTAGCTAGAAGCTACAAGTGGAAACCATAGGTTGAAGTTTAAGGGATTCAATGAATGCATATAACAATTCTTGTACAATGATTTGTAGACTATGTTCTTCATTTCCTTATTAGTGATCATTGCTAGGCACCATTAAGAGGTAAACATTGTGCAAAATATTAAAGGAGGAAAAGGGAAACATGTTGACACAGGTTCTTTCAATAGGGGTTCACACTGTCGTCAACAACACCAACAACCCCTTATTCATTGGCCTGGAAAGGAGTTACCCTTCCCAGCAACACCTGTGAAGCAGGTGAGGTATCACTTGAGGTGGATAAAGGTGCTGCATGAACCAAGCTTCTGCAATGGTGAGGAGGATATGCTCTTATACCTAAAAGTCACACTATCGTACGAACCAGAGATGACAATACTCACAGCAGTCTATTAACCAACCATTCGCATCTTATTCATATTATACATGTTTCAAAGCATATTCAACAACACATTCACATCAACCAACAATATGCATCCACATAAATCAACAGAAAGTATTTAAATAACCCATTATCGCATCATGGCACAACAACAGAATTCATAACCGAACATCTTCATTCATTAACATCTGTGGAACAACTTCACAGAGAATAGTCAAGTCATCATATCATAGTTATAGCCGAACCCAAAAGATTGTATTTATCTCTGAAACTTCGATGCCCTTAGGCTTACAATTCACTTCTATTTATATGCTTCTATCCTATTACAAAATGGTCCATTTGACCGACTTAGTAATTAAGTATTCTAAACTATTCTTGCACTTCCTTGGACTTCACGATGATTCCTTCTTTTGCAGGATTTGGATTTTGCACCTGTCGGCTTCCGCACTTCCTGCGGATCTATCCCGTGCCAACAGGCCCCCAACACATACTTGTGGCTCGCCCTCGAGGCACTTCAGCTGGACACCACTGTTGCGCACCTGGCTTGTGTTGTGCATAGTTTATGAAACTGTTCTTGCTGTCTGGAACTCGCTGTTGTGTTTTTCTTATCTCCATTCGTCGATCACAGGTTCGTTATCATGTACTTATTGCACTCATCCTCCAGTCTCTTGAAACCTTCATCATCTATCTCTCAGGAGTCTGTTGGTTTGGTCCACATTCGTCCCTGCCTGAGACATCGGTCATTGCCGTCACCAAGGTGGAAAACAGGCCGACTACTCCGTCACATCTGTTTCGCACTTGGGATTGCTTCCTACCAGGTCCAGGGTGCTGCCCCCCTTGTTCAACTGGTGTTCACTGGGACCATGAAGGTTCGAACTGCTACTATATATTTAGACATCTTGGGCAAAACCTCGTTGTTGTGACCCCCGAGTGCCCCGGCTCCTTTCTTCTCAAGGCGGTCATGCACGCTTGTTGTTCAGGCCCTTAGTGCCCCTAGTGTGCTACCATAGGAAATGAAATGGATCATCTCCACAGCCTCCTTGGAATTCCTAACTTATGCAATGACCTGACCAGTTCTCAGCATGTATTTCTTTCTTTTGGTAACTATCTTGGTGCTTCTCTTAACCTCTAATGCCTGTATTTATTCTCTTCTGTTGTTCAGGATGCCTGCTTTGAACAACCCTCGTGAGTTTATTCCTCTAACGTGCCGATTCTGTCATCATTTCCCTTACGTGTGGTTACGGGGCTTCCTACGTGCGTGATGGGTGACTATACTGCTCCTGGCTGTTCTACCTATTATCCCTGTGCGATATATCATCCTTGGTGCCCCCGGCCATGCTTCTATCACATGTCGATGTGTGCCTAGCGCCAGCGCCGATCTGTCTAACCGATCAAAACGTATCATCTGAAAACCCCATGCTGCTGTCACAGTCCACATCCCTGGCTGCGGTACAACCCATCCTCTTGCCATCAAACCATCCTCGTGCCATCTGTTATTTATTGGTTTTTTTTTTCACTGCTATGTCGGATCACAGTGATAGAGCTTTATCCTATTACCGTTCACTATGCAGGGAAACAATGCCCCATCTAAGGTTTGTAGTTGCACTACACCACCATTAGTGACAAAATTGATCATATAGGGTCCTAACCAGTGCATTTGTAGTTTACTCGGTTGTTTCACAAACTTGCTATCATATAGCAACACCGTGTCTCCTTTCTGAAAGTATTTTTGCTTAATATGACGGTCATGCCATGCTTTCTGGCGATCCTTTTCAACCTTCTGGTGGAATCCGACAATGAACCAATCTTCCTCTAATTATACTAATTGTGCTAGTCGTTCTTCCAACCCACCATCATCTCTCATGTCTATGGCCACTGCAATACGCAAGCTTGGAACAATGTATTCCATCGACATAACTGCTTCTTTACCATAGACAAGTTCAAATGGAGTTTAGCCATTTAATCGCTTTCATGTGGTTCGATAGGCCGAGAGGATCGTTGGGATTTTAAGGTCCCAATCGTCTCGATTCATGTGGCATACCTTCATGAGTGCGTGTTCCAGGATTTTGTTGAATGCTTCTACTATCCAGTTTGCTTGAGGGTGGTAGGGAGTACTTTTCTTATGCTGAACCTGAAACTCTTCCGTTAGTGCTGGGATTGTTTTTTTCACAAAGTGCATCCCTTGGTCGCTTAACAAAACTTTTGGACATCCGAATCTCATGACCACGTTGTCAAAGAGGAATCTAGCGGTCGTTGATGCGGTACAATCCTTGACTGGTGTAGCTTCCGCCCAATGTGTCAAATACTCTGTCGTAATTATGATGTAGCACGATCTGGTGCATTTTCCTGGAGGGTTAATGGGCCCTACAAAATCTATCGCCCATTTTTTGAAATGCTTGCAACGTAACCTAGGGTACTAATGGCATCTCGTCCCATCTTGATGGTTTTTCTGTGCAATGGAAGACGTCGTAGGTCTTGGCATAGTCAGTGGCATTTCTATGCATGGTTGGCCACCACAACCCAGCCGTTAGGATCTTTTTCGTGGTGGTCCGGCCTCCATAATGTCCTCTAGCAATGCCATCATGTGCCTTGGATAAAATCCTTTCCTTCTCATGTGGGAGAATGTAGCAGCACAATATCTCATCTGGGCCCATCTTATACAACTGTCCTACAATTAGTTGGAAGTTCCCTGCCTTGACAACTAACTGTTTCTTTTGACTAGTGGTGAACTCCTCCAATGCATTTCCTGTTGCTAGGAACTGAATAGTTGGTTCATATTAGTTGTCGACCATTTCAATTCTGAATAGATGAGCGTCTGGTAATCCTTCATCGATGCTTCATGGTTCCTCCCCCGACTCGATCCTTAATAGGTGGTCTAGTCCTGCATTCAACCGTCCTGGCTTCACAATGATCTCAAAATCGAATTCTTGAAAGAGTAGTAGCCATCAGCAAATTCCCCCCCCCCATCACAGGCTTGTTCACCAAATATTTCAGCGCTGAATGGTCGGTGAACATTTTGAAGTGGCCCCCTAACAGATAATGTCAAAAATTCTGTAAGGCGTAGACCATTGCTAGTCCTTCTCGTTCAGTGGTTGTATAGTTCTTTTCTGCTGTAAACAAATTCCTGCTTGCGAAAGCTATCGGATGGTCGATGTCACCTTCACCTAGTTGGGCTAAGATAACATTGAGGGTGATGGAGGATGCATCAACATGAACATGAAACTCTTTCTTCCAATCTAGGAAGGAAAGGATGGGTGCTTCCACCATTATTGTCTTCAAAGCATCTAAGCTCTTCTGGCATTCTCCATTCCATTCGAACTTCGCTTCCTTCTTTAGTAGTTTCTCCATGGGTGTTGTGATTGCGGTGTATCCTCTGATGAAATTGTAGTAATATCCTGTGTGGCCCAACATTGCCCTAAGTTGATTAACTATCGTCGGGGGTGGAAGGTCAACAATGATGGCAATCTTTGCTGGATCAACCAACAGGCCTTCCTTGCAAACAATGTGTCCCAGCAGTATCCCGAATGGGGCACAAAAGATGCATTTATTCAAGTTAAGAGATATTTGGTGGTGACGACATCGTTATAACATTAGTCTGAGGTTCACGATGTGGTTCTTGACCATCCCGTATACTGTCCAATTGTCCATGTATACCGCGAGAAACTTATGGATATAGTCTTTGAACGCCGCAATGACCAGTCCTGAGAATATTGCGGGGGCATTCTTCAAACCGAATGGAATTACTGTATATTGATAACACCCCCATTCCATGACAAACGTGGTCTTATGCCTATCCTCCTTCGCAATCCTAATTTGGTGGTAGCCTCAGAAACCATCTTTAAATGAATAAATTTCCTAATTTCCAACCCCTTCGAGTACTTCATCTATGAAGGGTGTCGAGAACGGATCGTCTAAACATGCATCGTTCAACTTCCTTAAGTCGACACAAATTCTTACTTCACTGGTTTTCTTATCTTGGACTACCATCGGACTAATCCATTCTAACTCTTCTACGGGTTCAATGATGCCGGCTTCTAGCATCCTCTCAAGCTCAGCCTGTACTTGTTCCTTGTGTCGAGGTTTAAACGGTATGGTCTTTATTTAACAAGCTTCACACCAGGTTTCAGGGGAATCTTCATTTCGCCAAGGTCCCTGGAGATTCCCTTCATTTTTGAGAATTTCATTGGGAACAAGTCCTGAAACTCGTGCAGCATGTCTATCATGTTCGCGATAGTCGATTCATCCCAATAATCTCCAATGCTCGCGAGTTTCAGGTTTTCTTCCGACCCGATGTTTACCTTCGTAATCTTCAGTGGCTGGTTGTACTTGTCGGAGGGTAGCTCAGGTGCCTTCATGTTGTGACTACCTTCGGATTCTAGAACATATGTGGCTCTTGAGTCGTCATCATCATTCGGCTCTCCTGAGATGTTATAGCAGTCCATCATCATTTCGGGTGTCATGGCCCATCAGAGTTCTGATGGCTTCACTGTCAGTTCTGCCTCAAAAATCTTCTTCTTGATTACCTGAAGTGCATTATGGATTAAGGGATTTTCATCTAAGAAGGAGAACATTTGGCTTAATCCAATTTTTAACTGATCCCAAGAGAGTGTACCGAGTCGCAGCTCCATTGCGACATACCAACTCTACAGTACTTCATCCAAGGTATGCACAAAGGCATGCACCCACTCCTTCTCCGGTCACACTGCCCCATTGGTGCTGACAAGCCTTCACATGTTTGTTCGGGTTACCCCTGCCATCATACTTTTTTCTATTCCATGCTGTGGTGTCGCCGAAACGTACCTCCAGGAGGCATCGGCATAATGGCCAGTTTGATATCCTTGACTTATGCGCTGCCCACCAGCGCGCAGGAGTAGCCTTCAAGGCTTCCTCCAAGGCCAAGAGTCTCTGCGGTTCTGTTACCTTTCCTTCGAATTCTGTTAAGAAGGCACTCAAATTTGGTAATCCTTCGTATGTTGGCAGCACACACTCCTCAGTAGCCACCCAACGTACCGACTGTGTAATCCTTGCACATCTGCGAAACGACACCTCGTGAAGTTGGTTTTTCCAATTTTCCAATTCCTCAACTGAGTCCGAAGATGATGAATTAGAGTTGTGCCATTGTAACTCCCCTTCATCAGTTGGATTGATATAATCTTCAAAAATGTTATACAGGTTATCCCATCCTTCGGTATCTTCATATTTGGTGGGCTCCACATATCATTGTCCTTCCGCAGGATCTAGTTGTGCGACAACCCTTATTTCTCGATCTTCAAATGACATCATCTACTTCTTGAAATTGATGATCTCCTGATTTTCCATGGCCCAGTTGATTCTCAATAGTGTTGTATATGGACATGTGTTGTCTATTATTTCTATAACATCGAAATCAACATATGTCCGAAGTCCCTCGATTTCGAGGTGAAGTTGACACACTCGGCCAAGGGGGTGACCTTGCTCTAGTTTGCTAATCGTAGTTGTACCGGTGACCAGGTCATTTGTGGTTTTCCCATCGTTTCCCATGTTTGTTTTGTCAAAATGTTCACATCTGACCCTAAATCCAAAATAATGGAGTCGACATTGAACGCTCCGATTTGTGTCGACATCCTCATCTCCCTACCTGTCTTCCTTTTCTTGTGTATGTGATTGACATTGAGCTCCTGACGTCCACCCTCCTGCTGACGCAATAGCTTGGATATCTCTTCCAACACCTCCTCATCTCTTGCTAATTCTAAACAACTCTCGATGAATGCTCTTACTGTAGTGGCCTTTCGCCGCGATTTTGTTCGATCGAATGTCGACGGCATCTCATAAATCTCTGCTTGAGGAGATGCATTCCTCTGCCGCCTTAACATTCCCTACTGTGCCTTTGAGAAGATGTCCTTCTCGGCCTTCGCATCGAAGACAACATGTTTCATTTTTGTTGTTCGAATGCTATGGTGCGGCTAGTCGGCTCCTATTGCTACCTTTCCTTGTGTCACTATTCCCACCGTCGCAGAGTGCTTCCTAGTTTCAAGTGATATCTTCTGTACTGCTGGTTGGTTCTGGTTTTGATTCTAGTTTTGGTTTGGAGGAGATGGTAGGTTCTTCGTCTGCCATCTAGCTATGAGCTGTGGTAAATCTTCGATTCTATGGTCCACTCCACTGCAATATGTGCATTGCAGGGCCGGATTGGGGAAATCCCTTGCGAAATGTCCTTGTTTCCCACAATTATAACATGTAGGAGGTCCAACGGCTCCTCCTCTTCCTGCGCCACCACCATGTCCTCCGCGGAATCCTCCACCAAATCCTTCGCATGGCGGTCCGTACTGTGCCTGCTGATACTATGGTTGTGGGTATTGTTCATACAGCAGTCGCTGGTATCGTGGTTGCAAAAACTGCGGTGCGCCATGCTGTAGTTTCCTGTACTGTCCTTGGTCAAATTGCGGTGTCTGAATAAACTACAGTTGTGGCTAGGCATATTGCAGCCGTTGTAGCCCCAGTTGTCGCTTTTCTCCCTTTACCAGGTATGCATCCATGTTTCATTCTTGCAACAAATCGTGGTCTCTACAATCCTTTTCGTCGTGCCCTCCTGATCGACAGAATTTACAATATAGACTTGCCGGTTTCAACACTATCTTCTATAAGTATATGCAGTCCTCCGGTCAATGTCCCCTAGCCTGGAAAATGGGACACCATGGCAGGCCTTGTCACCTACACAAAATTCTGAACATTATTATTTGCAAAAATACTTTATGTTAAATTTAATCACAAGTTTTGTAATTATGATCAGTTTTGATCATGGATGAATGTAATTATTGAATATTATTATTTAAATAAATTAATTAGGAGACAAACACTCAAGAGGACTGTTGAATGAGTGTTCACTGACCCACTAGGAGGAATGGAAGCTGTTGGAAGGTATGGGACACATGGCAATAGTTACATCACACCACTAACTGTTGGTTATGGGACAACTTCCCCTAAAATAGGGCATTATCCCCCAGGTGGAGGGAGTGAGTAGGAAGCTCATTTAATGACCCAGTAACATTTGAAAAGGCCTAGGAAGCCTATAAAGGCAAATTCGAATTGGGTAGGCAGCCCTTAATCAATATTTCTGCAAAATATTTTCCTCTTGAAAATCAGGTGATTTCAAGAAAGATTCGAATAACGGAGGTTAGTGGTGATTGAAAACTGAGTTTTTCTTACTTACTAAGGAGAAACAGAGTTGTAGGAGCAAGTCTTTTTGGACTGCTACCTATCAAAGATTTAGAAGATTACTGCTACAACAAGAAGAAGTCCTAATTCCTGAAGTTTCTTCCTTCTGGTGGTTCAGCAAACAGGCTCGGGGGTCCTCAGATAGTATTTGACTGTTTTCAAGATTTTGGTTGGGTGGAACAGTCTTCCTGAGTTGTTTGTTGCCCTACAGAATTTCTCAGGATTCCTAAAAGATTTCCTAACTTATTCTCAGTAAATAATTATGTTCTGTTTATCTAGTATTATTCTGTTTATTTACTTCCGAAAAGAATCTAATTCTGGGAATGTTTAAGTTTGAATGTTTAAGTTTAATGTTAAATTGATAAATCAATATCCCCATTTTTTCACATGCTGTTTGGCAGCATCGTACTCTAGTAGAGATATGCAAATTAAAATAGATTAGAAGATAGGCAAAATTTTCCATTGAATTCGATAGATAGATAATAATCTTATATGTATCAGTTTTAAGTTCCCAAGTTAAATAATTGCAGGAGGTTCTGTATAATAATTAGTATATATAATATTTTCACAGTTATATGATAAAACGTCAATAAATAATTCCTATACAATCATCTTGCATTACATTTAAATTATGTCCATGAAAGGTAGATAAATTATATACTGTATATTGTTTTAAGACTACTAACATTGAATAAAACATTCCTTATAATAAGCCGGAAAACAATAGTTTTTCACATAGATTTCATATTCATATATTTCACTCACACACACAGTTTCATTACAATTACTTCACCAGTATTATATGTATAGAGATTAAATTATAGATAGAGTTATAATTTACAGTCTTCATGATTTTCTGCACTATACACTCACATTGCTCTCATTTTCTATAGTAATTTTGTATTATCTCAGAAATTTAACAAATGATAAGAACTTACTAAACACTACTATTATCACCATGTATTTATTTCTCTCTTTTAGATCTGCTAGTATTGTTTGTGATTGTTGTAAATCTAGGCCTCGTATCAAAAAGAAAACCCTAGCTATATTCATACTTTTTCTTTTATTGTTTTATAACAAAAACTTTACACTCTATTCAAACCTGGGATCGAACCCGATCCATTATCTTGAGTATTGTTTAGGTTATCATTCTCAACAAAACCCGATTTAGGGTTTGACCCTATTTGGTTTCTTTGCAAAACATTATTGAAATCTCAATTCAACGTTTACTCTACTTACATTCCAAACATTGAAAAATAAGAACACACATTATCAACCTACAGTATCAAGACCAACCACACAGACTTATACGAAAAGTTAGCATACATTTCCATCTTAAGGTTGAAGTTTATTTATACACAGAACCCTTATCATCAACGATATCTTCAAACCCTAATCTAGCTCGAAAGACATTTTAGTAACCTTCAGTATGAAGTTGATTTAAATAGACATTTTAACCATTATAATTTAGCATGCAAATTTTTTTTCCAAGGAAAGAAGTATCATTTACACAGTAATTGAGCCCATGGTTCATTTCAAAACTTAACCATTGGAATCATGAATTCTCAGAACGAAGATTTCCAACATTGATTGCAAAAAAAATTAAAAGCATGGTTTATCCAAAGTTTACAGCAGTTCTAAAATAACCCAATTTCCCAGAACATTGACGAGTCACAGCTCCAGTCGGCCTCACAGAATTACAAATTATAGAAACCAAGAACTAGTCAAACGAAAACAAAAGATGCAAGCTTGTTTTCAAGATTTCTTCAACTATCAACATCGACAGAGAAAACGACGAGCCCTGATAAGCCTGTTACTCATTCTTAAGAACCACTTAAACCCTGCAGCTGACAAACGACGGAGTTAAGTTAGATAAACGTTACATTTAAAATTAAAAACGAAATGCATCAAAGAAATATATTTCATCTCAGAAGGACGCTTACCTTCATAAACCCTGGCCAAGTCCTGAAGTTCTCAGACGAACGACGAGATTGGTGCTGTGAACGATACTAGGAAACTTTCAACCTTGATTTCAATACTACTCCGAACCAGAGACTTAGATCTCAGCTAAAAATGACATTACACAGGTTTAAGACCTGCAACCTCAACCTGGTTCACTAGTCTCAGGTTCGAAACCCTTGCAAAACTTCCTACCAAAATCTCGGAAGCCTGTCGGCCACCTCCAACGAAGACAGTAACACAATGAAACCACTTTCTCCAAGTTCATAAACTCAACACACGGTAGGTGTTAGGGTTTTCATCCAACGACCCTTTTTTATCACAATCGACGGTTATCATCTTGCCAGTGATTGTAGCTTTGGTTTAAACGACGTCAACAGTTAATGTTCGACCCACTTCACAGGTTGACATTGCCACCATGGCACATGGTGGAGTAAGCACGATCAACACCAGGCATATAACCCTTACACAACAACAAACATGGAGGCATTCATGTCTACGTGGATTCCTGGAGTTACAACTCGGCAGGAATGCAGTACCAAACCTTTAATTGTAAGATCCTTACGTGATCTTTACCACAGCTTGAGACCAACGTTGAATCTATGAGCCAGCAACCTGTCAAACCTCATTTCAATGCTTGTCAGTACCTCAATGTGATAACAAACATTACATGCTTCATTTGTTAACATAGCAATATTTAACAATGTCGAAATTGTCATAGTAGTAATAACGTATATGCAAATATATGATTATAATTCCAAGGTTTGCACTTTATTGTCATCGCTTTCATACATTATAATGTTTGTATTTAATTTACAAACACTTACATAGTATTGTCGTGATTCTAACATTGCATATATTGCCAACATCTCCGATACATGTTTTAATATTGACATTAAATCGAAAATAGGTATAGTCACACTATTGTTTTCATAAAGACTTTGGGTCCAAAGTTTAATTGCACTATATCCACATAACATTTGGTTTAGTCATGTTTAGATATTATTGTTTTTATCTTTTCATATATATATTGAATAATATTGGTTGCAAGAGCTTACAAGCTCATAACTTTTACATACATTTTGGTACTATCATTCTAAATGATGACAACAAGACAGCTATCACTACAACTAGCTAGAACAATGACGACAACAGCAAAAATGCTATTAATAAGATACTTGTTCGACAGTTTACTTAGGTTGATTTTACTCAGTTATAAGATGAACCTTGAAAGCAAAGGTGTAAGCATGCGAGTCATACATGTATGTTTTTATAGTTGCAACAATCTCTAAACATGCTATTTTTATTTACGACGTTGAATTGAGATTTACACGAAAACTGGAATTTATTGCAATCATGAAACTCCTTACTTGCTGTCTGCACATAGAACAGGTCAAATGCTTTAGCGTTGCAGCTAAGTAAGCTTCGGGGTCCCTCATAGGACTCCCTTGGACAGCAAAGCAACAAACTGTCAGTATCGTCTTAAAGAAAAAGTACCATGTCATTTTCTAACCGGGCATTTCATTATTACATCAATCATACATTTCATTGCATTAAAATGTGTCGCATCAAAAGTTGATCTATTCATGCATTTAACTACCTTAATGATAGTTGTTATAAATATAATTAATATGTCATTGACGTATTAGTTATAACATAATTTTATTTATGTTTAGTACAACAGTTGTTTAGTTAACATTGTTACATTTAATAATTATTATTTTCCGCAATTATAAATTATCATAAATTAAGCTAATTGTTGCTATTTACAAAAATTTTAAATTTTTATGAAAATATGGGATGTTACATGTGGTATCAGAGCACAGATTCAAACTCTAGGCCCGAATGAGGTCCAAAACATGCAGTAGAAATTTTTATATACAGCAGAAAATTATACTAACTTGAAAATTTTATTATTATGTTATCTTCAGGAATTATTTTCAGTTACAGGTATGGAGAACTCAGCTGAACATTTAAGTGACAGATTTCAACCAAACAGTCACAGTTCGGGACAGCACTATGTAGAGGAAGGTCATGGGGAAATAAATAACAATTCGACGGAACTGTTACGTGCCTTTCAAGATTTAAAAGCAGAAATCAGATCTGTGAAACTAGATAATGAAAGGATTCTGCAAGCACAAGAACAATTGAATCAAGTGCTGTTTGAACACAGCCAAACAGAGGAACAAGAGAAAAACAATGAGGATATTTCCAAAGTTGAGGACATGCCTCATGCTGATAAAAATCAAAATATCAAATTCAGTGAAGTAAAAGATAGCTCAAACTCATCTGGAGATGCTATTGCAGAACGCAAAAAGAAACGTAATTACACCAGTGACAGCAGTGAAGAAGATTCCAAACCAAGAAGGAAAAATCAAAAAGAATATGAGCAGATTTCTGGAGAATTCAAGAAGATAAGACCTCCAACTTTCAATGGAGAAACTGAGAAAGGTGAGACAGCTAAAGCTTGGCTGTCAGGGATGAAGAAATACTTCCATATCTACAACTATTCAGAATTCTTAAAAGAAAAAATGGCTATATATAACTTAAGCAAAAAAGCGGATATTTGGTGGCAGGATGTCAAAAGGGTAAAGGGCATCAAGGATAAAGATGTAAGCTGGAGTGCTTTCATACGATATTTCAAAAAGAAGTATCTATCTAAACAGTACTACGAAGAAAAATCTAAAGAGTTCTACGATTTGAAGTTGGGAGGTATGAACATGAAGCAATTAAGCAGTAAGTTCCTGAACTTACTAAGATATGTACCCTACTTCATAGAAGAAAAACCAAAAATTCAAAGGTACTTAAGTTGTTTACCTTTCAGCATTAAAGACAGAATTGAGTATGACAGTCCTAAAACATTAGAGGAGGCTATGAGGAAGGCAGTTTTCTGTTATGATACAAATCGAAAGAGAGAGGGTATGTCTAATTGTAAAAATCATAAGCCCAACAATTTTGAACAGAAGAAGAAAATTTTCAGATTCAGTGTGAATTCCAGATTCCAAAGGAAGAATTTTCAGAATCGAAATTCCCAAGGAAATAATTCTAGAAATAATTCACAGCAGAATTCTACAGCAACGAAAAATGCATCTAATACTGCCAAGACCAGTGAGCCAAAGACACATATTAAACATTTTGAATGTCAAGGCCCTCATTACGCATCAGAATGTCCCATACGGAAGCGGAAAGTAAACAACATCAACTCTATTTAGACTAAACCTAGTGTTGGAGACGTAGCAAGGGAGATGCCAAGAATTAATGCAGCACTTGACAACAGGCAAGCAGATCATCAAATCTCGATGGTAGAGATTGAAGGTATGATACATGACCATCATGTTACTATTTTAATTGACCCAAGTGCCAGTTTAAGTTATATATCACCAGATGTTGTAGAAAGTCTTAAACTGAAAACTGAAAAGTTTAGTAAATCATGGTTAGTTAGACTAGCAACTGGGACGAAGAGGAAAGTTTCAGATTTTATAGAGAACTGTGTTTTATCCATGAACCATTTGCAAACACAAATCAAGCTGAATATTTTACCTTTAGGTTCATATGATATTATAGTTGGGATGGACTGGTTGGAAGCCCATCATGTCCTCCTAGACTGTTACGGGAAAAGTTTTACATGCTTAAATGATGAAGGGAAAACTGTAGAAATAAAAGGCATTCCAAGGAAGGTAACCCTTAGACAAATTTCAGCCATGCAAGTTAAGAGAGCAGTTAGGAAGGGATGCCAAATGTTTGCAGTAAATGTGGTAAAAGATGAGATTATGGATAAAGAGGACAAACTGAAATTAGAAGACATACATGTCCTAAAATATTTTAAAGATGTATTTCCTGAGGAGATTCCAGGATTACCACCCAAAAGAGATTTAGATTTTACCATAGAGTTAATACCAGGAGCAGTACCAAATTCAAAAGCTCTGTACCTAATGAATATATTGGAGTTAAACGAATTAAAATCTCAGTTGAAGGAACTTATTGACAAGAAGTATATTAGACCAAGTGTGTCTTCTTGGGGAGCACCTGTCATCTTTGTTAAGAAGAAAGATGGAACATTAAGACTGTGCATAGATTATCGCCATCTTAATAAGATGACGATTAAGAATAGATACCCATTGCCCCGCATAGATGATCTATTTGATCAGCTGCATGGAGCAATAGTATTTTCGAAGATTGATCTAAGATCAGGATATCATCAAGTAAGGGTTAAAGACAAAGATATTTTCAAAATAGCTTTCGGAACTCGGTATGGACATTACGAGTTCGTAGTCATGCTGTTTGGCTTAACTAATGCCCCGGCTGTATTTATGTGTTTAATGAATAATATTTTGCATAAGTACTTAGACAAGTTTGTTGTTGTGTTTATATATGATATTTTAGTGTACTCAAAAAGCATAGAAGAGCATGATAAACATTTACGGATGATCTTACAAGTATTAAGAGATCATCAACTGTATGCCAAATTTAGTAAGTGTGACTTCCACAAAGACAAAATTCAGTATCTAGGACACATAATTTCAGCAGAAGGAATCTCGGTTGACCCCAACAAGATAAGGGCCATTAATGACTGGTCGGTTCCAAAAGATGTGTCAGATGTGAGATCATTTATGGGCATTATGGGGTATTATAGAAATTTTATAGAGAATTTTTCAAAGATTACCAACCCCATAACTTCCTTGTAGAAGAAAGGGAAGAAATTTGTTTGGGATCAGAAATGTGCTGAGAGTTTTAAGAAATTAAAGGAACTATTGACGACGGCACCTATCTTGAAGATAGCTGACCCCAACAAGGATTTTGTAGTTTGTACAGACATATGCAATGATGGACTTGGAGGAGTCTTGACACAAGAAGGGCATGCGATAGCATATGAATCTAGAAAGCTGAAAGTACATGAAAAGAATTACTCTACTTATGATTTAGAGTTATTAGCAGTTATTCATGCCTTAAAAATGTGGCGTCATCACCTTATTGGCAGAAAGTTTACATTATTAACAGATAACATGGGTCTGAAATATTTATTGGATCAGACAAACCTGAATGCTAGACAAGCTAGATGGTTGACGTTCTTAAGTGAGTATGATTTCGAAATTTAGCATATTAAAGGAAAGGAGAACAAAGTTCCAGATGCCTTGAGTCGCAAGGCAAAACTAAATTTCATTTCAACAATCAATAATTATTCAACTGATTTGGAAAATCAGATTTTGGAAAAAGGTGAAACAAATAAAGAATACAAAAAAATGAAGGAAAAGACAGCCAATAACAATTCTGAAAATTGTATGGCAGATTATAGAATTAAGGAAAATGGTCTATTACTATATAAAAATAGATTGTATGTACCAGATAAACCAAAAAGAAAATTTATGATATTAAATGAGATGCATAAAAGTCACTATTCTGGTCATCCAGGATATCAAAAGACCATCACTATGTTGAGAAAAGAATACTATTGGCCCAGAATGAAAGATGAAGTAGCAGAATACATCACAAAATGCTTGGACTGTCAAAAGGTGAAGGTTGAATACCAACATCAAGCTGGATTGTTGCAACCATTACCAATACCAAGCTGGAAATGGGAAGTGATCAGCATAGATTTCATTACTGGATTGCCTAAAAATCATAAACAACATGATTCCATCATGGTGGTGTTGAACAAACTCAGCAAGGCGGCACATTTCATACCAGTGAAGACCACACACAAAGCACCAGACATTGCAGAGATTTTTATGAAACATATTTTTAGACTGCACGGAATACCAAAGATAATAATTTCAGATCGTGACTCAAAGTTTACAGGAAACTTTTGGAGATCATTGTTTAAAAGATTGAATACAACTCTAAATTTCAATACAGCATTTCATCCATAGACGGATGGACAGATAGAAAGGGTAAATCAAGTATTACAAGATTTATTAAGAATGTATGTTAAGGATCAGCCTAGTAAGTGGGAAGATTATCTACACTTAGCATAATTTGCTTATAATAATCATTATCATGCTTCAGCCAAACTTAGTCCTTTTGAAATTATTTATGGTAGGAAATGTAATACACCTATTTCGTGCAAAGATCCAGTCAATAGAGTTGTTTTAGGACCTGAATTATTGCAAGAATTAGAACTAATTGTGAAACAGGTGCAAGGACATTTAAAAGCTGCCCAAGATAGGCAGAAAAGTCAAGCAAATTCAAAAAGAACTCATAAAGAGTTCCAGGTGGGTGAACATGTGTTTCTCAAGGTAAGACCAAAAAAGAGTTCACTGGAATTGGGGGGTTGTGCTAAGTTGGCACCCAGGTATTGTGGTCCTTTTGAAATATTATCTAAGGTTGGAGCAGTGTCATACCAATTGGCTTTACCACCTAATCTGAATATACATAATGTTTTTCATATATCGTTTTTAAAGAAATATGTGCACGATACTACTCATGTTGTAAACTGGAATGATGTACAGGTGGGACAAGACGGAGATTTTCTGGTGGAACCGGATTGTATCCTCGGAAGGAGGGAAACTATTCTCCAGAATCACAGCATTGAGCAAGTGAAGGTGCAATGGAAGCACCTTAGCCCAGAAGAGGCAACCTAGGATTTGGAGAGTAGTATGCGAGCAGCATACCCAACTCTATTGCAGGAACACTCAAGGAGTGACTAGCCAACATCGAGGATGATGTTGAGACTTAAGGGGGGGTGTATGTCACCTACCCAAAATTTTGAACATTATTATTTGCAAAAATACTTTATGTTAAATTTAATTACAAGTTTTGTAATTATGATCAGTTTTGATCATGGATGAATGTAATTACTGAATATTATTATTTAAATCAATTAATTAGGAGACAAACACTCAAGAGGGATGTTGAATGAGTGTTCATTGACCCACTAGGAGGAATGGAAGCTGTTGGAAGGTATGGGACACATGGCAGCAGTTACATCACACCACTAACTATTGGTTATGGGACAACTTCCCCTAAAATAGGGCATTATCCCCCAGGTGGAAGGAGTGAGCAGGCAGCTCATTTAATGACCCAGTAACATTTTAAAAGGCCTAGGCAACCTATAAAGGAAAATTCGAATTGGGCAGGCAGCCCGTAATCAATATTTCAGCAGAATATTTTCCTCTTGAAAATCAGGTGATTTCAAGAGAGATTCGAATAAGGGAGGTTAGTGGTGATTGAAAACTGATTTTTGCTTATTTACTAAGGAGAAACAAAGTTGTAGGAGCAAGTCTTTTTGGACTGCTACCTATTGCATATTTAGAAGATTACTGCTACAACAAGAAGAAGTCCTAATTCCTGAAGTTTCTTCCTTCTGGTGGTTCAGCGAACAGGCTCGGGGATCCTAAGACAGTATTTGACTGTTTTCAGGAGTTTGGTTGGGTGGAATAGTCTTCCTGAGTTGTTTGTTTCCCTACATAGTTTCTCATGTTCCTAAAAGATTTCCTAACTTATTCTCAATAAATAATTCTTTTATGTGTATCTAGTATTATTCTGTTTATTTACTTCCGAAAAGAATCTAATTTTGGGAATGTTTAAGTCTGAATGTTTAAGTTTAATGTTAAATTGATAAATCAATATCCCCATTTTTCCACATGCTGTTTGGCAGCATCGTACTCTAATAGAGATATGCAAATTAAAATAGTTTAGAAGATGGGCAAAATTTGCCATTGAATTCGATAGATAGATAATAATCTTATATGTATCAGTTTTCTATTCCCAAGTTAAATAATTGTAGGAGGTTCTGTATAATAATTAGTATATATAATATTTTCACAGTTATATGGTAAACAGTCAATAAATAATTCATGTACAATCATCCTGCATTATATTTAAATTATGTCCATGGAAGGTAGATAAATTACATACTGTATATTGTTTTAAGACTACTAACATTGAATCAAACATTCCTTATAATAAGCTGGAAAACAATAGTTTTTCACACAGATTTCATTTTCATATATTTCACTCACACACACAGTTTCATTACAATTACTTCACCAGTATTATATGTATAGAAATTAAATTATAGATAGAGTTATAATTTACAGTCTTCACGATTTTCTGCACTATACACTCACATTGCTCTCATTTTCTATAGTAATTTTGTATTATCTCAGAAATTTAACAAATGATAAGAACTTACTAAACACTACTATTATCACCATGTATTTATTTCTCTCTTTTAGATCTGCTAATATTGTTTGTGATTGTTGTGAATCTGGGTCTCATATCAAAAAGAAAACCCTAGCTAGATTCATACTTTTTCTTTTATGGTTTTATAACAAAAACTTTACACTCTATTCAAACCTGAGATCGAAACCGATCCATTATCTTGAGTATTGTTTAGGTTATCATTTTAAACAAAACCAGATTTAGGGTTTGACCCTATTCGGTTTCTTTGCAAAAAATTATTGAAATATCAGTTCAACTTTTACTCTCTTAGATTCCAAACATTGAAAAATAAGAACATATATTATCAACCTACAGTATCAAGACAAACCACACAGACTCATACGAAAAGTTAGCATACATTTCCATCTTAAGGTTGAATTTTATTTATACACAGAACCCTTATCATCAATGATATCTTCAAACCCTATTCTAGCTCGAAAGACATTTTAGTAACCTTCAGTATGAAGTCGATTTACACAGACATTTTAACCATTATACTTTAGCATGCAAATTTATTTTCCGAGGAAAGAAGTATCATTTACACAGTAATTGATCCCACGGCTCGTTTCAAAACTTAACCATTAGAATCATGAATTCTTAGAACAAATATTTCCAACATTGATTGCAAACAAAATTAAAATCAGGGTTTATCCAAAGTTTATAGCAGTTCTAAAAGAACCCAATTTCCCAGAACATCGATGAGTCACAACTCCAATTGACCTCACAGAATTACAAATTATAGAAACCAAGAACTAGTCAAACGAAAACAAAAGACGCAAGCTTGTTTTTTAGATTTCTTCAACTATCAACATCGACAAAGAAAACGACGAGCCCTAATAAGCCTATTACTCATTCTTAAGAACCACTTAAACCACCGTCCAAGAGAACTATGAGGGTTATGGAAGACCCAAGGCTTACTGGTGTTGAGGCACGCTAACACCTTTGCCAAAACGTTACTCTTTTGCTTCCTTAAACCCTACAGCTGACAAACGACGGAGTTAATTTATATAAATGTTACATTTAAAATTGAAAACGAAACGCATCAAAGAAATATATTTCATCTCAGAAGGATGCTTACCTTCGTAAACCCTGGCCAAGTCTTGAAGTTCTCAGATGAATGACGAGATTGGTGCTATGAATGATACCAGGAAACTTTCAACCTTGATTTCAATACTATTCTGAACCAGAGACTTAGATATCAGCTAAAAATGACATTACACAGGTTTAAGACCTGCAACCTCAACCTGGTTCACTAGTCTCGGGTTCGAAACCCTTGCAAAACTTCCTACCAAAATCTCGGCCGCCTGTCGGCCACCTCCAACGAAGACAATAACACAATGAAACCACTTTCTCCAAGTTCATAAACTCAACACACGATAGGTGTCAGGGTTTTCATCCAACGGCCCTTTTGTATCACAATCGACGGTTATCATCTTGCCAACGATTGTAGCTTTGGTTTAAACGACGTCAACAGTTAATGCTCAACCCACTTCATAGGTCGACATTGCCACCATGGCACACGGTGGAGTAAGCACGATCAACACCAGGCATATAACCCTTACACAACAACAAACATGGAGGCATTCACGTCTACGTGGATTCCTGGATTTACAACTCGGTAGGAATGCAGTACCAAACCTTTAATTGTAAGATCCTTACGTGATCTTTTCCACAGCTTGAGACCAACGTCGAATTTATGAGCTAGTGACCTGTCAAACCCCATTTCAATGCTTGTCAGTACCTCGATGTGATAACAAACATTACATGCTTCATTTGTTAACATAACAATATTTAACAATGTCGAAATTGTCATAGTAGTAATAACATATATGCAAATACATGATTATAATTCCAAGGTTTGCACTTTATTATCATCGCTTTCATACATTATAATGTTTGTATTTAATTTACAAACACTTACATAGTATTGTCATGATTCTAATGGTTCATATATTGCCAACATCTCCGATACATGTTTTAATATTGACATTAAATCGAAAATAGGTATAGTCACACTATTGTTTTCATAAAGACTTTGGGTCCAAAGTTTAATTGCACTATATCCACATAACATTTGGTTTAGTCATGTTTAGATATTATTGTTTTTATCTTTTCATATATATATTGAATAATATTGGTTGCAAGAGCTTACAAGCTCATAACTTTTACATACATTTTGGTACTATCATTCTAAATGACGACAACAAGACAGCTATCACTACAACCAGCTAGAACAATGACGACAACAGCAACAATGCTGTTAATAAGATACTTGTTCGACAGTTAACTTAGGTTGAGTTTACTCAGTTATAAGATGAACCTTGGAAAGCAAAGGTGTAAGCATGCGAGTCATACCTGTACGTTTTTATAGTTGCAACAATCTCTAAACATGCTATTTTTATTTGCGACGTTGAATTGAGCTTTACACGAAAACTGGAATTTATTGCAATCATGAAACTCCTTACTTGTCGTCTGCACATAGAACAAGTCAAATGCTTTAGCATTGCAGCTAAGTAAGCTTCGAGGTCCCTCATAGGACTCCCATGGATAGCAAAGCAGCAAACTGTCAGTATCATCTTAAAGAAAAAGTACCATGTCCTTTTCTAACCGGGCATTTCATTATTACATCAATCATACATTTCATTGCATTAAAAGGTGTCGCATCAAAAGTTGATCTATTCATGCATTTAACTACCTTAATGATAGTTATTATAAATATAATTAAGATGTCATTGACGTATTAGTTATAACATAATTTTATTTATGTTTAGTACAACAGCTGTTTAGTTAACATTGTTACATTTAATAATTATTATTTTTCGCAATTATAAATTATCATAAATTAAGCTAATTGTTGCTATTTACAAAAATTTAATTTTTTATGAAAATATGGGATGTTACAGGCCTTCCTAGTGAAGTGGGTTCGGAGCCCCTGAATTCAAATACTGCTGAAACACTGAACAGCTATCCTTATGGTGGCCTTCCGTCCTACATCTGGTGCACAATACATCTGCGTGGGTATCTTTTCCTTGCTTCATGTCCTGCAGTTGGAGCATCAACGTAGCCAGTTGTGCTTGAATCTTGTCCATTCCAGCTCCAGTTTTTTCGATCGGCGAAGCCTCTATCTTCATTGCAATTTCTAATGCTTCAGCTTGATCCGCAACCTTCTACTGCATCAAAGGTCCTCGAATATGTGGTACCAGCCCGGCGATAAACCACTCTTTATGATGTAGGTCGTTTATTGGAAAACTGACTTTCACTATTAGTGTCTTGTATCTGATCAAACTCCCATACTGGCTCATTCGGGTATTTCCTAATCTATTTGAGCTTAGTAATGTACTGTGCTTCTAACTTGGGTTTTTTAAATTCTTGAATCGTCATTGTTTTAATTTCTACTAATGTTTTTCCTGGAACCTTGGTAAACATTATGAACTAGTCCAGCGCCCGGCCTCAAAAGGTCGTCGCCAAATTCCCCTTTTTGATGTCTTCATCTTGGACTTGCTCCATGGTCCACACTGCTTCACATAAAAACCAAAACTATTTGGGATCCTCTGTCCCATCTCCTACAAATCTCAACATCTTTGTATTGTTCGCCATCGTGGTGTTCCTACTGTTGTTTCTTACTTATGCGCTACTTTTTCCGCTACACGTGGGACAGCTCTGTGAGTTATTTGTGGCTTTTCCTTTAAATTTATAAGTGGTGTGAGGGGTAAAAGATATGTGGTAGCTTATGATCCATCCTTCTTCTGGGGTAGCCTGGTCACCGCCTTCCTCCTCGTAATAAGGGAGCGCTGTCCTCTGTGGCCCTGTTGCGTAGTATTCCCTTCCGGTCCTCTCAAGGGGATCTTCCTCAGTCCTCCTCCTCTTATTAGGATGTCGGAATATCATTCCACTTATCAAGGTGCCATAGTCTTCCTCAACTTCCCTTAAAAATTCATCATCGCTCATGTCCATCTACCCTGCATCTTTCCTAGCGGATCCGTAACCATATGATACCTACAACCCCTGCACACCGATCTGTCTACTCATTGGAGGTCATTTTCAACATGCCCTTTTCGCACACCAACATCTTAATCCACAGGTTTAGCGATAAGACGAACCTTCCCCTCGGTCCCTTGAAAAATCGTCTTTCTGCGTCGCTGTAAGGACTGTTGGTATCTACTGCGAACTCAGTGATGTACCCCTCTAGGATACTATCGACCCAGAAATCAACAACCCTTGATACTGTATTGTTGACTTGCTTCAGCTATCGAATTAATTCTGGAGTCCACTGATCTGATCTAATACTCTGGTTCGTATGTCCTCTGAATGTCAACTACGCGAGCCACTCCTTTAGTATTATTGAAAACTCGGCGAAGAATATCTCATGGATATCCGAATATATGTTCTTTCATAACCAACTTTCTACTGGTTGTACCGTGTTCCTCCTTTCTTCCTTCGTGAACTCTTCTTCCTTCTGACTGAACCACTCTTGGATCTCTGGCTTCGTCGGATGCCACAACATATCCTCTTCTCTCTTCTCAACGTCTCGGCAACGGAACCATTTGTTGAAACAGGGTCTTTCGACAGGGGTTCACATTGTCGTCAACGACACCAACAACCCCTTATTCACCGGCCCGGAAAGGATTTACCCTTCCCAGCAACACCGACAAAGTAGGTGAGGTCTCACCCGAGGTGGATAAGGGTGCTGCAGGAACCAAGCTTCCGCAATGGCGAGGAGGATATGCTCTTATACCTAGAAGTCACACTATCATACGAACCGGAGATGACAATACTCACAGCAGTCTATTAACCAACCATTCACATCTTATTCATATTATACATGTTTCAAAGCATATTCAACAACACATTCGCATCAACCAACAACATGCATTCACATAAATCAACAAAAGTATTTAAATAACCCATTATCGCATCATGGCACAACAACAGAATTCATAATCGAACATCTTCATTCATTAACATCTGTGGAACAAATTCACAGAGAATAGTCAAGTCATCATATCACAGCTATAGCCAAACCCAAAAGATCGTATTTATCTCCAAAATTTCGATTCCCTTAGGCTTACAATTCACTTCTATTTATATGCTTCTATCCTATTATAAAATGGTCCATTTGACCGACTTAGTAATTAAGTATTCTAAACTATTCTTGCGCTTCCTTGGACTTCACAATGATTCCTTCTTTCACAGGATTTGGCTTTCGCACTTGTCGGCTTCAGCACTTCCTGCAGATCTATCCCGTGCCAACAAAACCCTAGGTTATGGATATGGTTAGGGTTTTTGGAAAGAGGGTTGTTTGAGTATTAAGGAGAGTGGCATAGCCCTAGGAAAATGCATGAGATGGTAGGGTGACTTACATAAACCGAAAAATATTTGCATCGTAATGGAAACACTTAGTGTGGGATGGAAGCCTCCAAAAAAACCCAAAAATGACTAGATTTGGGTGGACATTAAGCCTAAGGAACCAGAAGAAAAGGTGCGTTAAAGAATATTTCATTGTCTAGAGAAAATGGATAACATAACTAGTTATAGAAGGTAGATGGGTTAGAGGATGAACCTAAAAGAATCCAAACACTTGAGAAATATGGGTTGAGAATGTAGAAGAGGGTGTGGGCAGTGAGAGGGTATCCTCCACAAACCCAAAATACTAATACATCTAAGTGTAAATATGTAGGCCAAAGATATTATTAATCTAATACCAAATGATTATAAAAAGAAACCTATTTACAAAAAATATTGAGAGATATATGGCCTAACAAACTAAGGGAGGTTGCATCTTCACTCCCCAGGATGGATAACTAAGATGGATGATTTGTTTGGTATTTCCTTGGGCACTAAGTTTGAGAGAGATATTGACATTCCATATAATCAAGGAAGTGGAAAATAAACATCTAAGCATCTATGACAAATAATGATACCTAAAACCACCACATGTGACCTCCCATGGCCATACTTTTCCTTTGAGTGGGTATATATGTGCAAGTATAATTTGTTTAGCACTAGTTATGGGAATGCACTAAACATGGAGAGGGGAGGACAACTAGGACTTAGGCCCTAAAGGAATCTTCTTGGTATCTAAGGAAAATAATGACACCTCTAACAACCAGACATGTCCTCTTGAGGGTATCCTTGACCTATTACAAGGGATATCGATACCATTAGTTTGTTCTTAACAGTATCTATGGGCCTTGAGCCCTTGGACATATTTAGTGAATACCATGCCTTAGGTACAAATGTAATATTTGAGAATTTAGAATAATGGATGATGTATCAAACCACCACATATTACCTCTTGAGGATATCCTTGGCCTCCAAGAAATTATATCAACTCCTTTAGGATATTTTGAGCATTACGTATGGATATTGAGCTCTTAACATGTTCAAATGAGGAAACCCAAGTCTTATTCCCTAAAGGAATATTTTGTGCATCTAGGGGCAATTTGATGACTCAAACAACCACTCATGATATCTTAAGAATATATTTCATGTAAAATTTGGGATATCAAGGATAGCACTAGGGATGGATGTTAGATCCCTAGACATGGTTGGGGGGAGGGGAAGCTCGGGCCTTGGGGAAAAATTTAGATTCTAAAAATCCAAGACAAAAAAAACAACATCACAAAGTGTCACACATGACCCCATGATGGTATCTTTAGCATCAAGTGGGGATACATATATTCCATTAGGAATTTTGAGGACTAGGTATGGGTCTTAGGGACCTAGACATGATTGGAGGAGAAAAACTAGACCATAGGTTGTAGAGGAAGATTGTAGGTATCTAGAGCCATGGACAATGCCTCAAAGCACCATGCATAACCTCTCAAGGGTATGCTTGGTGTCTAAGTGTGGATAGTGCTTATATTAGGAGGTTGTGGGAATTCTAGGTATTGTATTAGTGACATGGACATGGTCAATATAGGAAACTTGGGCTTGAGTCCCTAAAGAATGATACTAGGCATCTAGATAAAACATTGATTCCTAAAACCACCATACATAATCTCCCAAGGGTATCCTTGAACTCTTTGTTATAGATATTTTATTGTATTTCATGTAGTGATGCACAATGTGAATAAACACTCAATTTTGTATAAGACCAAAGTACAAGAAAACAACAATCTTTGCTTGGTGGACAAAAATTAACAAGGTGAGCATATTTTAATTAATTTTTGATATAATTACTGGAAAGAACATGTTAATTAATTTTTTGATATAATTTTTTGTTATCTATTAAAGGAATAACCCACAAATATATCAATACAATTATCATGTACCAATATTGTGCCATATTCTTTTGCATTTATTAATGAGTAAATTATGTATTCTTTCTTGAATAACTATGTTCTTAGAATGGTATCACTTCATTTAAATCGTAGAAATCTTGGGTGAAATGAGTTAAATGAGTATTCTTGATGCCAAATATTTTACCAAGTTGGATTTGAATCAAGTCAATAGCAAGGCAGCATAGACCCTCTTTGTAAAATTATCGCTCTTCCTTATGGTCCTTAAATCATTTTCAAAAACTTTGGTGACAATGCATTTGAGTTGGACATAGCATCTTTTTAGTATTTACATCCAATTTTCAATGTGGATTTGCTTAATCACACCATACATAAGGAGGGAACATAATGGGCATTGTTATTGACCAAGGTGGGGGGATCAATTTAAGTTGTAGCCAAAGTAAATGACAATGTGTAATGCTCAATGTTTTCTTAAGCATGAGTTCCAAAAACAAGTGTTTTAGCAGCGCTAATGGAAAGGAAAATTGGTGTTAATTACGACAATGCATTTTGGTGGCAGCGAAGATCAACAATAGTGCCAATGGAATGCCTTAACTTCGATGATGCACCAAGTAAGTGAACCAACTCTAGGGAGTGTTCAAGAAGCACTAATGGAAATGAAAACTTACATAGGCCACATACTTGACATATATCACTTAATGGGTCAAACATGCAACCACCATGCAACCAAGGATGGAATAAGGGTTTCATCCCTATCATGGTCTCTATTCTAGTGTCAGAGTTTTTGCACCTATATTTACCAAAAGGTACTTACTTGAGGGTTATGTCAATCAAGTAAAAAATAAAAATAGAAATAAACTCTAAGATCCAATAAGTAAGTAATTCCCTATTGTACCTTATGTAAAATAAATAGATTCAAACACATATCATTCCATACACAAGACATAACAAATAATATGAACTTTTATTTAGTTAAAAGGGGTAAAAAAAAGATGTGATGAGCACCTTGATAGAACCTTAATAATTTTTGTTAAACATCATGTCAGATGACGGTAACCGTAGTTTTTCCATTCAAGAGAAACTGAGAAAAACCATATTTTCTCAGATCATTGAAAAATACCTCACTATCCCAAGGTTGAGCAATTTCATTAGTTGACCTAATCATGCAAAAAATGCATAGTCACTTACCGAGCAAAACCGTAGTTGTTGAGATAAATGAACAAGACAAGCACCAAACAATGGAAGCATTGGAGAGAGGTGTCCCTAGATGGAATTCATTGTCATGATCCCAATGTAGTCCACAGTTCATCAATCCAAGGCACGATCACCATTTTATGATGAGTTGCAGGTTGCATCTTAAATCCTTTTAAGGACACTTGGTGAATCTTTCATTAGGGCATAAAAACCCAACCATGCATCGAAATTGAGTTATGTAATCTCTTTCATGTGTGTTTGGGCATGTTTGACATGGTCACACTACCCATGGTCCTATAACATCCCGAAAAATACCAAAATTTAAAATTTTTTAAAATAGCAATAATTAGCGAAGTTGCTAATGCGGAACATAAAATAATTAAATTTCTTAACTAGGATAATTAATAGCGATGACATGTCATAATTCTCAAATAAAAATATGATGTAGTTGCATTTGCTATTTCAGTTTTTAAAAGGATGCTAAACTCCTTAACGAAAGATCTTTTATGATTATGCAAAAGAATACAATTCTTAGATCTGCTTAAGTTCTAAATATGATTACATGTTGTACATAGTTTGTACTATTATGATGTTCTTGATGATGTGCTGACAATTTGTTTGTATGATGATGAAGAGGTCTTACAAGGTACCCTAGGGTTTACTTAGCTATGTTTAGCTAAGGCATTTGAATCATGTTTCCATGTGCAGACCGCAGGTAAGAATTTCTACGACAACCATGTGTTAAGAGTACATGAGTCTTTCAAATTCATCGTCAATATTATAATAAAATGCTAAGTACTTGTTTGCGAAACAGAATACTAAAGGTATGGATATTTGGTTCCAATTCTAGTTTAGGTGCTGACTTACAAAACTCTTCAGTGTTATAAATTCACGTCGTCCAATTGTTTTTACAATGCTACATTTATTATCATATCACTATTGTCATTATTATCAAAACCATGACACCAATATCTATTGGTAATGCTATTAGAAAGCTTGTAGAAAAAGTGTTTATACTATTGAACTATCATTACGTTTTGCATCTACAGAACTTAGACTATTCTAAGTCCCGAATTTATCATTAGTCTTTGCAATACATGGCTAACATATGAAATATATGGTGAAACATATAATGTACCTAGTATCTATGCTATAAACTGACATTATGCATAAATAAAATCCTAACTATATCTATCGTCTCCATTTATCAAATGATTAATAACTATAAGGCTAAGATATGAGACATATAAGCTTTATCCTATATGATTATACACGAACCATAGAAATGAAATCTAAACTTTATAAAGTGACTAAGAAATCACACAACACCTTGGCATATAACACCATTGTTACGATGCCTATAACAATTCTTTGAACTATATAAAATGTGCACTAATATTGCAATGATATGATCCACAATATGCAACCCTAGCTAAACTTTGACATTATATGATATTACCCTATGCAAACAATATCGTCGTTGGTAAGGATTGGACGGGTATTAAATTTATTATTGGTGTGAACTGGCAGGTTGACAGTGTCCCATCTATGTATTAATGGTCCTGACCAAACTCCATAGTGGAAAGTGCTGCTGTCAAACCACGTAATCCACCCACGTGAAAATTGGTTGATAAAACAACTATGAATCCTAGCTGTGCATGGTTACCATATCGATTCTCCTCCGAGATGTATACGGTGTTGTCCCTTGGTATGTGATGCTGGCATCGTCATGGTTGTTGCAATTAATGAGGTATAAATGTGAAGGTTTCCCGACTTTCAACGTAGCTAGTTGGCACCTTCTAGCTCGTCGATCTCACTAGATCTTGATCGTTGAAAGAGAAACCCTAAAACCTCGTTGTATGTAGTGATGGAGAGTTTTCTCGGTCTTCATTTTTACATTAGAGTTGGAGTTGTGAGGCCGACAGGCTGCTAACATGTAGGGTTTAGTGGAGTTCTGTGAGGAGGACTCCTTCCTCGGTTTTGAACCTTGGACCTATGAGAGATAGTTTAAAAGTTACAGGTTTGTGCTCTTTGCACTATAGCCACGATACACCAATGTAGTGATGGGGATACTTCTGTCAGTGTAATGAAGGTAATTCGAACTGGGTTCAATCCTCCAGTTTGTTAAAAGGTCTTCTGTGTTTAGCTCATGGTTGCTGTCAAATGCCATCATGCTTCGTCGTTTGTTGGTGTAGTGTGTCAATGTTCAGAAGTTTCGTTTCTAAGGGTAAGTGTTTTATGACAATGAATGCACTACTATGATGCTTAACTTTATATTCACAGTTTCTTGTTTTAACCCTTCAAACTGTGTTTTGGCAGGTACCCACTTCATTATGAGGTTGCTAAGAAAAATATTTGGATTGGGGATAGTGCATCTACTTCCTGGTAAGCTCCAGTGGTTCTTGAAGCCTCATAGGTTCCTTTGGTATGGTTTTGTTGGTGATTACTGTGTGTTGAGAGTTAGAAATCTTCAACAATAATCTGGTGATGGCTGAGTGTTAAGTGTTTGTTTTGATCCATGCTGTAAAGAGGATAATTCCTCAATTGTTTACGTTGCTAAACAGCTCTGTGATGCCTAGCTGCGTCGTTTGGAAAGAACTTCAATTTTGTGTTTTGTTCTGTTATTTGTTACGGGTTAAACCCTGTGTAGTTTTGTGGAACCTCGAACTCATTTCAGTTCTTCGGTTGATAAGGGATAGACCCTGTGTAATGTTGGAATCGTGAACAGTCTGAAATGTAAACTCCGTTAAACTTTAACTTATAGTTTTGAAAGTGAATCCAAAGCCGAGGGTTCACCTTTTTCTATAAGACAATGGCTCGTTTGAAAAGAAAATACTTGTTTAAAAACAATGGTTAAGAGAACAATTGTTTAATTGTTGTTGTGATGCCGAACAACGATAGTTGTTTTTGGCCGAGAGTTATGGTTTGCATAACTGTAGATAGTTGTTTCCTGTACTTCATTATCGTTGTTGATAATTATGTTTTGGAATTGTGATGAGATAAAGTTCAATCTACTTATACGTTCGAAATGGATATTGCCACAGGGTTATATTTTGTTTCAAAGAATGAAACCCTACCTGTAATTTTCATTGGCAATCTTGCTTGTACAAAGAATTTGAACCCACGAACTCGACCTTAATTCGTACATGTGAATGTTTTGATACTGTGTATGTTTTCATGTTAGGGTTGTGAGATTTTGTTAGACATTGATATTGAATCGTGCTTTCAGTTAAGTGATGCTTAAAGTCTTGTTAGTAGTCTCGAAATGTTTAAAAGATAGTATGGTTATACAAAATGTTAGTTAGGGTTTGGAAAATCATAACTGTTATAACCTCATAAATAATTGTCTAATGTTAACCATGAATGGCTTGATAAGAAATTTATAAACTATGTACTAAATAAACACTCAGATTCTAGGACTTGTGATAACTTAGGGTTTTGATGTTACTGTGCAGATATTTAATAAATGAAATCAGAAGTGATAGTTAGTGAAGAAATAATATGTGTATATTTCTAACAAATCTGTACAGAGATTAATTTTGCTGCTGCTATAATTCTTAAAATATAAATGCTTGAAAAACATGAAATGTATAATATTGAAATGCATGTGATTACTATCTGAACTAGATAGAGTTAAAAAAGAAATGTATAGAACTGTGCAGGAACAAAATGTGTTTTTATTTAAGAATGAGATGAATGCTATGCATCTGTTTATACTATACTGTAATATATCTTGCGTTTAAACATATGACAGAATTTAACCAGAACACTATTGTATTCATCTTTTCAATCAATGGCATTCTGCCTATCACTCACCTTTCTTAATTTACTTCTCTATACTGGAGTACGATGCAGAAAACAACATGGGGAAAAATATAGAGATGGTTGTCGATTCAATCATTTCATAAAGCTTTTTCATTCAGAATCATACATAGATCAAAAAATAAAATAGTTTCTTCTATATGACTGAAATTAATAATTCTATTATGCAGAAACATTTAACTGTAAACAAAAGTAAGAACAGTAAAACCTGGTTGACTGTAGGAGAAACAAATATCCCAAGGAACCTATTCCACCCAACCTATTCCTGAAGACAGCCAAGTTACTTGCCTTAGGACCCCCAAGCCTATTCACTGAACCACCAAGAGGAAGATTCTGTAGAATCTTAGTACATCAACTTGCAGTAGAATATAGATTATCCAGTCATAAAGACTCAGCAATCAAAGAGACCTGCACCAACACCTCTGGTTTTCCTTCTCATTATACCAAGCAGACTCACAGTTTCACTCTCACATAGCCTCCCTATTCGAATCTCGCGGTGATCACCTGATGCATTTGAGGAATATTTCTGCAGAAAATATTGTAGGGGCTGCCTGCCCAATTCGAATTGCCTTATCTAGGCTGCCTAGGCCTTTTAGTGGTTAACTAGTCATTAATGAGTTGCCTACTCTCTTCCACCCACCTGGGGGATAATGCCACAAATTTAGGGGTAGTTTTCCCATAACCAACAGCTAGTGGTGGAGTGCAAATACTGCCATCTGTCCCATACCTTCCAACAGCTTCCATTCCTCCTAGTGGGTCAGTGAACAATCATTTAACAGTTCCCTTGGGTGTTTGTCTCCTATTTTAATTTATTTAAATAATAATAATCAGTAATTACAATCATCCTTGACCAAACTTGGTCATAATTACAAAACTTTGTAATTATAATTTAACATAAAGTATTTTGCAAATAAAATAATATTCTCAAAATTTGGGTAGGTGACAGGTCCCAAGTTCAAGGAGTTTCATTACTTGAACTAATCATGCAAAAGTGCATAGTATCTTACTGAGCAAAACCCTAGTTCCTAAGATCACTACACAAGACAAGAACCAAGTGATGGAACCATGGGAGAGAGGTGCATCTAGATAGAATGCTTTGTCACAAACCCAATAGATTCGATGGTTCATCGATCAGAGCCACGGTCATCATTTTATGGCGAGTTGCAGATCACCTCCTTAAGCCTTTCAGGGACACTTAGTGATTATGTCATTAAGGCAAACAAGTTGAACCAATCATTAGAATTGAGTTCCAGAAGCTCCTGCATGTGTGTTTGTGCATGTTTGACATGGGAACACTACCCAAGGTCCCAATTTTGAGCATTTTTAGTATCTTACCTAATCATGTCAAAAAGTGCAGCGTCTCTTATTGAGTAAAGCCTTAGTTCCCGAGATCACTGCACAAGAAGAGAACCAAGCAAGGGAACCATGGGAGAGAGGTGTCCCTAGCTAGAATGAATTGTTACGATCCCAGTAGATTTGATAGTTCATTGATCCAAGCCACGGTCATCATTTTATGGAGAGTTGCAGGTTGCCTTCTAAAGCCTTTTAGGGACACTTGGTGAATATGTCATTAGGGAATAAAAACCAAACTGGGAGTTGGAATTGAGTTATGTAATATCATTCATGTGTGTTTGGGAATGTTCAACAAGTTCATACTACCCACGGTCCCAAGTTTGATGATTTTTAGTACTTGACCTAATCATGCAAAAGTGCATTGTCTCTTACTAAGCAAAACACTAGTTCCTGAGATCATTGCACAAGATGAGCACCAAGCAATGGAACCACAAGAGAGAGATTACCTTAGCTAGAATGCATTTTCACAAGCCCAATAGAGTCTACAATTCATCTATCTTAGCCACGGTCATCATTTTATGGCGAGTTACAGGTCACCTCCTTAATTCTTTAAGGGACACTCACTGATAAATTGATTCTGATTTTCCCGATCTTAATTAATGCTTAAGAATTTGAATGGAGTCCCATGTCACCATTTTGTAACTTGACGTACATTTCAGACAACAACTCTATGTCCATCTTCAGGATAAAACATTCTCAAGGAAATTAGGTATGAGGGAGACTAATAATGTAGTGAGGTTGGATTTAATTAAGATTAAATTAGTTATGTCAGCCAAGTCTCCATATTATTAACTATTCTCATTCCTTCTTCTTAAGACATGAATCAATGGATTCCAAGAATTACCTAGAATGGGACCATCATCTCTATTAAAATTTTGGGGATGTTTCTCTATCTCAATGGCTTCACGAATATGTCTCTTGTTGTAATGACCTTTAGTTTGAATTACTTTTGCCTCCTTGATGCAAATGTGATGATTGGTAACCTAACAATGTTTTGCTAATGCTAACATCTTAGATCGACCATGAATTATATCTACACAATGCTATTTTAATCTAACTTTCACCAATCATATAGTTTCGTTGATATATACCTTCTTGCAAGAACAATGGATTGAATATACACCTTTCTTATTCTTCGGTTCAATAGGGTATGTGGCCCTTTCCAACATGTTTCTCAAAGAGTTTGGCAGGGAGAAAGGCATGATAAACTATTTGAGAAACATGTTGGAAAGAGCCAAGGACCCTATTGATCCAAATCATAAGAAAGGTGTATATTCAATCCCGTGTTCTTGTGGGAAGGTATATATCAGTGAAATTGGATGGTCGATGAAAGTAAGATTAAAAGGGCAATGTGCATATAGATTTCATGGTTGATATAAGATGTCAACATTAGTAACACATTGTCAGGTTTCCAATCACCACATTTGAATTAAGGAGGAAAAAGCAATTGCAACTAAATATCATTACAACAAGAGACGTATTCGTGAAGCCGTTGACATAGAGAAACATCCCAAAAAATTTAATAGAGATGATGGACTCGTTCTAGGTAATTATTTGAATCCATTGATTCACGTCTCAAGAATAAGGAATGGTAATGTTTGTAAGCCTAAACTTTCAAGAGGACTAAGGATTCAAGACTCAGAAACCATCAATGGGGTGATAGGCTCAAAACCCTAATGGAAACGGATAACACGCAAACATGAACAATGGGGGTTTATTTGGAAGGCCAAATAGACCCAAAGGATATATCAACAATACTTAATCATATTCAATGATCAAACCATGGGATCCATCATCTGGAACTTAGCCTAGTCCCAACCACAAATTCATCCAAGACCATAGTTTCTAGGAAATAAAGAATGGAGCCTTGTCCCTCTTCTGGGAAGACTCTTGGCAATAGGCCCAAAAGGTAAAGCAATAATTCCCAACTCGTGAGTACCAAGAGGCCCTGCGAACTCAAAAAATCTATCAGTTTCATCATTTCTGGGACAATGACATCAGGGAAGAAGAATGGTTACATTAGATTCCTGTGGAACAATGCCCATTTAAAACCCCTCAAATATACACTCCAAACATAAGCTTTTAACTATAGAACAAAAGAATCAAACCCTCGTATTACAAGGACTGACTCCATTAGGTCCACAAGACTTTGGGAAGCTATACCATCAAATAAGGATACACCATAGTTGTTGGCCACACCGAACTCCCAAAATACCCCATTCGGTTGTGCATTTGGAGCACAAACCTATGGATTAAAATATCAAATTTCTCATGGCTCCTAGTTCTTAACAAAACTCTCACTTGGGACAACTTACTCAAAAGAGGTTTTCAAGGACCCTCTTGGTGTGATATTTGCAACAATTAATTTGAGGACAAGGAGAGTCTTTTCAGTTCTTTCCCCTTTGTTTCTGAATTATGCGATTATTAAGGGATCTGCTCTCTTTCACAACTCAAACAAAGACAAATCCAACATAAATAAAACTCTCAACAACTAGAGAGATATCCCCTTCACAATCCCTCTATTTAATTGTCTTTGGCATATCTTCTTGACCTTTCTCCAGTGGGAAACTTAGAAGGAGCATAATCAAATGATATTTAGAGATCAAATTCACCCTACAAGTTTTGTGTGGTACATAATAAGATCCAACATTCAAGAGACTCTACAACTCCATCATTGGACCGACCAAGATATGCAACTCAACAACCAGGAAGCAATCATCTTCTAGTCTTGGTCGTATCTCAATATTCAATAGCCTATCATCCTCACAACCCTTGATATACCTCAAGTCAATAGTCCCTCCTCATGGAACCTACCTCCAGAAGGCTTTGTAAAAATCAAATTTGATGGGATTTCCAAGAACAATCCCAAGTAAGCAGGCTATGGAGGAGTCTTTATAAACAACAAAGGAGACATCAAAAAAGTATTCGCAAGGTATATGCATATAAATAGAAACAATGTAGTGGAACTTTGGGCCTGCCTAAAGGGGATAAATATAGCAATAAGGTAGGGCTATAACCAAGTCATAACAGAGGGCTATTCACAAATCTTAATTAGGCTCATGGTCAAACTACAAAATGGAACTCCAGTTAGCAAGATGATACAAAAATGGACATTATAAGATGATACTCGAGCCCTAGAAGCTACCATCATCAATATCGAATCCCCTGTTCCTCTCCATATCAAAAGAATAGCCTGCAAAGTAGCCAACTGGATGGATAACTTAGGGGTCTCTCAAGGAATTAGAACTCTATATGACTTGATATCTAACCTGGATGACGAACCCTTTATGCAATAATGCCAAAGAATAGACAATATGGACCTCACTAAACCTCACATAATCCACGTAGGTTGACCAATGGAAACATTGAGTCCACATAGGACACTGCAATTCAACCCCTACCCATCGTAATGGGGTCCCATCCAAAAAGTCACACAGAGACAGCTGGATTCTAATGGAAATGAGGCATCAAAAATCCATGCAAAGCACATATAATATAAGAACTCCCCATCATGAAACATTGACCCAAATCGAGGAGGTCTATGCAGGATTACCATTACATCAGAGAAGGTATTGTGCAAAGGCATGTTCAGTACACTAACACGAAGCTGATGGATTTCGCTAGAGCATGGGACGAAACATTAAATCATGGTGAAGGACTTGCACATCAAGGCCAAAATAGGAATGGAAATCACCATTATCCTCATTGTTGAGAACTCTAGATACTTTCCCTAATTGAGCAGAATCATAGGAAGAAGCATTATCGAACTATAGCAAGATAACGTCTAGGTCTAGATCATGGTGCATGGAAAGGGGAAAAACAAGCCAACACTAGGCTATAGAATCCCACTAGAGACCATCTTATGGAGGCAACAATAGCAAATCACTATAGGGAAACCATCCCCCATGCCTGCAAACTGGAAATTGAGATGGAAGAACAAAAAATATAGCACAACACTAAAATATTTCAAGAGGTTGATGAAATCCAATCTTTGGCGAATTGGCTTCCAAACGTAGGGGAATCTTGATCTAGGAAAGTGCTCTAGATCGCTCCCTCGTGACGTTCTGGACCGACAAAAATTTACTCAACCTCATTCTAGTTGACCATCAAAAGGAGCCAAATAATTTGAAGAACGAGTTGCAGCTACTCGAGGAATGGCTATCAACATATTCCAACATCATGAATTCCAACCGAACATTCTAGGGAGATGCCTAGGTGTTAAGTTCATTCACTGAACTCCTCCAGATCCAGCAATACCAAATACAACTACATAATGCGTATGCATTATACAACTACATAACGTGTGCGCGTTATATAACTACATAACACGTGAGCGTTCTGTAGTGCAAAGACGCGCTAGCGTTATTTAAATTACAAAATCTATGTTTAATACTTGAGAGGGGGTGGGGAAGACTCAAGGGCATTTTTGGTTAATATTTGAGAAGGGGTGGGGAAGGGTCAAGGGAATCTATGGTTAATATTTAATAGGCGAAAGGGTCAAGGGATTAGAAAGATGTTAAAAGCTTGAGTGGGGAGAGATGAAGGGAATGGGAACATGATGGGCTTCAGGGGTGAAGGGAAGTAGAGCTTGAGAGCACTATTAGGAGTAGAAGAGGTGCTAAAGAGGTATAGGGTTAGAAGTTGAAAGTGAGAGTTGAGTGACAAGGGGGGATGGATAGAGGCAAGGGGGATGTGAGAGAGAAATATAGAATACAAGGGGGGGAGAGACATAGAGCGAGGGAGGGAGAGGGAAAATGGGGAGGAATGGATTTAAAGGGAGTGATAGATAGATGAGGATAGAAGGAAATAAAGAGATAGGAAGGGAGGGATAGAAAGTGTTGGTGGGAGACATGCAGGGAGTGGTGGCGATGGAGAGAGAGAGAGAGATAATATGAGAGGAGGGGGAAGGGACATAAAGTGAGAGAGCGAGAGAGAGAGAGAGAGGGGGGGGGGGAGTGATGGAGATATGGGGATAGGTTGAGGGAAATATAACATGAGGGAGGTATAGAAGGTGAGAGAGAGAGAGGCGGTGAGAGAGGGAGGGAGAGAAGGTAGGGTGAGGGATGGAGGGACAAAGGTGGATATAGATATGGATGGAGGAGGAATGGGTTTGAGAAGGGAAAGGGACATAATGTGGGTGTGTGTGTGTGTGTGTGAGAGAGAGAGAGAGAGATTGATGGTTGGGGAGAGAGAGACTAGAGGGAGGTGTGAGCAACAAATAAAGTGGGAGGTTGTGTGTGTGTGTGTCTGATAGGGAAGGAGGAATCAGTGGAGTGGTAGGGACGAATATGGTGTAAGGGAGAGAAAGTGACATAGAGGGATGGAGCTAAAGGGAGTGAGGGACAGATCTAGAGAAAGAGATAGGGAGGGAGGGATACAAGGTGAGAGAGAGAGGGCGGGGGGAGGGATAAAGCACATAGGGTTAGTGATTAAGGGAGAACGAAGGGAGAGAGTGTTATAGGGACCTGGATAATTGTGAAGATAAAGAGAAGGTGGATACCCTCCTCCTCATCATCTTCATCACCATCACCATCACCGTCATCATCAACATCTTCATCATCATCACCATCATCATCATCAACATCTTCATCATCATTTTCATCTCTAGATTCCTCATCAACATCTCCATCATGATCATCATCTTCATCATCATCATCATCTTCGTCACCATCACCATCATCATCAACGTCTTCATCATCATCACCATCATCATCGTCATCAACATCTTCATCGTCATCAACGTCTTCATCATCATTGTCATCTCTAGGTTCCTCATCAGCATCTCCATCATCATCATCTTCTTCATCATCATCATCTTCATCACCATCACCATCACCATCATCATCAACATCTTCATCATCATCATCACCATCATCATCATCATCATCATTGTCATCTCTCTGTTCCTCATCAACATCTCCATCATCATCATATTCTTCATCATCATAATCATCATCATCATATTCATCACCATCACCATCACCATCACTATCACCATCATCATCATCATCATCATCATCATCATCATCAACAACAACAACATCTTCATCATTATTGACATCTCTAGGTTCCTCATCAACATCTCCATCATCACCATCATCTTCATCATCATCACCATCATCTTCATCACAATCACCATCATCATCAACATCTTAATCATCATCACCATCATCATCATCATCAACATCTTCATCATCATTGTCATCTCCCCCTTCCTCATAAACATCTCCATCATCATCATCTTCTTCGTCATCATCATCATCGTCTTCATCACCATCACCACCATCATCAACGTCTTCATCATCATCACCATCATCATCACCATCATCAACATCTTCATCATCATTGTCATCTCTAGGTTCCTCATAAACATCTCCATCATCATCATCTTCTTTATCATCATCATCATCATCTTCATCACCATCACCATCATCATCAACATCTTCATCATCATCACCATCATCATCATCGTCATCATCATCATCATCATCTTCATCACCATCACCATCACCATCATCATCAGCATCTTCATCATCATCACCATCATCATCAACAACAACATCTTCATCATCATTATCATCTCTAGGTTTCTCATCAACATCTCCATCATCATCATCTTCATCATCATCATCATCATCATCATCATCATCTTCATCACCATCACCATCATCATCAATGTCTTCATCATCATCACCATCATCATTATCAACAACATCTTCATCATCATTGTCATCCCCCCCTTCCTTATCAACATATCCATCATCATCATCTTCTTCATCATCATCATCATCATCTTCATCACCATCACCATCACCATCATCATCACGATCATCATCATCATCAACATCTTCATGATCTTTGTCATCTCTAGGTTCCTCAACAACATCTCCATCATCATCATCGTCTTCATCATCATCATCATCATCATCATTATCTTCATCACCATCACCATCACCATCATCATCAACATCTCCATCATCATCATCTTCTTCTTCATCATCATCATGGGACATAGAGAAGGTGGAGAGATGGAGAGTGGAGTGGTAGGGACATGGATGTAAGGGAGAGAAAGAAACATACAGGGAGGGATGTAGGAGACAATGAGGGACAGATATTTAGAAAGAGATAGGGGGTATCTAGGGATTATTGGGAGAGAGTTAGGGGGGTATAGAGAGAAACATTTATATATATGCATGAAAAGAAGGGAACACTAAAAACATTTGTTTTGTATGTAACCATACAAAAGATTTGTTTTCTTTTGATTTTATTCGCTGCCTTAGCCATGTAAATTGATTTTAGATTTACAAAACGCGTACGCATTCTATAACTACAAAACACGTGTACTCATTCTATAACTACATAACGCGTACGTGTTTTGTAGTTATATAACGCGTACGCGTTATACTTACCTATTCTACATGTCTAATGACATG
This sequence comes from Larix kaempferi, assembly GCA_027924585.1. Taxonomy (NCBI): domain Eukaryota; kingdom Viridiplantae; phylum Streptophyta; class Pinopsida; order Pinales; family Pinaceae; genus Larix; species Larix kaempferi. The sequence continues at coordinate 7,782,324 of BSBM01000223.1, read as the reverse complement.
TCAGGCTCGGGTTTTACCATACCAAGTGCTATGTAGCAAAACGCGTTATATTTTTATGTAACATGATCATGTTTTCAAAAACTAGAATTACATCTAAAATATCCCTCATCTTCTTGCACACACCCCAATGTAATTAATGATATTGATATTTTAATTTACAAGTCTATTAACCCTTTCTATATAAACAAACATCAACTAACCCAACCACATTCGACATATGCAAACATCAACTAACTCAACCACATTCGACATATGCAAACATCAACTAACCAACCACATACTTAAAATAATTTATATATATATTAATGAATATATATTTCCACCCTTTTTCACTAATAACCTTCAAACCACCTTCAATTATTTTTCACTAATAATGTCCATAAACATTCATAACGTCCTTTATTCACGATTCCCATTCCCACATTGATTTATACGTTATAAATTATGGAACTATATAATGTTACCTATCATCGAATTATATAATGTTACTATCAGCCACAAATTTTGGAACTATATAATGTTACCAATCAAACTATACTCTTACCATGATTAGCACTAATCTTACCACTTTTTATTGTATAGAGAGTAGCCCATCGTATGGGCACATGTTTGTTAAATAAAAAAATATTAAGTTTATTTGATAACATTTGTAAAGTCATTTTAAGATTTTAATTTAAAATTTAAAAAATTATAGCTAATTTAAATTTAGATTAAATATTTTGATAATGTAAAATTTTTACACAACAAAAAAAATTATACCTCAAAAAAATTAATTTTTATAAAATAAATTCAAATTTTAAATGAATTTATATTAATTATAAAACTGTTTCTTTACATGTCAAGAAATTAAATTTCTAAAAAATAAATTCAAATTTTAAATAAATTTATACTAATTAAAAATATTATTTTTTATTAATTTCATTACCTTCTTTAATGATATTTAATGATACAGATTAATCTTGCCCAACAATTTTTTTTGTTATCAAACATAAATGGTGACAAGACATTACTTAAAATAAAGGTTTTTCTTCCGACATCTAGTCAACACAGAACCAATAGCTAAAGGATCTTTAAATTTGCACGAATGCAAAGAAGATTATAAATCATGAGAAATAAATAATTTTAAGATAAACATTATCGTTAAATTTCTCGACTACGTATCAATTTCCAAAATTTAATATAAAACTCCCCATATTTAATTATAGGTTATTAATATGCAAAAGACCTAGAAAGTAAAAAGGGGCATATTATAAAATACAAACTGTATTTTGAATCATTTTAAACTTGAAAATGATCACTGCAGACGAATTGGAGGCCATACACTGGAATTAATTGAATCAAAGGCGGCGCAATTTATTTCACAGGGCCTTTGTTGTCGCAAGCTGTGTCATGACTAAAATAAATCCACAAATATCACGTGCGTCTAATTCCATGGATTGAATTATCAATCGAAAATACGAATACCCTGTTATTCTGAAGGAATCAAGGGCTTAACAAGAGCATCATGTCACTTACAAGAATTGAACCTAGGTAGGGAGGGTAACAATCATTCCTCCTAACCACCCAAACTATATCCAATAACCACCTTCATACTTGTAACATCAAAGTGTGAAATTTCCATTATGTTTCAACATTCATGTAATTATCTGAAGAGAAAAATGCTTTCATTAGGTTTGTAATTTAAGTTGTGATAAAAGTAAAACTTTCACTATGTAATTTAAATAATCTTAAAATACGTTTATTGAATTGGGATTATTTTCTTTAAACATCAACTTAACCAAGCTGGATATTTACATGGATGCTTTTGAATTGATGATTGCATGGACAATTAAACTTCATGTGTGAAGTAATAACTTATAAATCAATAAGTGTTTTCTTTATATAACATGTTCTGCTATATTACGTGATTGTTTTCTTTATATACCATGTTGTGCGATATTATGTGATTGCATAAAGAATTTTAATGCTAAAAAAAATCCCCACTTAGATGAGTTCAAACTCTTAATTCAAGTTGTTTTTTAAAGCATACCAAGTATTTGACGGAGAAACAACAACTATAACATACAAATATTATTGACATAGGTCCAATCACATGGTAGTACTTATGGTTCGTGTATTATGTCGGGAAAGATTTGAAGTCATGTTGGCCAAAATGGTTCGTGTATTATGTCGAGAAAGATTTTGTCTTTTTTCTTTCAAAATACTTTATTTCTTGGGTTTGGGTTCTTGTTGTATGCAAGTTGAAAGAATTGAAGTCGTGTTGTTCTAAATGTGTATTGTGCTTAGGGGATAATATGGTGTGTAATGTGCTTAGGGGGTGTCCAAAAAGATATTAAATGTAAAGTGAATAGATTCATTTGATAGTTGGTGGGTAATAAATATGACCACCAGGTAGTTACAAGAAATAATATAATAATTAAGGGTAGTTGCCATAGGAATATGATGAGAAAATATGTATTAGAATGCCCAAAATAAATATAAGCATGAATGTACTATTTTTCATTAGGAAGACATGTATATAAATACAATCTAGTGTGATCCTTGGTTTCATATTCTAAGTGGTCTCCTGGACTTCTGATGACTCTTCATTTTCACCAATGTGACTTTTACTAACCCTAACGCATTAGATTTCCAACATTCTCGGGCCCTTAATTCAAAGGGGTGTTTGTGAGTCCAAGAATCTTCTTAATGTGAACTAAAAGTTGGATGTGAACAACTGCCAGTGGTTGAATGTCTCCTACTTGACAATGCGACCATCTTCCAAGTAAGCTAGCAGAAGCTAAATCCTTTTACTAAATGGTAAAAATGCAAAGCTCTTTAAATCGATGGTTTTAAGATGACCACAAAATCGACTGTTTTGGAGGACCATAAACCAAAAATATTAACAATAGCAACTAAGGTTGATGTATTCTACTAAATGGTGGTTTTAGGATGACCACAAACCAAAAAGATGGTTTTTTATGACTACAAACCAAAAACTAGTAGAAGTAATAAAAGGTGATGTCTTCTACCAAAATGGTGGTTTTAGGCTGACAATAAACCCAAAAGGTAGTTTTAGGATAACCACAAACCAAAACAAGATGGTGGTTCACGTTGACCACAAACCAAGAAATTTAGTAGAAGTTGATGTCTTATACTAACTAGGTAGTTTTGGGCTGACCACAAACCAAAAAGGTGGTTTTAGGAAGGCCACAAACCAATGGGTGAACTTGAACATGGCTCTAACTCTATGTTATAGCTATAACTCTAGATCCAGGATCTAAAATTGAGTGTGGCTCGGGCTTGCTTATTGTGATAGATGATAGGGTTTTCAAACTTGAAGCCTAACTATCAATCCATGATGTTCCCCCTTGTCAAATATAAGATGAAAAAGAAAAAAAAATTCTTCAATGTGATTGAAAAAGTACATGGTTGTGTCTCCAATGGTAAGATATATCAAAGAGGTAGGTTTGAGTGTTAGAATTAGACAAAATACTTATCCAAACATCTCATAGTGGTTTTGAGTGTCAAAATTAGACATGTAATACCACAATATAAACTATCAATTATTGAAAACAGATCAAGCCTTTTGGTGTTGAGAGCTATGAGGGATTCTTACAAATCCACCATTTAATAGTAAGACTCAATATCAAAAAATGGAGGGTGTCAATTTATAACAAGAATACACCTGATACAATTTAAATTAATTTTATTTGACACTAAAAGAATAATATTGCAAGTATGAAAATAAAAAACACTTACAAAAATAATTATTTGCAGGTTATGACTTAAGTTGAAGTTGAATTGATCTTCAAATAAGCTGAGATCTCTATACTTCTTTATTCACTTGGCTTCAAAGAGAAATGCTAATTCTCCTTCCCAAGTGCAAAATTCTTCTATTGTTTGGTGGGAGAAGGATTCTCAATCCATTTTGCAGTTAATTGACAAAATTCCCTCTCATTGCGTACTTCAACCAACAAGGGTATCCTCTTCTATGGGGTTTGGTTGAGGGACCCTTCGGGCCCTTAAATGTCATCATACTTATGTTAATGATATATTAAATACACGTTATATGGGTTATTAGTTGGAGCGAGTGTAACTGCTCCAACCTCATATATATTTGTATAAACCTATGTTCACGCAGAGTATAACCTTTTTTCAACAAGTACTCGATGTGAAGACATGGTCGTAGCATGATCTCAAATTTTCATAGCATTGATAAAGATTAATATATGAGATAGTGAATCGATGAGTTGTTGATGTAGTGGACGAAGCAGTTGACCAAATCAATATTCATTCTTTGCATTGGTATCTATGTCTTCATTTCAGTACTTACTTATGCACGTCGTATTAATTGAGTTCATTTTTAAATAGATCAGTGTGATAAGAAATTGGATTTCGTAGCTTAATATTTCTTTAACTTCTTCTATGTTCTTTATGAGTTAGGTAGATTTCTCTTTTATATTAATTTAGTCTTCTTTATTCTTTGTAAATTAAGTAGTTTTCTTTCCTAAAGAGTATAATTCCACTTCCAACAATACTTTTTGAGTTAGTTAAAGTGTGTTAATATTTTATTTTCTTCTTTAGAGTATCTAGTATTTTCTTAGAATGGAATTTGATTTAGTAACCTTCATAATGCATTTAGGGTAGAACACTTCCATCATAGCATCATATCTTTAAATAAGAAGACTACTAGAAATTAGAAATCAATAAATCATTAGCTTACAGTAGTTTCCATAAGATAGATTATGTTTTCCTGCCATACAATGTTTACAACTCAGTGACTCACAAGTTTACAAACCTTGGTTTGATAACAAGATTACTAAGGTCCATTATTAGAACATATAATTTACTTGACAGAGTTGATGTCAAAATATGGTCGATCCTTTATATTTCTTGTGGTTGATAATACCTTTTGTAAATTTTAGTCAATAGCTCACAGTGATTAATATTTATCTTTGTTGAGACTTTACAAAATTTGGGGTTACATCGGTAATATGTAATTGGAATCATGCTAGCATTTGATTTGATTGAGTCATTCGACCACAAGTGACTCTAATTCAACTTTTTAAGTCGATTAAAGAACATAGGGGATGAAACATGCATAATTGTGGTAGGAAAACCCCTCTGCCATTGTAATTTAAGTTGGTCTCTAGCTGAATCAGTGAATGTTTAGTCAATTCATAATTTAAGTCCAAATAAATCGGCATCAACCAACAGAGAAATTCCATGATCATGCACAATGAGAAGGAATCACAAAACATCACAGGTATTATAAATCGTCATGACAGAAGAAGACGAATGCATTCAAGCAAGATACATATGAAACTACACAAAAACGAGATTAACGCAAGATGATGATGCAAAGAACAACTGAATGTGAGTCCCCTGGTGCAGAATTGTAGAGAAATCTTTGGGTTGTGACCTCAAAGGCTAGAAGGTGGAGAAATGGTAGCTTGAAAAAGCATAGAAGGTAAGACAATCACACTATAGGTTTTTGTGTAGGTATGGGGGCGGTATTGGGGTGGGATGGGGTGATACAGTAGTGAAGACTCTCGAGCTACACATGCACCTACTAGATTGAAGATGGAGGATGATGAGTAATAAGTCACATTAGATCCTTGTACATGTGTGTATTTCTATCTAGTTGGTGGTTGTTGTAGTTGAGTTACCTATGTAGACCAGTATACATGGTTGATGCACAGTCACAGGACTACTTCGACATGAGAAGAGACCAAAGATGTTGCAGCACATTTATTTATTCTCTTTGGGATGAAGAAGAGTTTTGGGGTGGGGGAGATGTTGAGGGGACCCTTCGAGCCCTTAACTATCCTCATACTTATGTAATGATATATTCAATACACCTTAAATAGGCTATTAGTTGGAGTGGGTGAAAACAATCCAACCTTCCATATCTCTGTATAAATATATGTTCATGGAGAGTAATAAAGTGGTCGGGTACCCTTCCCCATATTCTCATCTTGTTGGTTATGTGTCTATGCTTAATGGCTCTCTCTTTTTGAATGCCATGTGATCTCAGATATCACAACAGGTTCTCATTTCTCTAGGATGTTTTTGAGTAGATGACCACTTCGTGTTGTATGCTATCCTAAATCCCACACACGGGCTGGACTTTAGCAAAAGGAAGTTGAATGACAAGGATTATATATCTACAACATTGCAGTGATAAGCCATGGGAGATCTATCGGATCTTTGACATTGAAGTAAGCACATCATCCAAAAGGAAATCTACAAAGGTGATTGGATTTAAGGGAAAAGCAAGTCACCAAAGAGTCCTTATGAAGTAATATCGGGATGACACATAAAACACATCATAAGGAAATACTATAATCAATGCAAGAACAAATTAAAGGAGCATTGGTTGACATTTTTCCAGATCTCTTTGTCCATGTGAGTAAAAACACAAGTATGCAGTCATACTAGTTGGGACAATTATCATCATCCACGTAGCACACTTCCATATTTCTCTTTGTGTGAGGTATTTATGGTCAAGATAAAAAAAAAATTGCATAGTTCACATATGATTATGAAAACACCCATATGTTAACTCCCTAAGTCCATATCATTATAGCCACAAGGAAAAGTGGATCATAGCCACAGTTTTGCATTAATCCTTGTCACAAAGTCTGTTGTGCAGAAAAAATACCTTATAGTGAGGAGATGACACTACCAACTTGGGCGAGGTGACAAGTAAATACATTCATTATATTCCATTAGTTTATACAAATGGAAAGAGATCAAGATATAGAAAGATGCACCTTTTATCGACGGCTAGTCCTAGCTTTCGCTTGATCTTCCGCTTGATGAACCTGCAACACAAAGTAAACCTTCCTCATCATATCTTGACTGTAATAATTATGATGAAATTGAAAGAAATTAAACATCAACTACAATTAGATAATAAACCAAATGAACATACAATCCAATAGACATTCGATTTGGGACAGGAAGGGTATTTCCACCTTTTTATTGCCAAAGAAACATGAATCAGTACAAATATACCTGATCAGTCAAGATGCTTCTGCAACCGAGTCCTAGGCTCTTGCTCTTCACAATGACTTGGGAATTCCTCCAGCGTAACAACACTTAATGCCTTTATTCTAGCTGCCTCTCTCATGGATCCTCCTTGTATTTATGGGACAAGGTAGGCAGTTGGAATCGAGAGGTGGTTGAATTGGGAGATTGGGGAAGTTGCAGAACCAACTTCAACTAATCCCAATTCATAATCTTAATATATTTTTTATTTCATCTTAAGATGTGTGCGGGTTTCATACATCAAGAGTAGTGCACAGAGAGCAACTTTTATGCTTTGCAACAAGTGTTTGCAACTTTTTTGAAGGTGTGCGCTAGTTTTCCTTGAGAAAAGTAGCGCACATCTCAAGATATGCGCTAGTTTACTATGAAAAGAGTAGCGCACATGTTGTGAAACCAGTAGAAACATTAATATTTTCAGCTGCAGAGTGTAGTTCCAACCAAAACTCTATGTCAACCTAGCTCTTCAATCCATGGTGTCCTTTTGTGTGATCGATAGAGCAATGTGATCATGGATGGAGAAGTGCAGGTTTGACCTATAACAGATGCCCCCTAATGTGTGAGGTTAGAGGGAAACGATGATCGAAATACATTGCAATTCCAAGTCAAAGGAGGAGCAAGAAACCGCAGAATCAAGTCACAAAAGTAACTGAAACAACAATCAAAGGTTAGCGAGCAATTACAATCTTGACATCATATAGATGTGTAGCATGATACAACATGATCTCTGATACATAACTAGGATATGTATATATAGCATGGCCACTGAAATACAAGTGTGGATCCATGTCAAAATGAGAGATCATAGCCATAACAAGAAACTGGATCTATGTCTCATGAAGAGCCAAAATGAGTGAGGCTCAGTCTTGCGCAGCTTGGGTGATAACATAAATATGATGATTCTATCAGAGTCCCAAGGTCTTCATCCAAACAACCCAAGGTACAAACCCTAACCATGTGAATAAATGAGCTGAGTTTGAACATGGGGGGTATCGTTTGATTACTGGCCATTGATGTATACCGTTAACAAACGCGAGGCCTTCCATCGATAATGATAATGGGGTCCAAGGTACCTAGTACGTTCCAACAAGTGTGAATAGATGGACTTGAAGTCGAACACCTGAGGAACCTGTCAAATAAGAGACATTGATGTATTCCCATTATTTAACAGCGAAGGAAACTGCCACTAATGACTACAATCCCCAAGATACTAACTGAAACTCTAAACTTCATTCCCAGAGAAAAATGAGTTGAAGTCGATGGGAAGAAGTCCACTAGAAGGGAGGCCTTAATGCATCCTCCATCATCCAAAACAAGGAACACTCAAAAGGTATGATATTATGTGTATTAGGACAAGTAACAAGATGAAACAATAGTGACACCAGGATGGATGACACATGAAGTCAAGGTAAACTGCAGAATGGCCGACATAGGTTGTATCCTTGAATAGTGAGCACGACACAAAGTGACTTAGGCAGTTTTTAACATGAGGGGGAAATGATATAAGCCTGCAATGTAGGAGACATTAACATACCCTCCATATGATTGGAAGAATAACCAATCGGGGGAGTAAAAACTCGAAGATCAAGTTCACCCTAAGGCCAAAAACTAAAAATCCAAAAACTAAAAACCCAACTGAAATGATAGACTCAAATAGGTGCTGTGTTCAAGGACATGACTGACTTAACTACCTTTGAAACTGAAAAGATGTGATATACCCTTCTTATCCCTTATTCTTTTTGGTAAAAGAAAGTCCTTCTTGTTGTTTTAATGAGTCCAAGAAAGAAAACTCAATAATCCCAACCATGTAAAATTTTAACGAGTCCATGGGAGGAAGACTCGGGACCTTCTTCATTGTTTATAGAGTTCGAAGAAGAAATAGAAGAATACTCTATAATACTGATCTTTGGATTTTAATATCGAGTTGAGATCTGTTCTTGCTCGCCGGTGTTTTCAATTTTAAGGAGTTTGAAAAACTTAAACAATAACTCCATACACCTACCCATGGATTTTAGTATCGATCCTAGGTTGGTATATGCTCATTGATGTTTTCCTGTTTATAGAGTCTGAAAAACTTAAACAATCCTCTATGCACCCTCTCGTGGATTTCACATCGAGCTCGAGTAGGTGAGTGCTCGCTTGGTGTTTTCATGTTTCGAGAGCCTGAAAACCCTAAAGAATGCTCCAAAAGTCCTTTTTCGTACAGTTAGTCTCCTCCCCCGAAAAAGTATAAACCAATGAGAGAAAAACTCTTCTAGCCACACATTACTAGAGTATTCCTTTTTCGTAAGTAATCCGCAAAAGTCCAGAAAAGGGTTAAACTTATACTTAAGCGAATGGACCTTCAATTCCTTTAATGAACTTGAAGAGAACAAGTCTGCTCTGCTATCTTGTTTAGTTTTTCAAATAGTCAAAACAAGAGCTTAAAAAAACTTAAAAGACAGCTTCTAGGATCGTATGTTCATGACCTACCAAAGAATAGGATATCAATAATCGAGTTAGTAACTATCGACAAATTTTCTCAATGACATAATAGTTAAACAATATGGTACTGATATTGGTCCATCAATAAAGGAAATAAGTCATATCTAGTTTAATACTTTGAAACTCTAGTGAAAATTTGAAATACCTAGGTTAAAATTACCTTACCAAAACTTGTAGGTATTAGTGATTAAATAGAACCTTTTAGGGACAATTTGAAACTATACACTTTTGCAAAAAGTGGGTAAAAATAAAAGTTCATTTTATATAAATAATTTCAAATTGAAAAATCAAATATCACAATTGGATTTTTAGGGAAAAATTAGAGCAAAACCTTGATCTTCCTCTGTTCGTTGCGATCAAACCGGGCCACCAATCAACCTTCTGCTTCCACCAAGTAAGTTTATTCCTCCCATACTTGCAATTTGATGCATTTTTTTGTCAATTTTCATGGTCAAAATCACTTTCTAGCAATGTTCATCACATGTTTCTGCGTGTGCGCTACTGTTTGTGAGAAAAAGCAGGGCATACTAGCCAAGTGCGCTGGTTTTGTTGAGGAAGAGCATCGCTCAAACGTGATTGTCCAGTGCAAACAGTAGCGCACATCCCTGAAAGTGAGGAAAAAAGTGGAAAAGACTAAAAAATTGATTGTTGCTTGGCAGGATGGTTCTTGTCTGGCGTGAAAGGGAGCATGAGGACATGGATCGAATAGCATTACAAGGTCCGGTGACCCTCCATGCACTTTGAAGATGTGGATTATTGAAATTTTATAAAACAGTCAACATGCGGGCACTAAACCGCTTGCTTGAGAGGCTTGTCCAATTTTAGGATGTCGAGGCATTGGTGTTTGATATCCAAGGAGAAATACTATAAATCACCATAGACAACATCTACTTTATCACGGGTCTCTCTCGGAGGGGAGGCTTTGTGAAATTTAAAGGGTCCTCTCGCAATGTGGGTGCCTTGTCCGTGCAAGAGTATGTGAATGCCTACTGCCTATCGGGAACTGAGAAATCCGGTAGTCAAATTCTGATCTCGACTATTGCAAGCTTCCCCCTCAAAGTAATTGTAAGTGTTTTTAACCAGATGGGAGGAAGTGCTACGCAACACCTTGCTTCGAGGCATTATATGCACATAGGTACTAAATATTTGCACGACAGAGTATATGACTGGTGTTCAAGTCTTTTGGAAAACATGAAGCTTCAACTCTCAGGGTGTAAGACCGGGAGGATGAAGAACTTTGGGTATGGAAGCATTCTTTGCACCTTCTTCTTTGAAAGGGTTCCTGCTATGAGTCTGGGCATGCCCTTGCCCCCAGTCAACCCTCATGAGCCAATGTTGTCTCGTTGGGGTGAGATATTCCTCCGCTAGGGTGGTGGCGAGAGCAACTTCTATTACCATGAGCATGATTTATGGGGTTTGTGGGAAAGACAAGTGCCAACTCTCGATCAGTTTCCATATGCGGGTATAGACTTCTGCAATGATCCTGAGCTAATCCTTCCTCTAGGAGCAGCCTAGAGAGAGATAGGTATGTTTATGTTTTTGAAAATTATTAAATTTTTATAATTTTTGTATATACAATTTTTATAATGGGTTTCAAGTACTGAAACAAAGTGTCATATGCAGATGTTGGACCAGTACGTCCTGCGGGACATCCCTTTACTTTCATGAGGCCAGTGATAGTGGGTGCAACTAATGCCACGTTGGGGAGCATAGAGAGGAAAATGAGTCGGTTGACTCATGACATTCCTACATACAGGATTGATCAGATGTCGCTTGACATGCAGGAGGATGTGGTTGGTGTGCCCCCAGCCTGGATTAGGTTGCTGCGGAAAGTAGCTAGGCTAGTCATATGTTATCGAGAGGAAGTAGAGGCCGCAAAGGCAGATGAGGCCCCTCCTTCTCCATAGGAGAAGGATATTCTATGTATATTTTTGAGGCCATCGAGCCCAATTTTGTATCTTATGACATGACTCAGTGACAGACTTATGATCCAAACTCATTTTATTTTTTGATACAGATTATATATATACAGTATTGGTTATATTTATATGTGTGTTATTGTGTTTTATGCATGAATTACTTATGTATGTAAATGATGCAAATGTCAATCTAAAACGTAGTTTGCAAATGAATCAACTAATGCATTCAATTTCCTTGGAATATGTTGATATGTGATATAATCAAACTGTCTCTCAAGTAGCTTAAGGTGCATAAACTAATGTAGCAAAGTAGGATCTCTAACCTGATAAACACCCAATAACTGAAAAACAACTAACTGCGAGTCAAGCCGTACCTCCAAATGTGAAATGCCATGGAACAAATTATCTCGGAGTAGCTCTATGACTACACTGTATTCAGCTACATTGTTCGTTGTGGGACCTAAACAAGCCCGTCCTGAAAACACTAGTTGGCCAATTGGTGAGTAAATGACCCAAGCAGCCACGGTCAACTGACGGGTGTGGCGGCTAGCGCCATCAGCAAGCCCTATAAAGTGTTCAGTCGACATCTGAAACACAAAGCAATAGATGCATAAGATGTAACTACAACTGCAAACAAAACTAACTCTACAAAAAATGTACAGCTATAATACATGAAAAAGCACATATGCTTAAGCATAGTACTTCTTCAAGTAGAGCCCATTTCTAGGCTTCGACAACTTATTACCTTCATAGTCCATTAACTCGTATGCACCCTTCTTCAGTACCTTAGAAACTATGTAGGGACCAAGTCACATGGACTGAAACTTGCGAGCCCCTAAAGGTTCCTTGTCCTGATCCCAGAGCAGAACAAGGTCTCCTTTGAGAAAAATCCTAGGTCTGATAAACTTATCATACTGTCCCTTGACTCGATTCTTATGTGCCTCGTTTGTTGTGAGCGTGTCACGACACTGCTCATCCAGATGTTCTAAATGCAGCAAACATTCTTCCAAGGCTGAAGTATCAGGTAAAAGTTGGATAGCCAACTTTAATGAAGGAATCTCGCACTCAACCAGAATGACTGCCTCTATCCCATGTACCAATTGGAAGGGAGAGAACCCGGGTAGCAATATTTACATTGGATCGGTAGGCCCAAAGAGTAGGATACAACATAATTTTCCAGTTAGTTCGACTCGCATTAACGGTCCTTTGTAAGATGGCGTTCAAAGTTTTTTTGACCGCTTCGACCTGACCATTCTCCTGCAGGTAAAACGAAGACGAGTGCTCCTGTCGAAAACCTAACATGGTGTAAAGATCGGTCATCATGTTGTTCTAAAAATGACGACCGTGATCAGTCATGATCTCTTTGGGTATACCAAATATTGCAATGATTTGGTTGAAAATGAAATAAGCGGTCGTTTCCCCATCCACTTTAACAGTAGGCATTGCCTCATCCCACTTGGTGAAGTAGTCGACGACAATGATAATATGGTGATGACCTCCAGCTGAAACTGTATTACAATTCATAAAATAAACCCCCCACTTGGTGAAGGGGCATACTGTTATCATAGGATGGAGAGGAGTTGGGTGTGCTCGCATCTTCCTGGTGAAAAACTGACATCTCTGGAAGCGTTTCAAAGCTTCCACACAATCTTTGAAGATCGTGGCCAAAAATACCCGTCACACAATATTTTCTGGGTTGTTGTTAACCCAGAAAGATGACCCCCACGAGCTCCACTATGGGCATCATTCAATACCGATTATGCTTCCTCTAGGGTCAAACAACGGCGTAAGATGGAATCTACCCCACGTCTGTACAAAGTGTCGGAAATGATGAGGTAATTCTCTGCATGGCTCTTAAGATTGCGGCGTTCATCCTTGGAGAAAGTGGTGGGACACCTCAAAGTCTAGAGATATAGTAGGATATCCCCATACCATGGGTCAGAGGATGCGATGAGAAAGATATGTTCATCCAAGAATGATGTTTCTTCCTCAACTTGTACTGTGTCACTAGGAAAGTCTGAAATAGTTCGGCAAACACCAGTGATTTCTTTGACTTAGCGCACTAAAAAACTAAGTCAAATTGTTGCAGGATGACAATCCATTTGTTAAATTCCCCAATGATTATTCGTCAAGTGAGAACATCTTGGAAAGGATTGACCTCTGCAACCACAGTGGTGGTACGCAATAACATGTAGTGATATAGCCTCTGAACCTCATAGACAACAGCTAATGCCAACTTATCTACGTGAGAATACTTGATCTCAGGAGCTATCAGAGCATGCGACAGATAATAAATGGCATGCTCTTGGAGCATGCCATCCTCCTGAACTAGTACTAGGCCTATTGTGTATACTGATGCAGCCAGATACAAGAGGAAATCCTTCGAGTAATCTTGTGGGCTTAACAAGGGGGCTGAAACTAATGCCTTTTTCAAGGCCTCAAATGATGCTTGAGCAGCCTCATCCCACAAAAAGTAGGTTTCTTGTTTAAGCAGTCTCATGAAACCTTTTGTAATTTTGGCATAGTTAATGATAATGTGTCTCAAGAAGTTGGAGATGCCCTGCAGACTTTGAAGTTGTCTCAGGGTTCGAGGAGGAAGCAGATTTACAATCACCTCAACTTTCAATGGATCCACCATTATGCCATGACTGGATACTATGAAACCCTGTAGTCGTCCAGATTCAACACTGAATACACATTTGTTGGGATTCAATTGAATGTTTTAGTATCTTCACCTTTCAAACACGAGTCTTAAATGATCAGGATGCTCCCATCTATTCCGATATCGTACTGGGAGATCATCAAGGTAAGGTTCGACTACATGCTTGATGTCATGAAAAGCAAAATTCATTGCTCACTGGAAAGTAGCTCCAACATTCTTTAAACCAAACGACATCTTCCGATAGGCAAAGGTTCCCCAAGGACAAATAAAGGTTGTCTTGTGTTGGTCTTCAGGCTTGATCTGTAAATGATTATATCCTGAAAATCCATCCATGAATGAGAACATTTCATGGTCGGTGCACGCGTCAATGATATGGTCTATGAATGGTTCGGGGTAATTGTCTTTCAGACAAGCTTTATTTAGGTCCCAGAAGTCAGTGCATATTTTAATGGTACCTTGCTTCTTGTCTACCGGAACAAGATTCGAAACCCATTCCAGCATAGATATCGGATAGATAAATCCAGCTTTGAGCAACTTTTCTACCTCTGCCTTGATGGCAACAGCTTTTCGAGGGTTAACTAGACAGAGCTTCTGTCTCACAAGTTTAGCATTGGGGTACGTTGTGATGACGTGCTCAACAATGGCGGGGTCAGTTCCTGGAATCTCCTTGTATGACCAAGCAAAGATGTCGCAGAATTATTTAAAGAGATTGGTATACAAAATGATCTCCTCGGGAGAACGATCTGCTCCAATAAAAATATTTTCCACGACCCCAGTTTTGATGGAAATGTTGATCGGAATGGTTCACGATATATGCCATATTCCCTTCGGTATAAACAACTTTCAAAGTAGAAGGGATAACGGACAAATCAACACTTCCACCAGGTCTCATAGAAAACTCACCTCTCTCTATCCTGTCTAGTTCAGGAAGAAAATAGGAGCTGTGGTGCATGTGTTCCCAAGGGTGGTTCACTCCTATCATAGCTTCCAATATTGCCTCATCAGAGGGTAAAACAGTGTCTAGACAATCAAAAGAGTGGATAGAGTCCACTGACCATGCAAGAGCCTAGTCCATATCTGACTCAACAAAGACCAACAGAGTCACGATATGTTCTGTTGCAGCATGATGTGAATCCAAGTAAGCCACCTCTGCAATAGATAAATGCACAACTGGTTCTGATTCAGTTGGGAGAATCCATGGATCTGTGGTTGGATTGACCGTGAATATCTCAGACTAAGAACATTCTTCAAAACCAATAAAATGAACGGGAGAAGGAAGGTCAAAAGTTCCTATTAATGACCCATAGAGACCTACTCCTAAACTCTCAGTAACTGGGAAGGACTGATCAACCAACTGGATTGTTGAATCCGAAGAATTCTGGTTGGTCTTTCAGGAAAACAAAAGTTGATCGACTATGACGATCTTGCCTTCATGAGGGAACATTATGATCCAAAAAATAGTTGAAGGCATTGCCTGCATGGCATATGTCCAGCTCCTACCCAGCAACAAGTTATAATCTAGCGGATCATCCAGAACTTCAACCTCTACCGATACTAGTTTTCCCGCAAGTTCAACATCAAATGATGGTAAGACTCCGTATGGACAGAAAGATATTCCATCAAAGGCAGTAAGTACTGTGTTCGAGGGGGCTAACTCAGGTTCACCTAAATCCTTCCAGCAAGAAATGGACATTACGCACGTTGATGTGCCCTCATCTACAATAGCTTGTCTAATGGTCATGGAACCATGGATGACCTCTATCTGGAGAGCGACATGGTATGACAACCGGAACTTGATATCTTTCATATCAAAACAGGCAAGCATGTTGGATGAATCTATACTTCCATTCGCTGCGAGGAGTGCACTGCGTTGTAATGGACAACTTTGCAGCACCTCCAGAGTGGACATGTAACAGGGGGTTTGGGCTAAATCCTCCACTACATTGTAGTTGGAGGCATCCCACGCATTGGGGTTGTGCACAGCCCATTTGAAGACACCTTTTGGGATCTTCGGCAGCAGATCCACCGGTCTCTTGATGTGGAGAGGGGTAGATGACTCAAGAACATCCTTCTGCTATGGGTCCGGAGTATACTTTCTAGCTCGAGTATGCAAAAGAGCATCTGAATTAACCATATTAATGAATCACTGATCAGCTGAGCTGGCACGAGTAGTGCCCCCAACACCAGAGCTTCCAGAAGTTGAACTCTATCCGTGAGGGAAAGGGTCTTTTAAGACAATGGGTTTCTTTTCACGGATCAACTTTTGGGCTTCTTCCATTAGAGGACATTGATGGGTAAGGTGGTCCTCTAGACATAGCTTGCAAGGGAACTTGACCTTCCTTTTTTCCTTTTTACCCTCCTCGACATTTTGTGTGTTCTTGTGCTTTTGTTGGTTTCCCTCCCCTTTCTTTCCCTTTATTTTGTTGTTGGGCTGCCGAGATCCCTTTTGGTTTGTCTGCACTTGTTGTACAGATTCTGTAGTTGAAGGGGAGGATGCAACAGAAGTTGCTTCTGCAGCAGATTGTTTGACTGACAAGGCGTGAACTTGCTTTGTTAAGGAATCAAATGCTACAGAGTCAACTGAACCCACAATTCCATCAAAATGTGGTCCAGGTTTAGGTTTACCTAAGTCAATGTTAGACCTCGGTGCGTCAGGAATAATTTCGTATAAGAGCCCAGACTGAGCATATACCAAGTCTAGCTGTTGGGCTCTCAAAATGGCTTCCTCTTCGAAGGACACCCCTGAAGTTACAACTTCCTTAGAGATATAAGGAAGGGGTGATTTAAGATACCACTCTAATAAAAATGCTGGAGGGATATCGGTCTTAGTGACTTTGTTCTGTCGAAAAGTCGACAAAAGGTCTGTGTTGGCATCATACCGTACATGAAGTTGAAAGTGGTTCAAGAAAATAGTGGCTAGATCCCAAAAGGTGCGATAAACAGCAGTAGGCAGTTCAATATACCACTTGACTACGACACTTGTCAAGGTTCTTTGAAAGAGCCTCAACCTGATGGAGTCATCATTCAACGAATTCGAGGAGCACCAGAGATGAAAAGTTGTGACATGGTCGCCAGGGTCCTCACCAGTCTTACCTTCAAACTTCGGGATGTCTGAGGGAAACTTAGTGGGAATAGGTAGCCATGCAGGATCATGACACACGGGGTCGTTTGTGAGTTTTGAAAGATCTAGCAAGTTCAAAGTTTCCAGAAATGGTAAACGCGGTCATGCCAATGGCATTTGATAGACCGGAACCTGGTATTGGGTATTTCCCACTACCTGATTCGTGTATTGTTAGTTGGGGTTTCCCCCAGCCATCGGTTGTGAAGTGAATGCATTAAAATTGATCCACCCAAAAGAAAGCAGATTACTTCCCAGGGCAATGGTCCATTGCGGTTGGGTGTTAACCCCACCGTATTGTGGATTAATAATATTACCCCCTCCTCCAGCAAACTAAGAGAAAGGGATACTCCCTGTAGGTATATTTGATGGATTAACATTGTAACCTGCATAGGGGTTAAATCCAGGCGTAGTAGTAATAGACGGTGTCGTCATCATACCCATAGCAGGGATAGATGCAGAAGGGATCGATCCTACAATGGAAGTGGAAGCAATGGTTTGAGTTACACCCTGTAACTATTGTGTAGCAGAAGACTGAGTGAAATTCACTGGGGGTATCCCTGATAAAGGGACATTGTTTGGTCCAAAAGTTGGGGTAGAAAATGAGGCAGATGTCGAAGCTAGTGAGCTTGGCATGCCTAGAGTACTAGCATTAAAACTAAAGGATGGAGTTGAAGCATAAGCAATCTGTGATGAACTTGGTGTGGCAGTGTTTGTGAAAGAAAGATTAACAATCCTTGTAGCCATAGAAGTTGTGGGAGTTTGAGGAACTCCATGCTCATCTCCTAGGTTAACTATGGTGTGACCAGGTGTAAATAAGTAAGCACTATACTCAGGTTGTTGAAATCCAACAGGTACCAGTAGTGGATCGTTGGGTCCAGTAAGAGGAGGTTTGAAAGGAGTACTAAACTCTCTAGAAGTTAGGTCCTCAACCTCGACAGTATCAAAGACTTGTCAATCCAGGGTTCTGGGCTATGGTTCTCCAAGAACCTATGTTGCACCCGTAAGTTCAAAAGAACCACGGGAACCTGTCCTTTGGCGTCGCGGTGGCGGTGGAGGCTCCACAATGAGTGGGGGAAGGTTTTGCAACCTCCGAGACTGACGAAGATGTTGGTCCTCCACAACTATAAAAATAAACTAAGTAAAAACCTAGTGGCCACTACAGCTAAGGATCAAACAACATACCACTAAAAAAATTCCTAAGTTATCAAACTAGGCAAACAGATGGCAAATACTCTCAGAAGCAAGTCTGGGATGATTAGGGCCTAGAACAGACTAATAGAGTCCTGACGGTCAGTTACATGGCATCCAATAGAGGTCCTCTGGGTGTAAGCGTTTGAATCACCAAACTGCCCCCCCCGAATTACTGCCAAAGGGTTACCTTCCACGTCTGTCCAAGGTGGAGTGGGAATATCCTTCCACTCTACCTAGGTAGAGCCCTAAAGGTTATGATACCAAGGCTACCACCAATACAAAATAACCTGAGGGGACAGTCGTCAGCCTAGTCGGAACGCATGGGAAGGGTAGCAAATCCCGAAGTCCGAAAGGACCCCTGTACACGAATTAACTCTGGTTTATGGTTGAGAGGAAAGTGAGGGGGTATCCTCAACAATTCCAATCTCCCACGGCCTCGTGCTTAACTCTGGTTTGAGTAGAGCATCCCAGGACTATTTGATAAAGGTGGATTTACCTAATAGATAGTTGTACTACGATTGTTGCATAATGAAGCCGATTTCGGGTGGTTTAAGGTGATTTAAACCCGAAATCCTAGCCTAAGCTAGTTGATGATGTTTATAACTAAAAAGAAAAATGTTGCTAGTTAATTTTATTAAGATTTCTTTTTAAGGGGTACTTTTTACTCAACAAGGATATTGCAGTGTGTGGAATGGTTTCAATAGGAAAGTAAAGTGCATGTAAATTAATGCTTTCAGATTCACAAAAGACTCTTTTTCTTTTCATTTATAGTCTTTCAAAAACTGAAACTAGGGAATCCTAAATCAAAATTATTTTTGTATTTTCTTTTAAATTTCAAAGCAAATCAAATTATGTTACTTCAAAACAATGATAAATCCTACTACTAAGCTACCGAATCCTCTTTTTGTCTTTTCTGATAATTGCACAAAAGAAAAAGAATTTGGAAAGGAGAAAGTAAGACCTAACGTAAAGTGTGAGTAAGACAAACAACCTAAATGGCTCAAACAATAAAATCAAAGACTTGAGAAAGACTCGAGCTACTAAGTTGTTTCAAAAGAAAAAACTTTAGGCTTGGAAACAAAGTGTAAAAGAGACACTCGTAATGGAAAGGCAAACCTAAAAGGCTTCTCCTAAGTGCCAAAACCCTAAGAAAACACTAATCCAAGCAAAGGAGTAGGCAAGCGAACCAAAAAGTGACCCTACTAACACATAGACTCAAAAGAAAGCTAACTAGAAAGCTTTGACTCACTTGCACTGAGCTGAAAAGATAATCAGAAAGTATCTAAACCAAGCAACCTTTCAAAAGCACCCTAAGGACTCAAACTTGGGGTCAAAACCTAATGGAAAGGATAAGACACAGTGAAAGTGTGCTATTGTTGCCACAAACAACAAAAATTAAGAACGCAGGTCTATATGACTGCAACAAGCAACTAGGGTAAAAGTGTGCAACTATGTCTGAAAGAGAGTAATGCACAAACTTAAAAAAGGGCTAGAAAGCAGTGAAGACACTTTAAACAAGTACTCAAGTAATCAAAGACAAACTAAAGGACTACAGAGAGGCAAACAAGACTCAAAAGAGACATACAAGTCTCAGGGGTCAATCAGGGAAGCAAAGCAAAAGGATGGAAGTGAAACCAAATAACAGGAAACCAAACCCTAACAAATAAATGGAAGCTACACTAAAATGCACTACTATGCAGTAGGGAAACCAGCGCACACTGGAAAAGATGCGTTACTGTGTAGTGTACAAAGCAGCGTTCATCAGGTAAAATGCGCTACTGTAAATAGGGTAAACCAGCGCACATGTCTTAGAAGGACACAACCAGGATTTGCAACAGTAAACTGAGATGAATCAAGTAAGAAAGAACAGGTAACAATGACCTATAAGACCTCTCAGAGAATCAAAAAGATTGAAATGAACTGGAAGAAAACCTAACTAGGTCTCCTAGAGCAGAAAAACTACCGGTTACTCCCCAGCGGAGTCATCGGTCTGTTGTGCAGGAAAAATACCTTATATTGAGGAGAGGACACTACCAACTTGGGCGGGTTGACAGGTAAATACATTCATTATATTGCATTAGTTTCTACAAATGGAAAGAGATCAAGATATACAAAGATGCACTTTTTATCGACGACTGGTCCTAGCTTTCGCTTGATGAACCTGCAACACAAAGTAAACCTTCCTCGGCGTATATTGACTGTAATAACTATGATGAAATTGAAAGCAATTAAACATCAACTACAATCAGATAATAAACCAAATGAACATACAATCCAATATACATTCGATTTGGGACAAGAAGGGTATTTCCACCTTTTTATTGTTAAAGAAACATGAATCAGTACAGATATACCTGATCAGTCAAGATGCTTCTGCAACTGAGTCTTGGGCTCCTGCTCTTCACAATGACTTGGGAATTCCTCCAGCGTAACAACACTTAATTCCTTTCTTCTAGCTGCCTCTCTCATGGATCCTCCTTGTATTTATGGGACAAGGTAGGTAGTTGGAATCGAGAGGTAGTTGAAATGGGAGGTTGGGGAAGTTGCAGAACCAACTTCAACTAATCCCAATTCTTAATCTTAATATATTTTTGATTTCATCTTAAGATGTGCGCGGGTGTCATGCAACAAGAGTAGCGCACAGAGAGCAACTTTAATGCTTTGCAACAAGCGTTTGCAACTTTTTTGAAGGTGTGCGCTGGTTGTCCTTGAGCAAAGTAGTGCACATCTCAAGATATGCGCTGGTTTACTATGCAAAGAGTAGCGCACATGTTGTGAAACCAGTAGAAACATTAATATTTTCAGCTGCAGAGTGTAGTTCCAACCAAAACTCATCTAGGTCAACTTATCTCTTCAATCCATGGTGTCCTTTTGTGTGATCGACAGAGCAATGTGATCACTGACAAAGTGCAGGTTTGACCTATAACAAAGTCCATGCCAAATTTTAAACAAACAAATCCCCATAAAAGGAACAATGGACCCTTTACTCATCATAAAGGTTTAGGAGATGCTACTACAAATGATGCTTTCTTGGGTGAACTTCCAACCTTCATCATATCTACTTCAGTGGAAGCATAAAATATTTTATCTATGATAAATGTTTCAGTTGAACCAAGTTTTGAAATTGCAATTCTGCTACTAGAATGATGGAGATGTGGGCTACTCACCAGTATTGACAAGGATTCTCCAAACATAAATGGAGATATTAGGTGACAAAGATGAACCGACTCTTTTTATATTTAAATAAATAAATATTTCCCCTTGCTTCTGCATGTGTGGACTGAATTCCTATCGTCACCAAGACATACTACCTTAGGCCACCTTCGGCTCTAGAAAATCTTAGAAATATCATAGTCGATTTATAGTTATTTGGGATAACAATCTCTAAATCAACACCAAGAATGTGAATTCCACTACTGAATTGATTAAATGAACTCTTGTAAATTCATCCGCCTAACGCTTAAAAAAATCTAGAAAAATGCCCAAATTGATTACAATGCGACACCTGGATGCATGTTCTATTAGAAGGAGACGACATACAAGTTGAAGAAATTACCAGGTTTCCCAATGTAGAATTTGGTTTATGTCAATCAATGATATTTATGAAGGCATCCTTTTCAATAGAAACAAGTTCCTACATGCTTAAACCCGATTCATCCTCCATTTTTCTCTTGCAAAGCATTTACGTTTTGGTAGTGACTTTGGATTCTTCTATGGAGCTAGACTGACAAACAATGAATAAAAGAAGCCCCCAAATAGCCTCTATTAGATGTAGATAATATCAAATGTAGATTGGATTTAGTGCAAGCATTTTTTGAGGACCAAGATTACGCCAAGATTTGAGACATCATCTTTGGATTTTGGACAAACGAAGAGCATTTGGCAAAGTTTTATGCTCTTGTTGAGGCTGATAATGGAAATACATTACCTTAGTGGGTTATGATCCTAGCTTATTGACACTTAAAAATGAACATAGACTGGGTATGCATAAAGGCACCAATGCACATAGAAGAAACAAAGAGTAACGTACTACTACAAATAAAGGTTGAAAGAACTGACATAGGTGAGGTGAAACAATCATAGTTCTAAGGTAATAGGTATGTTCTTAGAAGTGGCCATAGTATGCATAGGTTGGTGCAAATCTCTAGTAGAAAATATTGACATCCAAATGGATTCAGTGTGCTAGTCTGGAGGAGGTAGTATGTAGAATACTGAGCACAATAGAGAGAAACACTCATGAAGAGAGTGAAAAATCCCTTGAAAGAATACTAGAGTATGTTGGTCTGAAATAGTTAGTTTGATAAAAATTCTCAACAAGCATAGATTTGTACAATATCTGAGAACTATAGGGATCTAATACCACTATTGGAAACACCCACCAGATAGATATGTGTCAATGTGTTTTTTTTTCATTAAGAAGACACACATGTAAATATAATCGGGTCTGAACTTTGGTTTCGTATTCCAAGTTTTCTCTTGGACTTCCGATGACTCTTCATTTTCACCAATGTGACTTTTACTAACCCTAACAGATTAGGTTTCCAATAGTATGAATCCACATGAGTATCATTGTATTGAGTAACTTGAAGTTGGATGTGAGTCTTATGTTGTAACAAGCATAGTTTGTGTAGTGATTCTTTCCATGAGAAATAATTGATGGTCTTGTCCTATCTTAAGCGTCTTCTCTACATTATTGTGTTCATCCTCTTGTTCTCTATTATGTGGATCTATTGTGTTTTTTCTGAATTTAATGTTTATATTATATATTACAATCTAAGGTATATAGAATTTGGCATAAGAGCCTTTTCTTGGGAAAAAATGGATGATTTTTTGTTTTCCTTTTGTAAAATTTTCAAGAAGAAAAAGAGGACGGTGACATTTAAACACAATTATGATTTTTTTGTGCAAAATTTTAATAAATCAGCCATAGATTTGATTTCTTCTAAAAAATATAGTCAAGTTAAAAAAAAATCATCCAAATTGAAGTTTGGGAATCAGAGTTATTGCTAATTAAAATTAGATGTTTCAGGTTTTTCTCATGACATTCACATGAATTGCATATAATATATATTTTGAGTGAACACCTAGATTTCCATCAAACAACTCCAATAGATAGATAATGGCCATGGCATTTCATATATGTGGTCATAATATCCATTCCGATCAATAATGAGCATCATGATCATTTCAAATTTGTCACATGATCACAACCCTTGCTACACAAACAAGATACAATGAGAAGTTATTTATGGTTTGGTTGTGGGTTTTATTCCCCCAAAAGTGCATTTCATAGGAAAATCTAATAATCCCAGTATTCAATATTACATTGCATATTGTAAAAAAAATGAATTCTATTGGAAATTTCACTACACATAATCTAATAGATAAAGAAACAATATGGGGTCAAGCATTTTTCTTTAAGGAGCTATTAAAATTTTTAGATAATGGCCATGGCATTTCATATATGTGGTCATAATATCCATTCCGATCAATAGTGAGCATCATGATCATTTCAAATTTGTCACATGATCACAACCCTTGCTACACAAACGAGCTACAATGAGAAGTTATTTATGGTTTGGTTGTGGGTTTTATTCCCCAAAAAGTGAATTTCATAGGAAAATCTAATAATCCCAGTATTCAATATTACATGGCATATTGTAAGAAAAATGAATTCTATTGGAAATTTCACTACACATAATCTAATAGATAAAGAAACAATATGGGGTCAAGCATTTTTCTTTAAGGAGCTATTAAAACTTTTAGATAAATCATATGAAAAAATATTTTTAAGTAGGTGGTCTCATGATATTAATATGGGCCAAAAACAGAGAAAATTTTAAGGATGAAATTTAGCCTATGGGCTATTTCTTAACCATTTTTTCCAAAAAAATATTCATCAATTCCCCTTTTATCAAAAAATGATTCACTCAAATTCCATGGGATAATTTTTTTTTACTCTAAAAGTCATCAAAATTGTCCAAAAACTATATAAAGTCCTTTGAAATTTCAATATTTTTACAAAAAAATCGCCAAACATTTATGGTTGCAAATTTAAGAATTCGTAAGATTTGCCAAGGTTTCTACACTTTGAGAAAATTATGGATCCTTAAAATGTTCCCTGATAAAAAACAGTAGGGGTTTATTTTCATGCACAAACTTCTTATTACATGCTTCTCGATGTATTCACTGCGAAAATGTTATTATTTATATAAAAGCTAGTAGCAGGCATAATTTTATCAATGTTAATTTTGCTAAAATATTTCAAATCCTCAAAAAGCATATTCAATGTATACATGTTGAGGGTAAAAATGTTCAAAATTTTGAAGATTTGACGGATAAATATGTGTTGCATTCATATTTTCATGCTATTGATATTGATATGGATGATGTGGATATTGTTTTGGGATATCCTTGGATGGGCTCATTTAGTACAATTAATAATAATGTGCACAATAAGTGTATGAAGGTTTGGTATAAGAAAAATAAAATTACATTACATGATATTTCTCTCACTAAACAAGAAGGGCTCAAGGGGGCACATAAAGAAACCCTTGCATGTAAAATACTTGAAGTACCTATATAAATAATAAATGAAGAGCATGAGGTTGAATCATCAGAAGGGGATAGAGAATCGCATGAAGAAAATCACCATGAAGGACACAAAAATAAAGATGATTTTAAAGGGTTACATAACTAAAAGGAAACACATGTTGAAGATTCAAAAGACCAAAGAACCAATAGCTAAGGTTTCTCAACATATCACCACCTACACCACTCGTAGAAACAATAGTCATTAAGCCAAGGTCATGAGCATGGAAAAATTAATATGGATAAACAAGGAACTAGAAAGGAAACCACTATGAAGGCACATGGAGAAGTAAAAGAAATGCATAGAGATATAAGAGTAGCATATCAACACCATGGAACCAAAGAGGAAACGATAATCAAGATTGAGGTTGCAAGGAAGTAGTTGGACCACATGTCAACAATTCACTAGGATGGATAGATGCTCATGATTGGTATTGATTGAAGACATGGTTTATTAAATCATATTCTCTGACTTTCTCCCATGTTTCAAAGATGAAACATGTAAAGGGGATGTAATATGATATACCTAACCTGGAGGATAATATCATGTACCTAGAAAAGTACCCAGGGAAATAATGAATATAATACGAATAGACCCACTTGATAATTGGTAAGTAATAGTATACCCATTGTATAATTAGAATAAATAATATAATAATAAAGAGTAATTAGCATATAAATATTCATACTCATAAGAATGTATATTAAGAATGTATATTATAAATAGATGAGTATAAATATATTTAGTAAATTGAAATTTGAATCTTCACCAATAATTGATTTTGTTACCAAACATCAATGATTTCAATGATTACACGACATCCAATCAACACATAGAACCGATAGCGTGTCTTATGTTTTGTGGATGACTATCGTAAGATACTTAATTGTACATTGTATCACCGATTCACCATTATATTGTCGAAAAAAATGAAACGTTTTTCCAATTCGTGTGAAAAGTATAAATCATGAGAAGCGCTACGGTTAAATTTTTCATATTAATTTTCAAAACGTATTTTTATATTAATTTTCAAAATTTGATATAAATTTTAAGTTTTTAAAAGATAAAAATCCCCATATTTAATTATAGGTTATTAATATGCAAAAGACCTAAAAAGTGATAAGTTGCCTATTATAAAATATGCACTTTATTTTGAATATTTTTAAACTTGAAAATTATCATTGCACTCGAATTAGTTGAATCAGAGGCCATACAGTAGAATTAACTGAATAAGAGGCCACCCATAAACGGATCATAAATAATTATATTAAAATTATATAGGAAGTGTTAAGTTTCAAATTGATTGTCAAATATTTTTTATTTATTGTTCAATTCCTGATATGTTGCTCATATTAAATGGGTCATGAAATGTATTAAATCAATTTCGGCAAAATGGACAATGTCGATCGACCATCTCTGTTTGCAAGTCTACCCCTTGAAAAAATAAAAATAAAAATTATTAAATACATTGTTGCAAACTTATCTTCCACTATTCTCATATCTAATCTCAACAAGTTTTGAGAATTATTTGTTTCTTGATTTCTTTAATAACAAAAGAACAAACTTGATAGGTTAGAGACCGAGTGAGCTTAATTTGTTTTACTCAGCGTCACATCTGAATTTATGAGTCTCCATTATTGAGCATATCATAGTGATACATGATACAACTGGGTTGCATTTTTTTCACATCAAATTGCTTAATTCATGATCTTCATGACAATTTTGAGCATGGAAAATTTTTAGTGGTAGTCTTGACTCCCAGTTAGTTCAACAGTTGTACCTACATCCACTACAATTCTTTGTATAAATGACATGTCATGAAGAGGATCAAGCCGGCTTTGGGTTCAAAAATGATTCATTTGGTTGCTTGTTATTTTGTTAGTCTGAATAAAACTCTTCTTCAGTTGTATTTATATCTACCTAAGCTACTTTCTATTGATCATACCATTGAACAAGTTATTTTCTTTCTATTAATTTATGAACATGTAATGTGTTTCAATGAAGGGTGTCGTATCACTTCAAGGAAATTCCTCGAGGCGGTCTGTCCTATCAAGACTTAATGCTCTACTCACTCATTAAGATTCGTCTATGTTCCATCTGCCATTACAAGAAAAGAATGGTTGGGTTGTGCCATAATTTCCTTTATCAACCACCAAATTACTCATCGGGATATATTTTCACGACTTACTATACACACATTCATTTAACAAACCGATTGTTCTTCAATTACTCACCGCATATTCATAGTAGGTGTTTCTTATATGGAATATCCCATGCTTCCGACTAATGCTCATAAGAAGTCTTTCCCCACTTCTATAAATACATTTCAACAGCACTAAATCATCCCACCAAAGAACAATAAATCCAAATGTCGCAAATTAAAAAATTGAAAATGGGTAAATGTTATATATAAGAATGAATATCTTTTCCTTAGAAGGAATGTGCGGGCAGATTCAAGAGTGCAAAGAGGGAGCTTAGAGGGAGCCATGTGTAATCGAAAATGAGATTTTGAATAAAATATCAGGTTGCAGAGTCTAGGATGTCATAGGTATGCCTATCCAAATATCTAAGCATTTATACAATAGTATAAAGGTTCAATTCTAGATATTAGAAACCCACATCGAGACTTCCATTTAATTTGAAGTAAAAATACTAGATAAATTGGTGCATGTGTTCCGAGACAGGGTTCCAAGCATACTTGGGGTTTTCACCATTAGTTCCACCACACAAAGAATGAGTTTTTGAACTGGTATTGGTTAATTAAAAAGAAAAGAAAAGAAAACATGATTGGGTTCAGCTAGGCTGGATTCCTAAGCCAAGCATAAACTATTTTCAAGCAAAGATTCCTAAGTTGGACACCAATGATTTCTAAGCAAGGATTCAAGGTAGATGTTTATCTTCCCTCCAATTTTTATTTTTTTTCAATGTGATTGTTATTG
This sequence comes from Larix kaempferi, assembly GCA_027924585.1. Lineage (NCBI taxonomy): Eukaryota > Viridiplantae > Streptophyta > Pinopsida > Pinales > Pinaceae > Larix > Larix kaempferi. The sequence goes on along the minus strand of BSBM01000223.1, from coordinate 7,754,384 downwards.
AAACAATTTTTCTTGTAAATGTGATAATTATGGATTTATTGATTTATTTAGTGGTATAAATTTGATTGAAAATATAAATTTCTATTTAGCATTTTTTATGAACTGTGTAATTAATTAATTATTGTCAAATGAAATGTGATTTTTATGAAGGTTTTCATCCTAGAAGTGCTACACAAATATATACCCTTCAAACTAAAATTAAGACCCACCCTTCAAATTTGAACCCTGGTCGCAAGCCCTTGTCGCAATTTATTTCACTGATATTTTGACTCATTGGAATTTAGTTATTTTTAAATCTAAATTTTTTTATAGTTTTATATAGAGGCTGGAGCTGTGGAGGATTTGGTTGGGATTGGAGCTTTTCACCTAAATTTGATGTTTTTTATTTTGCAAAATTTGAATTTAACTATATTTTAATGGTATAAATGAATTCAACACCATCAAAAACCACCAAATACTTAAAAAAAAAATCAAATCTATTTCTTTGTAATCCTAAAACTTTTAAACTACCCTATATTAAATGAATTTAATACACTCAAATATTCCAAATACTTTAATTAAACAAATTTAAACACTATTATTTAAAAAAAAAACAAAAAAAAACTTTATGTTAGACAATTTATTTCACTTTCACAGGCTTTGTTGTCGCAAGCCGTGTCAAGACTATAAAATAAAATCCACAAATATCACGTGCTTCTAAATCTATGGATTGGATTATCGATAAAAAATACGAATATTGGAGAAAATTGTGTAGAATGGAGATCAAGTGGGCTTGGAATCTCCAACTTGTCACTGAGAGCCAATTATATATTGGGTCTATTAGCTTACACCGTGAAAGAAGAATATTGGTACGCATCAATAGTATACCGAAACCTGCCATATTCATTACAGAGTTTGTCGAGACCCACCTAACCTGCCATAGTATACCGAAAATGTTGGTTTCCATATACATCAAAGAATTCAATCTCCAATGAGTTTCAACACATTATGGATGCAGTAGTAATGCTATGTCCTTTCACTCTGTGTGTACCATTGTATTGGGACCGGGGACTGTTATAATTACAATGTAAATATTGTTGTTGGTGTGACTCACTTTTTTCAGGCAAGATCAATGGTTTTTATGTAACGTGAACAATAAGTACTTCATAGTGTAGTATTTAATGTTATTGTTGTGAGGATGTGAGTAGTTGAATCTGATCCAACAAATAATTTAAGAGTTCAGATCTCTGCAGCTCAGTTCAACTGAGGAGTGTATTGTTGACTTCCTAATGTAATGTTAGTGTAGTACTCTACTATTTCTAATTAATTGTATCATGTTTGAGAGATGTGAAAATTATCTTTATTAAAAAATAAAAAGTAATTTAAAACATTAATGTTGGCTCATAGCTTATAATTTTTTGAGGTGTAAATTTATTTTATCTCAAATGTTTTTAGAGATCAATAAAAAATTACACCTTAATAAATATGGGTTTAAAATGGATCTATACTGAGATTCAATGAATCTTAGTGATACAGAATAAGTAGTGATGATGAAGAATCACTGCCTCACAATCAAACATTTTATGAATCCAGGTTTAACCGTCATACTCCCAAGAAGGTCTACATGCTGAACCAACCAAAATCAATATGAGTAACCAATTTTTAAATTTTTTGACATATATTTTTTTGAAACTTAGTAATTTTTTTTTAGCATTATGAAAAATCATGAAATATGTTTATATTCCAATGGTTTTTTTACAATCATTTTTATATCATGTTGATTATAGCAAATCTTTTAAGGAGGATCCTTGATTCGGGGAAAGAGAGGTACTTTTTATAACTTCTAGGTTTCAAATATTTGATACAAGATCTAAGCCATTTACTCAAATGTCAATTTGGGTTTGCCTCCCAAATTTGACCTTGCATTTTGAGCATATGTTAGTTATGCAAGCTATTAGGAAAACATTGGGTAGTTAAATACATAAAAATAGATTTTGAGATATTTGTAGTAGGATTATTCACCTTTGTGTGGAATCCACCTAAGTAATACTCTTTTAGGCAAAATGATTCTCAAATGGAAAAAAATGGGCTAATGATCCTAGATGATGAGAAATTCAACATTGTGATGCAGAATGTTTCATATTCTAGGATATTTAAATGATTCTTATTCTCATGCATGTGCTTATACTTCATGGCAAAAAGCGATAAAGATAAATAAAAAATTGGACATTTCCATCGAATGTAGAATAGGAAAAGGATGAAGAAAATCAACAAACAATAGAATTAGAGAATGTTGATATTGTTTGTCTAGAAGTGTCAATTGGGGATACATGTCCTATATTAAAGGATAAAGAAAATGACTTGGATATTGGGATTTCCTCCTTGAGGATGGAATTTGTACCTATTTTTCCATTTAGTGGAATGAATTGATTTCATGAATTTGACACCTTTGATTCTAAAAGGAATGGGTCTCGTCTTTGAATCTTGATCTCTCACCTTTTGAGTTACTGATAGCTATTATGGATCCTCTTTAGGGTATTGACATGAGATTAAAAAGGAGAAGGTGAAAAATGGAAGGATTGATTATTATCTTTTAAAGGGTAAGAAATTGCACATACACTAATTATCTAATTTAATACTTTTTGTTTTAGGATTCAACTACATCGTTTTTTTAACAATACTACATTTGGGGTCAAATTTGAGATATGAATCGCATTTTTTTGAAAAAAATCATTTTAACACTGAAATCTCTTAAAATTAGTGAAATTTGGCTTTTTCTCCTTGATAAATGTGAGGTAATTAACATTGAATTATTAACCCTTTAAGAGATCTCTTAATTAATGTGAAGTCTTCTTAATAAAAAATTTAATTTCTCAATATATCTAACATCAATTAAGTGTTGATTAATCAATGTTTTTAGCAATTCTTTCTCAAAGAGAACTAAATGAAAAAATAAAAAAGCTAAATTTTATTTTTCAAAGAGTTAGGATTAGGTTTAACCATCATGCTTTTTATAAGATAGATGGTTAAAGTAATTGATCATTTAATTATAAATCCAAGGAATAAAGGTCTTGTGAGATACCATGCACTATATGTGTATACCTCGGGTCTCATTACAATTGGTTTCTATAATGTTCTTATAGAAGGAAATTGAATCATTAATTTAAGAATGAAAATTGTATTTAGATTGTAAAATGTCTATTAAATTAAATCACACTTGCAAAATTATGTCCATATTCCATAAATTTTAAATAACAATACACTATTGCATTCAATGGAAGTTACTTCTATCAAACATTATCGCTCATTACAACAACTATGTAATAAGAAAATGGTGACAAGTCTTCCTCTCATTTCCTATAGAGATTATTTTTGGTTGAGTGTGTTCTAGGCAAACATCATTGGGATATTTTTGATAAATGTGCTTCTTGGCATGCCGCAACCCCCTTCCATCTTGTTCACAATGATTTGTGTGGTTTGTTTCCTTCTATTTTTTTGCTCTAGGTTCAAGTACTTCTTAGCTTTCACTGATAATTTATCTATATGCACTTTGGATTACTTTTTAAAACTTTTGAGTGAATTTGTAGACATGTTTTTGGCCTACGAGGCCCTTGTAGAAAAATAATCTAAACATCAATTACTGTAGTGAAGGATAGATAATGGAGGAAAATATGTAGATAATAAATTTATTACTTACTACACTGCACATGACATTCAAATGAAACATATTGTTCCATACACACCATAGCAAAATGGGGTCATTGAGAGAAATAATCACACAATAAAGGAAATGAAAAACAATATGATCCATTCTAAGGGATTAATTCATCATCTTTTGGGGGAAGCCGTTAATTGTACCAATTACATAGTTAACCACACTCCCACAAAGGCTTTAAAAGATCTAACATTGGAAGAAGCGTGTAGTAAAATTAAATCATATTTAAGCCACTTTTGTGTGTTTGGTAGTAAAGAATGGGCTCACATTCCCGATGAAAAATGAAAGGAATTACAACCTAAGAGTTAGAAGTGCATTTTTGTTGGATATTATGAATATTTCAAAGCTTATAGACTTCTTCAAACTCAATCTAATGAAACTATTATTAGGAGATCGATGTTAAATTTGATGAAAATATCTCATCCTAGGATCTTAATTCAATGTTGTTCCATTTTCGTCCTATGATCCATATTTGGTGATTATACCATCTTCAACTCCCAATTTTTCTTCTTGTGGTCCTATTTAGGCTTCTTTTTCAAATTATGACAATGAGGGTGTAAATTCAACTCCTTCTACTCTTGTTACTCTATATACTATAATTCCTAATGAAGAGGGGAGCATGGAAGGGTCAGATGATCCTCACTCTATCATAGAATTCTTCTCGAGGGTGATCCCAGGGAAGTGTTAGTTGACCCTTCCTTCATAATAATATTATATTCAAAGGGATGTTGACAAAAGGGATGGCCTATCCTTCATTCATCATAAAATTCTCATCAAGGGTGAGCTCAAGAAAGGGTTAGGCAACCATTCCTCTAGAAGAGTATTGTAGTTAAAGGGTTTTAAGGAAGGACCGTCTCATCCTTTATCCACTAGAGAATTATCATAGAGGGGGGTACTTAAGAAGGTTTGGTTGATTATTCATCTGGCATAGTATTCTCATTGAGTGGAATGGTAAACTGAACCTTCCTCCATCATAGTATTGTTTTCAAATGTGAAACTTCCTCCAACATACTAACACATGCTAGGAAAAGGGTTGCTAACACTCCTTATTGCATAGTATTCTTATCAACACTGATCTAGGGAAATGGTTAGCCAAACCTTCCTTTAAAACTAATTATAATCGAGGGTGATCCCAATAATAGTTAGTGAACCCTTCTCTAGCATATAATTCTTGTAGAGGAATGGTCCATAGAATGGTCAACCTACCCTATATCATATAACACAGTATTCTTGTTGATGGTGAGGTAGGGAAGGGATTGGACATCCCTTCCTCTAACATAAAATTATCATTGAGGGGAATCTAGTTGAAGGGTTGCATGACCCTTCCTCCAACAATTGCATTCTCATCCAAGGGGTGTGAAGGAAGTGTCGATTGTCCCTTCCTCTAGAATAATATTTTCCTTGAGCATGATATTAGGGAAATATCATAGGACCCTTCCTATAGCTTATTATTCTTGTCAAGGGGAACCCTAGGAAGCATCTATGGAACATTTCTATGATATGGAATTCTTGTCAATGTAGAGCCCATGGAAGGGTCAATCGACGCTTCATATAACATAGTATTCTCATATTTGGGAAACTTGGAAAATATCGATCAACCCTTCCTCTAAGACAATATTCTCATTGAAAGGGGGGCAAGTAATTTTCAAAATCCTTTCCTCTAGCATAGATTTCATATCTATATGTAGCCTAGGGAAACTTGACTAAAACTTTGTACATAATAGTATTATAATCAAAGAGGGATTACAGAAGGGTTGACCAAACCTTCCTCAAGCATAATATTTCCATTTGCAGTGAAGTTACTAGTGAAGGGTTTATAACACCCTTCTATCAACATGTTACCCTCATAAAGAAAGATCCCATGGATGGTATTTGTGCAAAGTTAAAGACTAGGGTTTTGCGCAAGAGCCAATAAATTCCCGTTGTAATCTAAACACTTCAACCGTTTTGGTCTTCTTAGAAGAGAAGACATTCTAACCCGAAGAAAAACCAATACCAGTTTTAGATGATGGAAATGTTAGTGACCAAACAAGTATATGAGTGTAGAGTTCAGTTTATCCTTTAAAAGAGTTATATAGGAAATAATAATCACTATATATCATCACAGACTATGCATTCATTTACATGCATCAAATAGGAAACAAATATATCCATTAACCATATATCTAATCATCCATCACATAATAGAAATTTAAGAAAGCACCCAAAACCATCATTATATTAATCTGTGAAGAACCTACAACAATTAACTAATGAAAATACACGAGATAGCAGAAATAACAGAACTCATAATCGCTTTTATTGATCGCAGGACACTTCGAGGGGGCAACCTCCTTTGAGCAAGCTCAATACAAATAACTTCATGGTACCTTCATTAGTCTCAACAAAAAATTATATACTAAGTCTAGGCACCAATACCATGGGTCAATACCATGTGTCAATACAAACCATGGGCCAATACAAACTATGGATCAACAATTACTACGAGACGACTTACAAAGCATATGCATCCAACAACAATAATACAAACTATGGATCAACAAATACTACGGGATGACTTACAAAGCATATGCGTCCAACAACAATATACTAACAAAGTAAATAGAAGGGTTGGCATGGGTTCCTAACATCCCCTCTCCCTTAGAAAAATTTTGTCCTCAAAGCTTTAGACATGGAAATTGATGTAGAATTTGAAGGAGTGGTTCCCCTGTAGCATCCTCGGGTTGCATTCCGGGCCACTGACTCCTTTTGAGTTTCAGGAGGATTTCTTGGAAGGCCATAGACGAAGAAGAACCATATCAGCTGCATGAAAAGTGCTCTCTGAACGGTGCTAATCGGCTTGTTGTTTCAGTCGAATTCTTTCCATGTGAATATTGTCCTGCAAAATGAGAAGAATCTGAGCACGGTTTCGAAGAACCGAGTCAATTGCCTAAACTGGGGAGATGCTGAGGGTGTATGGAAGAAGAACTAGCAGTGCCTGTCCATAGACTGCTTCATATGGTGTCCTTTGAGACGTGGTATTGTACCACCGGAGCGCTTCTAGGAAATCCATAGAAATAGTTGTCCAAATCTGTGTAGGGATGGGCAAGGTTTCGAGCAGTCTCGAAAGGAGTGTCGTTTCATCCTTGTTGACCTGACAAGTATCATAGTCAACTACCATCTATTAAATTGTAATTTTCAGTCCTTGCTAAAAGAAGTTACATTGTTCCCGGTCATACGTTTTGAGGAACCTAGAATTCCCTGCCGATGAAGAAGCATGGAGTTCATAGAAGAGATAGCTCTGTTGAACAGATTGCAACCAATTTGGAACAATTAGAGAAATAGTTGTAAGAGAAACTAGGTCATCAAATGTGCGAGAAGGAGCATCTACCACCATATTTTCCTTACCCTTCTTGTAAGTGATCACATAGTCATAACCCATGAGTTGGATAACCCATTTCAGGTGTGTTGGGGAGGAGATCCGTTGTTCTAGGAAATTTTCGAGACTCTGGAGATTAGTCTTGATGCAGAAATAATTCCCTAATAGGGATTGCTGCCACTTCGGTACTGCATGCAAAATAGCCACCATTTCCTACTAAGATGTAGATGTGGCTAAATGCTTACCGGAAAGGTCTCTTGAAGGCGGCAAGCCCACTGGTGCAGCAAAGACACCTGCATATCTATCCAAGGAAATAGTGGAGGCCCTTGATGGGTGCATCTGAATGGAATGGAGCTGAGCGATGACACCATGTGAATTCTTCTTAAGGATCTTTTCCAGGTGATGTGAACTGATGATGCAAAGAGACCTTGGTTGTAAGCCCATAAATTTGTGTTGTGTCCCATTAACTGAAAACTACATCCAAAGTTCAGCAAAATCCCATAAGATGGAGCCAAGTGTGTGTAACCATTGAACGCCCAAAACCACATCACATCCGCCTAAGGACAAGAAAAACATGTCAGAGCGCAGGTTATAATCTTCCAGAGAGATACACACATTGTGACACTTTCCTTTGCAAGGTAATGTTCCCCCATTGACAACCATGACTTCAAAGTTGGAGCAAGGATGGACAAAACAATAAGCCTATTTGGCGATCCGGGGGTCAATGAAGTTATGAGTGCTACCATAATCAATGAGTATTGTAAGAGGAAGCTTCTTGAAGTAACCCCTGATCCATATTGTTTGGGGGGTGGTGACGCCGGATAAAGCATGGAGAGATATCTCTAGTTGGTCGTCCTGAGATGGGGGGTCAATAGAAGGCTCTTGAATGTCGACCTGATCATCCATTGTATCTAAAGCTTCTTCACCAATTTTAGAGGTAAGCGGAGAATCCATATCCAAGAGATAGAGATTTTGATGAACACATCTATGTCCCCGAGTGAATTTCTCATCACAATTATAACAAAGCCCTTTTTCTCTGCGTGCCTGCATCTCTGTTTCAGACAAATGCTTGATAGGAGTTGGTCGAGGAGTTGGCGGGATGGGAGGTTGTTGAGAACCCATATTTTGGAAGGGGACAGAAGTGGGTTTGGAGCACTGTTGGCCTGTAATCTTGTCTTCTTCCGACTTAGCCAACCCCAGGGATTCCATCATTGTGTTCGGACATAACATTTTAACCTTTGAGCGGATTTCATCCTTAAGACCACTGATAAAACAATTCCTGTAAAATTCATCAAACAATCCTGCTGTGTGATTGGCTAGTTTCTTAAATTTTGTCTGATACTCTCTCACAGTGCCAATTTGGTGAAGTTTAGTGAGGGCTCTAGTGAAGTCATCAAAAGCACTAGGACCAAATCATTGCAAAAGGAGCTGGCAAAAATTTGGCCAGTTTGGCTCTTCATGAGCCTTGATGTACCAACGGTACCATTGAAGAGCTTCCTGTTCCAAATGAAATGATGCAAGGGGAACTTTGGTGACATCAAAAGTATTATGCAGACTGAAATACTATTCTGCACGATAGATCCATCCATTCGGATCAGTACCATTGAAGTGAGGAAAATCAAGCTTCGGACCATGGAAATTGCTGGAAGAAGAGAACCCATTGTCTGATGAAGACTCGGACTGTCACTTGTTGTTCATGGCTGAATGCTCAAGATGGAGTCTGAGAAATTTTTCATCCAAATCCTGGAGTTTGGTTTGGATGGCTGCAAGTGCTTCCTCCATGGTTTTTGCTCTTACGCAGGTGACAACCATAACCAGGAAGTTTTTTTTTTTTTTTTGGGGGGGGGAATGGGTAGAAAAACACAAACAGAACCTTATTTAGTAAAGAGAAATTTGGATTTGGGAAAAAATCCAATGGGTAATTGGGGTTTGACTAGGTTTTGGACACTTTCGAATGGACAGGGAAGCAGAAAATGAGGATTTCAGAAGTGGGGTGAAAGAATGGGAAAATTTGTCAGAGAGGGACAAAGAAGCAGAAATAGGGAATGAACACGGTGGCAAAATTTGAAGGTGATTGGGTGAAAATTAAAGAAGTTATGGCAAACCCTAAGAATAGACAAATGTGGGATTTCTGGGTTTGGAAAGTGGAATTTGGGATAGGGTCCTCAGGAATGAAAGATGCAGAATGAGATTACAGGGGTTTCAAGGAAGTTTCAAGGGAAACGCAGTGACAACAAGGGAGATATGGAAAAAAAAACATAATAATAATAATAATAATAATTATTTTCAGAATGGATCTGCTACGCCGCAGAAGGGATCGGACACAGATGGATCTGCAACGACGCGGAAGTGATTGGAAACAGATGGATCTGAAACGACGCCAAATGGATTAAAAATAGCTTTTAGAATAGATCTGAAAAGACTGGATCTGGAACGACTTTCAGAATGGATTTGAAACGACGCGGCAGTGATTGACAACAGTTCAGCTGAAAATAGATATGAAACCCAGGTATGTTTGGCTTTCTAACAGTTCATGGGTTTCACTCGGCCACCAATGTTGTCTGACGGCTTGCGTATTGGGGCAGCACCCCTCACTCCACGTCTCAGGTAAAACTAATAACCGCTTTGCCACAAACGACAACTCTTGGTTTACCTCACGGGTGGGAACTAGTCAATCAGGTAGGGGTTGTTTCCCTTTTCGCTGGCAGGTCCTTTCAATGGGACAGCTACTTTGGGGTTCCTGTGGTACTCCCCACAATGAGTTTTAGGGCTTATGCCCAAGTAATTCCCACAGTTAAGTGGATAGGGATTATTCCCAGATCCAAACTTGCAACAGATGTGAAAAAACGTTTTTTGGCAGAAATTCCACCCAACGAGCCCAAGAAAGTGCTTTGATACCAGATGTGAAGAACCTACAACAATTAATTAATGAAAATACACGAGATAGCAGAAATAACAGAACTCATAATCGATTTTATTGATCGTAGGCCACTTCGAGGGGGCAACCTCCTTTGAGCAATCTCAATACAAATAACTTCACGGTACCTTCATTGGTCTCAACACAAACTTATATACTAAGTCTAGGCGCCAATACCATGGGTCAATACCATGTGTCAATACAAACCATGGGCCAATATAAACTATGGATCAACAATTACTACGGGACGACTTGCAAAGCATATGCGTCCAACAACAATAATACAAACTATGGATCAACAAATACTACGGGACGACTTACAAAGCATATGCGTCCAACAACAATATACTAAAAAAGTAAATAGAATGGTTGACATGGGTTCCTAACATAATCTTCTTGCAGGAATATACAAAATGTCGTGCAAGTCATAAATTCCTTCATTATTTCTTAGATATTCTTCATAGACTCTACCAATAAACCCAATAATAACCTCCATCTAACAAATAACTCAATCGATACAACCAGGAATCCAACCTAATTCCCTTATCCCTAGTGGAGCTTTTATATAAGTTACAATGGCTAATTCTAACCATATCAAGATGGTCACAGTTCAACTACTTCTACTTGGATGCATTTAATATCCAACTTATTTTCCACCGCATCCTCTTTCAAAATTATTCTTGCATTAACTATCCATCCATCTTTTGTGATCAAGTCTTCAAAAATGAAGGATCCAATAAGCCCCAACCACAATTATTGACTCTCCCTTGAGTCAACTATACTGCTCTCCCAATCCTTAAAACAAAGGTCCCAACTCAAGGACCATAGCCAAAGCCTTGTTGTGAAAGTCGTCAAATTGATCCACCTATGATTTCCACTTGTCCAATAATATATTGGAATCAACAATGAATATCTGTGCCTTCTCATTGTCTAGTGCTCATGGCTTATGTTGCTTCAAACTCTACCATTCTAAATATACAAATGAGTCCAACTACTCTAGTGTAAGATAAGCTGATTGGGTTGTAAGGAGGAACTCCTTAAGTGTCTTCATTGCAACAACAACATCATTATGAAGGGCATCCAAGCAATCATTAGCCTCTTGTATTTCCTTATATTTCTTCTATTACTGAAGCGGGTTAGTTAGAGCATGGGCCTCCTCATTGGGCCTCTTTATCTACTCTCATAACTCATCAATTGGCCTCTATGTCTAGTCCAATAGGCCCATCCAATCCTCCAAAGAGGATAAGTTGAACTTACTATGTGTTGTTGTATCATGGAGGTGAGTACAAGTTGCATGGATTAGAGTAAATCATGACATGATTTCTCGCTATTGCTATGTTCCTTGTCTCTAAGTTGTGCCTACTCATGCCTAAAGATCCTCTATTTTATCACACAACTTCTACTAGGAAGAGAAAAGTAGCTCGACAATATTTGGTGGTTGTGCAAGTGATATGGAATCATGAATAGAGGGGTTCTACATTCCAATATGGGGCCACATACCTACAAGTCATTGGTAAATGTGATATATTGTTTGTTCATCAACAACTTGAGCTTGATGCTTGGCATCTTGTTCCACAATAGCTTCTATCAAATGCACATGTATCTATTGATAAGAAATATTAGCCACCACCTGGTCTTGATCCACCTTAACAATCATCTATTTGACTTCATATCTAGAGGCACACATCCAATAGAGAAGCTATGCAATGGATCAACCATGCAAACTTTTGGGGGTGGGGGAAGAATGAGTCGGAGGCATGGAGCTAAGCGTTTTTCCATTGGAAATCGAAGGCTCTGATTTGTCTGAAGTCTTCACCTCTACTTCTTGATATGGACACCTTGATTGAATTTGATGTAAGATCATGACTTGTGTCTCAACTATACAAAAAATGGAACCACATCCGTGCTTTCCTAGAAAATTGGTAGCATATCCCAATTGTTCTAGATCTTGTGTGAGTTATTGTAATTGATCCATGATTGAGAGATTGTCTAATAGGGAGGAAGAGGGAGGGTGAGTAGTAAGAATAACTTTTGGGAATTCATCCACACCTACATCCTCCATTGTAACCTATAGGGGGGTGCTTGCTTATGTTTCACATGGAGCTAGAAGATGAGGGGGTCGTGAAGGGTCCTCATCAATACTACTCCCTGAAGCATGTTCTTCCTGTTTTATCTGCACTTGCAAAGAGGCACTATCCAAAGGATGCCATATGTATTGTTCTTAATTTGGTACTGAGGTTGTGGTCACTAGTTGATTTATGTGGTTGCATTGAAATTAATGTTTTACTGGAACACTAGGCACATCCCAGATCAATCCTATCATATCATCATCTATGTTAATGAATGGGACATGGGAGGTAGACATCTTAAAATCCCGAAATTACATGACGATCTCATCCACTGAACCTAACTCATGCTTGACTTAAAAACCTTGTAGTTCATGTAGGAAGGGGGTGATTGATGTAGTGGGCATAGTTTTCGCGATTGTGGTGGTGGTTAGCACAAATATGGAGGATGAAGAGGGACCACCCACCACAAGACTAATAGTCCATACTACCATCGGTTTGTTTGGTATTGATCCTTGCATAAATTGAGCATATGTTCCATAATAAGATTTGACATCCTTACTCCTTAGTATAGTTGAATATGGTATTGAACATGTAAGCATTGTAGGCAACTATGGAGCAGTGGAGGGTTTAATAGTTTCATTATCCAAACCCAATTTTGGGCTCTCCTCCGCAAAACTATAATTGCAATCCCATGACACCTCATCCTTGGACACCACCTTCTTTTGTCGCATAGTTCTTACAATGTTTTCTTGCAGAATGTATGTGGTTCTCTACATGGTTTTAGAGTTCCTCACACCAATCCATTTTGACACTTGTAAAAAATCTATCATGTCAAATAGAAGGGAAGGAAATATGGTTTGGAATTCTGATCGAAATGGAATATAAGAGAGGTATTGTCCTTGTCCATGCTTAACCACATCTTCCATGCATGCACCCCAAGAGCACATGTGGAATTCGTAGAATGAGGGTGGTGATTGCAAGTATGTGATTGTACCACTTCCCAAATGTGGCATCATTGAAGGCTACATTTTGGGCATCATGGTGGCTCTTCCAAGGTTCATACAACATGGCCATAATTCTTCTATAACTGACAGTGGAAACTTCCAGCCCTCGGGAGGTTTCCACTACCACATAGCAAGGACCACTAATAAATATCCAAAAATAAAGTACCCAGATGTTGCATGGATATCCGCATAGGCCTGCAATAACTCTTCTAGGAGGAAGTTTCACAAGTTCAATTCAAACCCCTTGAACATAGTATTTTGTCATGGACATAGCATTTAAGGTGCACTCTTTCCTACTGTATTTCGTCATTACAAAAACTGCAATCAATTAACATGAAAATTTAACCTATGGGATATTGATCTTCACTATGACCACCCCACATCCACCCCTCTCTATACCATAATGCTTATAAATGGTAGGATCGTCTTTTTTATGACTATGCTTACCGCTACATTAAAATCATGAGGAAACCTCTTACCCTTCCATGGACAAATTGATCAATTTATCAATATCATGGACATGAATGGGGTAGGATTTTTCCAGCTACAATGATTGTCCATGCACCCTGATTATCAGGAACAATTCGTGCACCTCATCACTTCACCCATGGTATCGAACACTGGGAGGTCTCCCCAAACAACTAAAGTAGAATTTTGTAGGGGTTTGAAGGATGGCTTCCATACTTTGACTAGATATCTTGGAAAAGGTCACTGTTAAAAAAATTTCTATCCACTAGGAATGCTTGCTTGATTTTCCCATGCAATTTACCTATGATATGCACCCTTATATCATAGTTTTCAACCAACAGTACCTCTTTGGACCTAGAAGCTTCCTTTGATGTTGATGCCTTACTACCAAAATATTTTCTCACTTTTGTTGAACATCTATGGTATAGTAATCAAACTGTTGGTTGGGATCTCACACTATAAGCTCAACAACACACTTCATAAAGCTGAGAGGGATCCAATGTGAGAATTGGTAACTACATAGACTCAAAGTGAACTCTTAGGTATAATCATGGAGTCTTAACAATTTAGTCATTTTAATTACAAGACTTGACATGTTCATTTAATTAAATGTGTGAAAGATGCCATATATTTCATTCATTAATGTAGGTACCATTAATGAGGATTTGACACACAACATGATTTAAGCATGTATAATCACCCCTAACAATTCTTACCACTCCAAAATATCACCCAATAAATTAAATATCGACTAATGGACAACAAAAAGATAGTGGAATTGACTAGTGGTATAGACCCTACCTATTCTTGACATTAGCGGAGCTTAAATGATCAATGGTTGAAAAATAATGAATGACCTAATAGTTCCCCCTAACGACATGGATTTTTCCTAATATGAACTAGAAACACAACTCAGAAAGCACACTAACTAGATAGTGCTCACATTCTTGTCATGTCAACCTATAAAATCCGACTAATAACTTAACTAACGGATTGACTAATGAAAAAACAAAAAATAAAGCATAAACATAAAACATACCCTACCCCACTCCCTGTAATAGGAGTGCCTCAAAAGTGGAGTCAATGAACTAGAACATAGGGTTTTAGGTGAGATCCATTCACCCATCCTAATGTGAGGATGCCATCAAGTTGCACCAGATAGACAAAACTAGAATCTCTCAAATCCACAACAATAAATGGATCAAGATGGTGCATTTGAAATTTACTTGGATTCTTAAGATACTTATTGCGATAGAGAATCACTAAATCACCTTTGTAAAAATGCTTGGTCTTGATGTGATTATCATGCCACACTTTTGTCTTTATTTTTTCCAATGTTGCATTAAAATCTGCTAAAAATATAGATTCTTCCAACCGCATCAATTCAATTTATCATTTTACAGCTGACTACTCCATGAATCATATGTCTAGCATGGGCAATATAAAGTCTAGGGACGATAAATTTAGCAGAGACAATAATATCTCTCCTATAGACCAACTAGAATGGATTTTTCTTATGGAACTTCTTCGAAGTAGCTTGATAAGCCCACAATACCATAGTTACATGTTCATCCAAACCATTTCTTTTTGCAAAACAAAAAATAGTTAATCTAGTATCTAAAATCTTGTTAAAATCTTCTATAGTGTCATTCTCCTAAGGATGATAAGAATTATGTTATGATGTTGAATGGGGAATTTTTGTGTTAACATGTCAATCACTGCTCATGAAGTCAATTCCCTAGTCACTAGTAATACTCTTAGGTCATCCAAATTGGGAAATTATAATCTCAAACATCAAATGACCTGTGGTGTTTGTAGAAAACTTTACTTCACAGGTTCTTCCTCAACCCACTTGGCCAAATAGTTTATTGCGATAATAATATAATGGGATTTCAAATGTATTTTGGGTTTATTAATAGCACCATTAAAATATACTTCCCACTTTTCGAATGGTTGTAAAGAATGGATAGGATGGAGAGGAATCTCATCCCATCAGGATGGATTTCCAACATGTTGACATACATTACAAGATTTGGAGTAGTTATTAGAATGTTTGAAAACTATTGGACACCATAATCCAGATTCTAAGACCTTCCCATAAATAGCTCTTCCTCCGACATGGCCTCCTGCAACTCCTACATGAAATCCCCACAATATATCTTTGCATTCATGGCCTGATACAAATCTGTGCAGGATCCCATCAGTCCCTAGTTTATATAATTGTCCTGCAATTAAATGATAATTTGTAACCTAAACAACTATATTACATTTCTAAGTTGAGAAGTAGTTTTCTGGTCCAAACCCTATGGTTAAAAATAGAGAAATCCCTTCCAAATAATTAGGAATAGCCTCAACCCAAAATAGTTTTGCATCTGGTAGCTGATCATCAGCAAGGCCTTCAAACTCACTCGATTCTAGTCGTGATAAATGATCAGGTCCCTCATTATGCTTTTCTAGTTTCACTACTACCTTAATAACAACAATTTTCATAGGATCAACCAAAACTCCTTCACAACATATAATAAAACCAAATAGATTACCAAATGGAACACATAATTAGAACACTTCTTCAAGTTTAATGAGATATGAAATGGACAACATCTATCAAACATTAGTCTAGGAATATTTACATATCCTTTTTAATAACATGTAAATAGTCCAATCATCCATGTAAACATGCAAAGACTTGTGTATAAATTCCTTGAAGGTGGAAATAACAATCCTTGAGAAGGTTGCAAGAGAATTATTGAGTCTAAATGGCATTACATTGTAGCAAAAATTACCACACTTTATTATGAAAGTATTCTTCTTTTTATCTTCTTCCGCAATTCTAACTTGAGCCTAATGAACCTGATGAATAGTTTGGTTGATGGACCTGATGAATGAATGGATGTCTTCACCTGATTGATTTCATTGATTGATTGAATGGTCCTGATGAATAGATTGATTGAAGCTAATGGGATTTACTGCTGTTGAAAGAGAATGAATGCCAAGGTTATTTCCTCAAGCTGTTTCAGAGAGTAAATGAATATTTGTAACTTGGGTTTGCACCTGCACTACCTGGATGAGTACCGGGGTTTGGTAAGAGATAAAGGAAAGACACTCTACTCTTAGGTCGAGTATCGAAGCTCACTTTTGGGTTAGGTGCTCTCCTCATCGTGCTTTCCTGTTGTTATGAAAGAAGAGGTATAGTTAGTGAACAAGAGTATCATTTAATCAACAAGAGCTACTTTGTCTTCAACAATAGAAATTGATTCCTTAAGAATATAACCTAGTAAATCCGAGTAGGTGAGGGTTAGTTAGTTGTTTGAGTGAGCAGTTATTGATACTTTCTATCTCCATAAATATATAAGCTACAAATAGAGTAAAGATGGAGTCTATTGTACTCTACCTGTATTCCTAAGAATCCATTAGTGAAAATGTACACTTCCTTCCCCATGAATTGATACAATACCTCATCACTAAAGGTAGGTAGGAAAAGGATCATCAACACAAATTTAATTAATACTTTGTAAATGAAAAAATACCTTTGTATCGTCTGAGTCCTTCTTACTTTGGATTTCAATCGAGCTAATCCACTCAGATTGATCCGCATGAAAAATCAATCTGGCTTCCAACATGTGGTCTATTTCCTTCTTGACCTTCTCCTTAACTCTAGGGTTGAGACTCTATGGGTGATGCTTTACAAGTTCACATCAAGTTTTATCGCAATATTCAGCTCACCCAATTCACTTTGAGTTCTTTAAATTCAATGAAACTTTGTGGAAACAGGTCTTCATACTCTTTGAGAAGGGACACTATTTCAGATACCATCTGATCATTCAAGTAATCCCACACATATTCCATTTTGTAATGCCACACGGTATGGGACCACCACGAATTCTCTAAGCACTGCTCTCTTCAATAGTGGGGCATCCTGCGGCATGTGCTTTGAGATTACGCCCTCCCAAATTATGACAGTGGCGGGTGGTGAATCCTCCCTGAGAGCATTTCGACATGGTGATGTATTAATTTCAATAGATCAACATCTGGAGAGTTGAAATTTTGCCAACCTAATACAAAAGGTACTAATCATCTTAGCTTCTCTACTTTAAATTAGAAAAGATCCACGTCTAAATTGTGAAATGTTTAATGAAAAGGGGGTTATTACTTTTCTTACCTTCTATACCAAACAACATAACGAATTGGAGGGTGTTCGACGACAGTGAATAGATAATTAACTTCCTCACCCTCAAAGATACCTTTAAATATTCAACCATTGACAAGTTACAACACGATGAATCTCTTAGAGATATGGAAAAATATCTTGAAAATCAAATTGATGAAGTTAAAAGAAACTCTAGGAATATTATTCCCAAGACGGTGGTCAGACTCGAGAAGTTTTATGACCTCAACGACAATTTTAAACGGGTGATAAATTGTAATACCAATAGTTCATCAATGTAGTATGAGGTTACAAATCTAGGAAAATAAAAGAATCCACACAATATTAACCTAGGGAATAGATGTACTCCTTCGGAAAAAAAAACCGCTTTCATATGGTTATTTAAAGATTACAAAGATGTTTTTAATTGGACATGTGATGAACTCAAGACATTCGATCCCAAAATCATGCGACATGTCATCAACTCAAGCTGGAGGTCAAGCCGTTCCAACAAGAATTGTGTAAAATGCATCCCAATATTGAACCCCTAGTGAAGAAATAATTGAACAAGATGCTCATTGCCAAGATCATTTTTCCTATACGCCACATGCAGTTGGTAGCAAATTTAGTTCTAGTGAGAAATAAGAATAATAGCATCAATTTATGCATTGGTTTTTAGAACCTCAATAGGGCATCTCAGAAAGATAACTACCCAAATCCCCCTGTGGAGTAGACTCTACAGTGTGTTTCGGGATCAAAGATGTTCTCTTTGTTGGAAGGTTTTTCGGTTTACAATCAAGTCTTGGTCTCATCCAATGATCAATTAAAGATTACTTTTAGAACCAAGCGGGGGACCTATGCTTACCGAAATATGTTATTCAATCTAATTAACAAGGGTGCTACTTTTCAAAGGGAAATGGATAAATTTCCTTTCGAGGATTGATCAATAAGTTAGTTGGAATCTATTTAAATGATGTAACTATTTTCTCAAAGAGGGCTAATTTTTTTACTATTCTTAAACAAATATTTGATTGTTGTAAAAAATATGGGATTTCTTTAAATCCTAAGAAATCAATATTTGTATTTGATGAAGGAAAAATCTTAGGGTTCATCACCTCCAAATCTAGAATGATGATTGAACCTAAAAGGGCAAAATCTATTTCCAAATCGCATTTCCGCATAACAAAAAAACCTTGCAACCGTTCTTTGGAAAGATAAACTTTGTACACAACTTTGTTCCAAGCTTCTTTGAGATATTCAAGCCCTTGCAAGACATGATTAAGAAGAATGCATAATTTAAATGGGGTCCGAAAGAGAAGGAATCATTTGTTCAAATAAGAAAGGAATTAGTGGAAGCTCCCATCTTAATGAGACCTGATTTTACCAAAGATTTCATTCTGTATACTTTCGCCTCTGAGACTTCATATACAGTTGTCCTCGCGCAAAAGAATCATGAAGATAATAAGGTACCCATTTCATTTGTGAGTTCAATATTACAAGGAACTAAATTGAAGTATCTTGAAGTGGAGAAACAAGTGTATGTTGTCTATAAAGTTGTTAACCACGTTAGGGAATACCTCCTGAAATACTGAAATATATTCGTGGCATAGTTTAACTTATCCTACAGTGAGAAATCTATTGGTGGAGAATGATCTAGAGGAAAGAAGGTATCACTAGATGACAACTCTCCATGAGTATGTCCTAGAAATCAAATCTAGAAAGATGAGATGACAATGACTCTACAAGCTTGCAGCTGGAGCTAGGGACCCTCATAAAGACAAAAAAGTACAAGAGGATGAAATATCAATGCTTGGGAAAGAGGTTTATTATGTTCGTGCTTCCACAATTTCATGGTACTACAATAGGAAATACTATCTTACCCATGGAAGTGCCCTTGAATATTTGGAACCACCAAGAAGGAGAGCTCTAAGGTTAAAATATTCTCAATATTAGTTGATTGATGGGGTCATGTTTCACTACAATTATGAAAATGTATTATTATGGTGTTTGGAAAATCCAAATGCCGAGAAGTTTCTTTCGGAGTTACCTCACGATGGTCTAGTAGGAGGATACTTTGGGGGAGATACCATTGCCCATAAAGTGCGTTGAGTGGGATACCATTTTCCTACATTGTTCAAAGATGCACAAGCTTATGCCAAGAAGTGCAAGGTATGCTAGAAATCAGAACAAAGAAAAAGAAGCTATCATTTCCCCTACAACTAGTTTCAGTTGATAGCCCATTTTTGTAGCGGGGTTTAGATAGCATCAAGGAAGTTAATCCTAACTCGCGCCATCTTAAAAAATACATCTTAACAACTATAAGCGATTTGATGTGATAAATTGAAGTCATTCACTTGAAGAGCGTTAATGCGAATCAAGTGATATCCTTCCTTTACTCTCATATCATTACCAAGTTTGGTGTCCCTAATTCTTTAGTTTTTGATAATACAACATACTTTTCATTGTTAAAATTAACTGAATTTGCTTTGGAAAAGGGTATAAAAATCAAATATGTTGCTAACTACTACCCTCAAGGGAATGGTGTGGTTGAATCCACTTACAAAAATTGAGTTCACATCCTTCATAAAACTATAAGTGATCTTTAGATAAATTGGCATAAATATCTATCGAATGCTCTCCGGGATGATAGAATCACACTTAAAACATCGCTTGGAAACTCCCCATTTTTCTTAGTTTATGGGAAAGAAGAAATCGTACCTCGAAATATCTTCCTGCCATCTCTTCAACTAGCTCAATCATTTAAATAAATAGAGTTCCCTATCATACAACAGAGGATAAATAACCTTCTAAAACTTGAAGAGGAAAGGGAAAAAGCTAAAGGAAGGTTTCATAAACACCAACAATTATTCAAACAATGGTTATTTAGACACTATGTTAAAAATAAATATTTCCAAGTAGAAGACGTAGTCCTAAAGTGGGACAAAGCTCATGGGACCAAATGAAAACATACTAAGTTTCAACAATTATGGATCGGCCCATTCCAAATTGAAATAACAATTGGCTAGGGTACTTTTCATCTGAACACCTTAGAAGGAGAAATTGAGGATATCCTAGTAAATGGTCAAATGCTAAAGAAATACTTCTCATGATCACTTCATGTGATTTAGTTTGTACCATAGTATTTTTTCTTTTAGTTCTTTAGTTAGTTTCCTTTTTTGTTGGATTGAGTCATCTGCTTTTCTTTTTCGAAATAAATCTCATCCTAAAAAAAGAAGTATGCACTCATTTTTACACCTACAACCAATATTGTTATGGCTAGCCCTTGTTATCAATTTTACAACCCATCAAAATGCATCATATAGATTGAAGCCTTGAGAATTGAGCAGTCCAATCATTAAAATCCTTTGAATTAAAGTTTTACCCTCCCCTATCCATCCAGTGAATAATATTAAAAAATGGGAATATTTGAGGCCAACAATAAGCCATTGGGATGAACAAGTATCATAGTCTAGGTAGTTAACAAAGATACACATTTGGAGATGTTGGGTTAATCTTGACTCA
This sequence comes from Larix kaempferi, assembly GCA_027924585.1. Classification (NCBI taxonomy): domain Eukaryota; kingdom Viridiplantae; phylum Streptophyta; class Pinopsida; order Pinales; family Pinaceae; genus Larix; species Larix kaempferi. The sequence goes on along the minus strand of BSBM01000223.1, from coordinate 7,733,208 downwards.
TTCATGGAGCAAGTTAACCGACTTTGTTTATTGTTGTTATGGACACATGGTATTGGGAGATACACCCATGCTATTCATGTGATGTAGGCCTATAATGAGGCCGGTCACACTCCATTGTATAACGTGGCTGGAACTCTCACTGATGGTCGAGGGTACCCATGGCAGTCGAGCCACACTTGACCATGCCTTGGCCAGATTTGGCCAAGGGGCATAATGAAGATATTCTGCTAGTTTTACCCAGCTAAGGGGTTTCCAAGATAAATTACGGTGTCTAAATGTGCATGATGTATGGTTTTCTTTATTTTTCTATATTTCTGATGTGTATAATTAATGTTTGATGCGTTTTGGAACACAAAGGATAAATCCTTACAAAATTTGATGTGAATCAGATGTATTCTTCTAAGTGGTGGGACACTCACTAAGATTCAAGGGATTACATGGCGAATGTATATATGTTAGGCTATATGTGTCTTCTAGGTATTATTTGAAAGATCCATCCACTACACACACTTAAAACCTAATTATGCTATGATTTTGGGTGGTACACACACAAGTGCACCGAGGTATGAATATGCCTGCAAATCAACGAATTATGCTTGAAAATAAATGATTACTCTGAACACCAACCCATGCCTTTAAGAGGATTATCAATGTACTCCCCCATCCATGTATATGAAAATAAAAGCATAAGAAAATGAATATATATTCATTTACTCTTCCACAAAATAATAGAAATTATGATTACCATCCCATGTCTTTAAGAGGCTTCTAAGTAGCTCCCCCATCCACAAAAAAATAAAAGTGGTTTGGGACATGAGAAATCAGGTAAAAAGGGTGCAAGAGGAAACTCTGTTGAGGTTACAGACGCATGCTCACAACAAAGTCAACTCCAATTTCATTAAACTTGGACATATTCTAGTCCAAGTCACTTTGAAGACGGGTCAAAAACAACCTTTCTAAATCCCAAAGTCAAGCAAAATCCGGTTCCAAAAGTGCCAAGTCCAGGTTCCAAAAGGGCCAAAATCGATTCCAAAAGTGTCAAATTCGGTTCTGAAAGTGCCAAAACCGGCTCCAAAAGTGCCAAATCCATGTTCCAAAAGTGACAAAACCGGTTGCAAAAGTGCCAAATCCAGTTCCAAAAGTGCCCAAACCAGTTCCAAAAGTGCCAAATCCGGTTCCAAAAGTGCCAAATCTAGGTTCCAAAAGCATACTTTTGCTTTTGATATCGCCACTTTTGAAATTGGTTTTTGCGCTTTTCCGATATGATAAATATGATAATGGCACTTTTAGAACCTGATTTTTCCCTTTTGGAAGGCTACTTTTGACACTTCCAATACTTAATTTTGAAATTTTAAAACATATTTTAGCACTTTCAAACTCTGATTTTGCATTTTCGAAAACCAAACTCGACACTTTACAAGAATTATAATCACAATGAAATTGAACATACTAGTACAAACAAACATTGAAGTGTATTATTTAACAAAATACTTTAATTTTATTCACAATTGGCCTCACATCACTCACGCCATTTAGGTGCAGCAAGCAAGGCCATAATTGATCTAACAAGAATGTGTCATTGACATCTTGGCAAGTATAAGTTTTTGTTATAATACAGTTGCCTTCCTCGTTACAAACATGTTTTTATTTCGAGTCATATACAATCACTGTATTTGTAGCATCCCAACCATGGATCAAAATTTCCCAAACTTTGTTTAAAGGCTTGAGAAATACATAAGGATTTCCATCACCCTGATAACCCTCTCTGGCTACGCAAGAACAATATTCTTGTGTTAAAATTACTATAAATTGTTCCTTTTGCAATCTCGTTATTTGTAATAATGTTGGCAAAAACTCGTCAACATTTTTTTGTTGTGCAGATGTCCATACCCCAACTTCAAATATACTAAAGCATTTTTCAAAAAATTCCATTAATCCTGGACGTATAAAATAATACTTTGTGGTTGATTCGATATCCGGTGTTCATGGCAATCCAAATTTCTTTTTTTTATGAACTGTGTGTAACAAAAATCCATTGAAATCGAAAATAATCATTGGTTTACTGGTAACAAATCTTCTAGTATCTACAAACAAAAAAAACACACACACAATAAATTCAATAAAATATTATGTTTCAATGTTTCTAAGTATATTTCTTTCATGTTCTGCAATTTTTGAAACAATGTATGAAACACATCACCAGATACATGATACTATGTCCATAAATAATATGAGAATTGTCCAATAAATATTACATCAATTAAATGTAGAAGTTGTCAAAAATATACAAATCACTAAATGAATTGTTCTCCGTATAATATGATGGTCATTTGAAGTTGAATGTCTTTAACCAACGCTCCATTTTTGAATGAGGCCCGAGATAAATGAATGAAGGAGTGGCTGACCCTTCTTCTCCCCAATATTATTTTCATAATAGTTCTAGACTGCAAGAATGGTGGGTCGATCCTTCTTGTGTTCACCATTATGGATACAAGTGAATTGCTGGATATTGGTGTTCACAATTATCTACTATACGAAGGGGTGGTCGATCCTTCTTGTCGGAAGTCAGAATTTGGGATACATATTGTTTATATGTTATATCTTAGCCAATGTCCTAATCCCTACCATTTACTGCGGAAGTCGATAGTCGGGAATTGTCGTCCCAACCTTCGTAGATTAAATATTTTTACATTTCTATGTTAAATGAAGGGTCGACCGACCCTTCTTGTGCTTAGTATTTTTTCAGTCTTCACCATTCTGGATATACATGAATTGACGGCCTAGCCTTCGTAGGTTGAATATTTGCACAATTCCCTCATAAATGAAGGGGCGACCGACCCTTCTTTTGCCCAGTATTATTTTCATACTAGTTCTAGACTGCAAGAAGGTTCATTCGATCCTTCTTGTGTTCACCATTCTGGATACAGGTGAATTGTTGGATATTGGTGTTCACAATTATCTACTAAATGAATGGTCGGATGACCCTTCTTGTGCTTAGTATTTTTCCAGTCTTCACCATTCTGGATATACATGAATTGATGTCTTAGCCTTCGTAGGTTGAATATTTGCACAATTCCCTCATAAATGAAGGGGTGACCGACCCTTCTTCTACCCAGTATTATTTTCATACTAGTTCTAGACTGCAAGAAGGGTCCTTCGATCCTTCTTGTGTTCACCATTCTGGATACAGGTGAATTGTTGGATATTGGAGTTCACAATTATCTACTAAATGAATGGTCGGATGACCCTTCTTATGCTTAGTATTTTTCTAGTCTTCACCATTCTGGATATACATGAATTGACGGCCTAGCCTTCGCAGGTTGAATATTTGCACAATTCCCTCATAAATGAAGGTGTGATCAACCCTTCTTCTTCCTTGTATTATTTTCATAATAGTTCTAGATTGCAAGAAGGGTTGGTCGATCCTTCTTGTGTTCACCATTATGGATACAACAGGTGAATTGCTGGATATTGGTGTTCACAATTATCTACTAAATGAAGGGGTGGCCGATCTTGCTTGTCGAAAGTCGGAAGTTAGGATAAATATTGTTTATATGTTATCACTTATGAAATGTCCTGATCCCTGCCATTTACTGCGGAGTCATGTTGAATAATGTGTTAGCATTGATGTCAACAAGAAGGAAGATATGCCCGCAAAGGAAGAAGGATACAAATTTCAATAAGAAGGAATATATGCCCGCAAGGAAGAAGGATCACAATGTCAACAAGAAGGAATATATGCCTGCAAGGAAGAAGGATCATGCAAGGAAGAAGGATCACATGATATGCCCGCAAGGAAGAGGAATATATGCCCGCAATGAAGAGGAAGATATGCCCAGGCTCTAGCATATGCTCGCGTGGATCTTGCATATGCCCGCAGGCTCTTGCATTTGCCCGCAGGAAACTTGCATATGCCCGTAGGCTCTTGTATATTCCCGCAGGGCTCTTGCATATGCCCGCATGGGTCATACATATGCCCGCAGGCTCTAGCATGTGATCGTAGGCCCTTGTACATGCCCGGAAGGCTTACAATATGACCGCAGGCTTACAATATGCCTGCACAAAGGCATAAGCATATGCTCGCATAAAGGCATAAGGATATGCCCATAAGGACCATAAAGAAATTCCCGCGAAGCCTAAGGATATACCCGCAAGGGGCTTAAATCATGCCCACAACGAGCCTACGGATACAAGCATTTTAGCTTGATACGGGAATCTAACGCATCCTACAGGCATCCTACTGTGGGCATGTAAGTTCACTGATATCTACAACGAACATGAAATCTACAAGCATCTGCATGGAAATTTTGGGGATATCAAGGAGGGGATTAGTAATTTCATTTTAATTTATATAAATTTTATTTTATTTAAAAATTTTAATCCCTTCAATATTTTTTTCAACAGAAAAAAAACATGCAACTTGTTATTCATATTGAAATCAAAGTTACATATATCCATGTTCAACATCATAAAGGAACATAAGAAATGTTCCTATCCAATCTACAAAAAAGCTTATCAGTTTAAACCTTCATAAAAACCTAAACATCTTGTAGTCCTCTAAAAAACACTCAGAAATACTGACTGAAACACAAGAGAAGCCAAGCTTTCAGAGGAAGAACATTCCAAAAAACTCAAAGCACATAATAGGAACTTGAATCTACAAGTTCATCATCAACATATTCCTCAAAGAAGAGGACTCCATCTAGCTCACCCACAACCTTCTTTGAGAGAGAGTCTGCTTGCTGATTAAAGGTTCGGTGAATATGATTGATCGAGAGTGGCGCAAAAAAATCAATCAAGTTTTGCACTCTAAGTATCCAATGTTGCAATACCAAGGAGTGAAGAGAAGAGAAACCATTTGCACAGTCCACAATAAGCTTTGAGTCACCATAAACCTTTTTCTCCAAAAACCCTCTTTTCTTAACAAACCAGAGAAATTCCCATAGAGCAAGCAATTTTTCAAAGGTATTAGACCCTCTGCCAACACTCATCCATAATTTGATTTCATGATTCCTTTTTATAGATAGATACATTCCTACACCACTTGTCACTAAATTTCAGCCAAAGAGGGCCTAACGAGCATCTTGGGATTCTTCAAGGGAGTATCTTTATTTCATTCTTTAAAGCCTGCTACTATCTTCGCAATTACAAGGGACATATGTAAGTTTGAGTCTTGGAAGAGAGCTCTATTTTGAAACTTCCAAATTTCCCAAATAGTAATAAAGGGAAGAATTTTAAATGTTGTCTTTTTCCTGAGCCAAGCCTACACAAAATTTCCAAAATTTTCCATCACCGGGGTCTTCCTGAAATGAAAGGATTTTGCACAGGTTAGCCCATACTAATTTAAAAAATGAACAAAGGAAAAAAAGATGAGTCACTGATTCCATATCGTCTCGGCACAGTAAGCAGATTCCCGGACCATTGAATCCTCGCTTTTGCAGATTATCCCAAGAGATGATTTTGTTAAATAAGGCCAACCAACCAAAACATTTAACTTTCAAAGGAATCCGCAAACTCTAGAATCCCTTTGCCCACCATTTTGGATCCATCCCATCCAATTCATCTAGATAAACATTATATGCCAATTTTGCAGAAACACCTCCATCAACTTTGTTTTTATCCCATTCAGTAGATATTGAATTAGGGAGATTAATATTTTATTCATTCAACCAATATACACTAGCTTCATCAAATTCATTAGAAAAATCCTCATTTCTTCTAATCTGAGAAAGGACTGTAATGAACTCCTTTTATGAAGTTCCTTTATCAATGTCTAATATAACTTGTAAGAATATGATAGACTTACTATAGGATCAATACCCAGGAAAATCTGAACGTTCTCTACCCACTCTCCAACTGACATGAGAACTCATGACAGGGAGAACTTTCCTAAAAATCCTCCAGATTATAGACATATTCTGCACATGCTTGTTCTTTCCTCTCAACCAATGGATAAGCGAATACTTTATGTACTTTGAGTTGATGACCTTGTTCCAAAGACTACTAACAAACAGAGCTCTCCACAAACTTTTTGCACACAAAGCCTTATTGAACCAAAACAATTTTTTCAATCCCCAACCTCCAAAATGTTTCAGGAAAGCAATGCTCTCCCACATTGCCAAGTGAAATTTGAAAATTTCTAATCTACTAGCCCATACAAACTGAAATTTCATTTGTTTGATAATAGTAACAATTGAGACTGGAACTAACATCAGAGAGAACAAATAAACTTGTATACTCTGTAGTACAACATTTGCTAAAACCAGCCGACCGCCCAATGAAATCCATTTAAACACCCAACAATTGATTCTTCTTTCCACCTTTTTATAACCCAATCCCAATCTGCTCTAGAGTAAGAGTTTGGCTTTAGAAAAAATACCAAATGACTTTAAACCAACATCAACTAAAGACATCTTAAAAGGACAGATATAAGCGGTTTGCTCAGAGATTTGAGGGTCATCATAGTTAAAGGAGAAATGTGATTTTTGAGGGGTTATCTCCAATCCAGAAGCATTACAAAAAGATGAAAAAATATCCCGATAATACTACCGTTCACTAGGAGAAACTTGACCAAAAATAAGAATATTGTTAATGAACAACAAGTGTGAAATATACAAGGAAGGTGAAATTTTGATACCTCTAGTTTTCTTCAAATTTTTGAATTCTGAAATGAATTTATTGAGACCATCCATAACCAATATAAACAAAAGCAGGGAAAGAACGAAACCTTGCCTAAATCCCCTGCCATTGTTGAAAAAGGAATTCAGCGAACCATTAATCAACACAACATAATTTGTTGAGGAAATACATGCCATGATCCATCTAGTCACTTCATATGGTAGGCCAATCTGAGTGAGAATAAACTAAAGAAAATACCAATCTACCCTATCATAGGCTTCAACAAGATCAATTTTCAAGATAAAAGTTTGTAATTTTTTAGCCTTTATCAAATGCAAAGATTCTTGTGTTATGCCTATAACATCCAATATCTGCCTATTTAGCAAAAAGCCAAATTGTTCCTCTATAATGGATGTCCCCAAAACATTTCTGATTCTGTTTGCAATAATCTTAGTTATAATTTTATAAGATAAATTGCAAAGCAAAATAGGCCTGTAATCATTGAAGGTCTCCGAATTGTTTCTTTTTGGAATAAGAGCAATATAAGTAATATTAAGGCAAGATGGTATTTGACCCAACCTCTTAGAAGAAAAATGGATATAGAACTCAACTACCTGGGCCGGGCTTTTATCCTTAGCAAACTGAGATAAAACCTCCTTGACCTCATCTATCAAAACTTCTGCCCCTTCAATATTTAAAACTATAAAATTTAATATTTAATAGTTATTTGTTTTCTTATGACTATTTCAGTAAGATGGGGTTGATCAATTTTTCCAAGAATAGTTTATCTTCTTATAGTATAAAAGTGTAAAGTGTACCTTACACACTTTAATAATCTTTGATTTGAATGCTTGGAGAAAAAGTGTACCCAAAACATTTTAATGATTTTTTATTAGATTAACATAAAATCGAACGCACATAGTTGTTGACATACATTTATTCATATTCATGCTGTATATGCCCACCCGATACAGCTCAGGGATACGGTAAGCTTACTTACCGTATTTTCCAAACAAATAAACCCTACAATGCGGCGTTGCGGGTGCCGCTATTACTAGAGCAACCTCAGCAACTCAAAACCACGGTAAATATGCGGCAACATCCATTACCAACGTGTTTGTCTACATAGACGGAGGAATAAAAACGTCTGCGTGCAAGGCGCAGGTCTGGTTGTCTTTTTCTTAGATCGACAGAGGATTACAAGCATGTGTCGTCCAAGGCGCGAGCCTGGTGTCTTTTTCTTAGAATTGCCTTCCTTGAAATGTCTGGCCGAATTGCCAGTTAGAAGGAGCGGCGTGATACGAAACAACTGTCCTGCCATCGCTGGTGGTGGCCTTAAAGGAAAGGCTCTGGCCGTTGAGGTACGAGTTGCTTTGCCAATTCTGTCCCCAGTTTCGTGACATTGCCTGCCAACCAGTTCTTGACCCTTTAATCCAAACGCCATGGACGTCCCCAGCCCCTCCCACGTTGGTGATGAGCACTAAGTTGAAGTATGAATGGCCGTTGATTGTAAACCGGATTCCTCCCCTTTTCAAGCAGGGGACCCTGCGTTGCATTCATAACCTCATCGAAATCAATTGCACTTCAATCTGAATTCATTTAGCTTAAAGAAATTATAGGTCAACTAATTACCTTCTATAGAGGATGGGGACAATCCCACTACTGTACTTGGCGATCTTCTGATAAGCGGGCTCAGCCATGTCGAAGTGCTGCAGCGGTGGGTTGCACCATCCACCGTTGTTGTTGGGGAGAGCATTATTTGGTGGGCAGAAATTGGTGGCTGTGACCGTGACAGTCCCTGGCAAACACCACTGGGGATCGTCATTGCATTGCATTTCATAGCAGCTTCCACAGCTGAGCCCATCGTTGAAAAGAGCAGTGCTCAGAGCAGCAGTGTTGGTTCCATAGCCTTGGCTGTAAAGATTACCGTATCCACAAGCCCCTCCTGGAAAAAAAAACAGGAATCAGAATCCAAGTAATTAGTAACCAAAACATATAAATGAACAAACTAACAAACAACCCAGCTCAGCATTAATCCTGGCGCATAACCATATTTGGAATGTGGATTAATATGACAAAACAGAGGCATATACATACATACCCATGGTTCCGGAAGCATCACTACCACCATAGAACGTAGCATGGGCCGATTGCCAGCCACCATATCCATAAGCTCGAGCAGACATCCCTAACAATCCCAACAATAGTATCAATGCAATGCTGTGTATCAGCGCCATTAAGCTGCAAACAAACAAGTTCTTCAATCCACATGGCTAGACATACGCGTAGAAAATAATTCAAAGCATTGTATCTACATTTTTCACATAGAATCGAAGGACCGAGACATTATACCCGAGTCAGGTCGAAATCTCTCCAAAACAGCTAGCAAAAAACACAGATCTGAAATATATGGACTTTTTAATTTGTTGGGAAGATGAAGGGCAAGTGAGCCAATATATAGAACCGACCCTTGGATCTGTTGTAGATTTTACGTTTTCGTCACACTGCAGAGCCACATAAAGCATGCCACAAAAGAATTAATGGGTTTGTGCTTTTAACAAGTACGATAGGGCCACCTTCACATGGAATGGTTGGCATGCAATGGCTTCACCTCCCAATACTGTACAGACAATTTGCCAGCGCGTTGCAGTCCAGGTCGTTGCAGTGCAGGTACAGTGAAATATCGCTTCTCACTACGTAATACTGCTTTTCTCTCAGCCTTAATTTAATGTAGAAGACCTTTTATTAATCAAACTAGTACCATTGTTTTCAGAACCGCCGGGTTACTGCTGAATCGCTGATCAGGCCTGGAAGAATTTCACATACCGTCGGCTGGTAAGATGGAAATTAGATGACGCTGTTGAGTTTGTCATGTGGTTCATTTAGGTTTTATGCAAATTTACTAGTGTCCATTTCTTTAACCATACAATTTTGTGTGAGTGCCCTATGTGATCTTAAAAGTTCAAATTCGTAATTTTCAATTATATATATATATTCACTCTTTGCTCTTGCTCTTTGCATTTTGGATCCTACATCAAAACAAATTTTGGATAAAAAACATTGAAAAAAAAAAAATTCACTCTATTGAGAATTTATTAATTTTAAATTTATATATAGATTGTCACACATTTCATATAAACATACTAATAAAAATAAAAACTCTGAATTAAAAACCTACACCACCTTCATATTAGTTACTAACTTACTACACCTATAAAAATTTATGACGATCTATTTAATTGAGCATTGTCTAAACGTGTGTGCATGCCACATTTAACGTGTCAAAACTTTAACTTGTAAATTTGTGTGCATGTCACATTTAACGTGTCAAAATTTTAACCAAGTATCAAATAGAACGCCGGCTGCTGATTCTGCAAATTTAATTTTTATTGGCTGAAATATCAGCAACGCCTTAATTGAACACGACAGTTCTTGGAATCTTCCTTGCTACAGTGGTCCACCGCCAAGAGTAACTTATCTTTGTTTTCTCGCAAGGAATTTATTGTCACTGTCATGGGGACGTTGAGCTCAAGGCAGGTATCATCATTGCTCTCTGGAAAAAGGCATAACGTAGCAGAAATGTAGTTGTGAGAGTCATCTACTGTTGGTATCTGAAGTAAAAGAAAATGAGGCCAGATTTCAAACTACGTAATCCAATGAACCTATTCTCAAGATATTTTAATTCCTCATAAGATACATAAACAACTTGGATCGGGATGGAGCACTAAAATACATCTTTATTTAAAAAAAAACAAATTTCATATAATCTCTTTGCCTATACTTCACTACAACATTTTGATTCACTAAAATATTTTGATGGAGGCAGAATGACGACTGCACATTGTCAAGATGGAGGGATACTAAACATTAATAACAATAACTATTAGTAACCTTAAAATCTCAAAGAAATTAAACATATAACCTATTATCTCCCTTCAACATTATAATACCTTTTCATATAAAACAATTATCTCCTTTCACCTTTCTACCTTTTCATATAAAACCTATTATCTCCCTTAACATTATACCTTTTCATACAAGGTTAAAAATAATGAAAACTTTTAAAATTTAATAATTCCACAATAAAATAACTAAAAACCTTTAGAAATGATATCCAACAACTAAAAATTAGAAGTGATATCCATCTATTTTATAGATTCAAAATGTAAGCTAAAATTATTTAGAAGTGATATCCATCTATTTTATAAAATCAAAATGTATTTAAACTAAAATGTTTAAATAAAAAATTAATACAATCAAATTCAATTTATTTATATTTATATTTTTTATTTTTTAAATTAAAAGATAATTTTTCAAATCATAATAAAAATTGATATTCTTATTTAAAATATAAATTTGAAAATATATAAGCTCAAAATTAATAGGGTGAAATTTAACTTTTATTTATTTATTTTATAGAATTAAGCATTGAATGTAATATTTTAAGTAATGTTATAAAAACTAGTATAGAACCATCTTAAAGCTTGATCTATCAAGCACCTAGACGGATTCAGTTTCTTGAAGTCTAATTTTGTAAATCTTAAACTCAAGAAATTTGATCCCTCTCTTACTTGAAAGATTTTGGTTTAAGTTTAAAATTTTTATTTTATAGGAGTCTGACTGAATGTGCTTGCTCCATTTCCACTGGATTTGAAGTCTACTGACTCTACTTGACCCTGTTTGTATCTATTTGAGTGAATTTTCTCTTTAGATTGGTTTCTTATCCTCCCTTATGCTTTTAGTTTTCTTTTTGTAGTGAAAGTTCAAGTGTCTTTGCTGCTGTTCAGGACCTTGACTGCATTGTTTATATGCAGACCTGACTCTACCAAACCATACTTCTTTGTAGGTCATTTTCTTTGTTTGGGTCTAAAAGTAGTTTTCGCACGCTTTTCCCAGTGGTTGGCATGCTTACATCAATAAGAATCTGAAATTCATATTGGTAGCTTTTACTGTTTCAATAAAGGAAACCTAAAAGTTCTTTGCTTTTGCTTTGATAGTAGGTTACTTTCAATTTTAGTTTTTCTTACCTTTGAAAATCATAAAAAAAAAAATTGATTTATCTGAGTAGAGTACCTTGCAAGTGGCTTAAAGGATTTAAGAGTGCTTTGCATCAAAAAGAAGAAATTTTCTTTTGCATAATTATTTGTTTGAGTAGCTGCATCCTTAGGTTTTGAGTTTAATTTTGTACATTTAGACTTTATTTTTATCTTTTTGCATTCGAAAAGACTAAAAATTGCATTTGCATATGCATTCTAGATCGTATCTTTAAGACTTGCATTGAAAAGAAAATATTTTTTTAGTGGTAAGCATTTCATTTCAATATTCTATCTCGATTATAACCACTCTCACACACCCACTACCTTTTTGAGTAAGCAAGTAACCTTTAAAATGAACCCTAATAAAATGTACTAGTAACATTTTCTTTTCTAGGTTACATTATTCACCAACTAGTCTTGGTTAGGATCTTGGGTTTAAAACACCTTAAACCACCCAAGATCACACATTACACAAAAAACGTAGTTCGACTATCACAGGTAAACCCACCTCATTCAAAACTTGCCTGGGATCTATGCAATAGGTCTTGTGAGATCAGATTGTTGGGAATAAACCTCCTACTTTCTGTTTCGAGCATATACCAGGATCAGATCGTGTTTGGGGACTCTTTTGAGTTTCGGGCTCAGTTACCCTACCCACGCCTTCTGATTCGACCAGCGACTGATCCCCTAGGATTTTTTGGTGTGGTGGTATCCTTAGTATCTGACCATATGGCAAAGGGTTATATCTACTGTACCTAGGACAGACATGGGAGGAAATCCCTTGTAGGTCTTTGGGAGGGCGGTTGAGTGATTCCAACGCTTGCACCCTTAGTCATTGTATTGTGGACCCCAGGTAACTTTCTTTCTTCCTTCGTTGATCTGTTCTGGGCCCTCATCATCCCAGACTCTTCTCTGGAAGGCATCTGTTTGCCTGGTTTGATTTAGTTAGGACCTTTTTTAGTGGTGTGCTCTTTGTGCTACTTGTCTTAGTTTTCCTTAGAGAACTTCTTGCTCATTTGAGCAGGAAACTATGTCTAGCATTCCGATGAGTGCCAATCAAGGTACCTCTATTCCAGGGGATCCTTGTGATGTTCCATTCATTGGAAACATTGGTACTCCCTTAATGGCTACTCTGAATCTTCCTGGATTCACTATAGGGCTACTGGTTTGGTTGTTTTCCACTCCGAATGCCTTGCATGCTCTTGACGCTTCTTTTGTAAGAACCTCAAATCAAGAGCATTAGAACCCTGGGACTTCTTTGCCAGTAACATCTTCTCCTCCTCCTTCTACCTCATGTGGCGAAAGTAGAAATACTAGTAACCAGCAGTCTAAAAGGAATAGATGGAGGAAGAATAGGAAGAAGATGCCAAAACAAAGGGGCAGCAACCTAGCCATTGTAAGTCATGCTAGGGGCAAGCACCCTGCCTCTACAAATCAAGCAGGGGGCACCTACCCAGCCTCTGGAGGTCATGCTGGGAGAAAACTTTTAGTCACTGAAAATCACACTGAAAGTTTGTCTTCAACCACTGCCAGTCATGTTGGGGACACGCCATTGATCACTGCTAGTCATATTAATGACAAGTCACCAGTTCCTGTGAGTCATACTGGAGACACCAGATTAGCCACTGCAAGTCATGGTGAGGGAGTTGACATTGTCGACAAACCCAATAAACAGAAGTATAAGTTCCCTTGCAAGTTTTGTGAGGGAGACCATCTTACTTACTTGTGCCCTGTACTTCTAGAAGTGAAAAAAGTGTGGTCCTTAGTTCAAAAGTATTCTGCTTCTGAGCAACTAGCCACTGTTAGTCATGCTGGGGGAAAACTGTCAGCCAATGCTAGTCATGCTGAGAGTATTGACGTTGTAAAGGAGTCTCGATCTATAGGACGGAAACCAAATTTCTCTTGTAAACTTTGTAAGGGAGATCACCTTACTCACTGATGCCCTGCCATTCCAGAGGCACGAAGAGTGTGGTCCATGTCTGAAGGAATCTATGCTACTGAGTTGCCTATAGATTCCCTACAGTCAAATCAACATTTGGTTGATAAAGTGGTTGAACCAATGCAATCTTTGGTCAACCCCACTCTTCCTTCAGAGAGTGAAATGATCGAATCGATGCAATCTTCAACCGATCCCATCAGTCCTGCAAAGATTGATGCACTTACTGCAGAAGTCTTTTGCATTACCAGTTTGGATGTTCCTGAAAAAGGGGGCACTTCATCTGTGTCATGTGAACCCCTACCAAGCCCTAGGATAGTTTTTTTTTATTGGAATAGTCTAGCCGAACCTTGTCTTCCTTCTTCGACACCTTTCCAGATAAAGGTTGATATCGAGAACCATACGGTTGATTGATGCATTGTAGATGAAGGAGCTTTTGTTAGTATCTTATCCGCTTATGCTTGGAGAGATTTGGGTTTCCCTAATGTTATTTTAGCTGTTAATTGGCCGTTGACCTTTGATAGAAGACCTAGTGAACCGATCGGATTCCGCCGTTAGGTACCTGTTACTTTGGGTGGAAAAATAGTCTTAGTTGATTTTATGGTTCTAAAGGACCCTGTGGACTTTGATATGATCCTCGGGCGTGATTACGTTTATGCTATGCATGTTGTGGTGTCTACGCTCTTTCGTGTGATGCATTTTCCTCATAACGAAAGCATCGTCACTATCGACCATCTTGCATTCGTTGATCCTCCTTATTACCCAACTGTAGACCAGTCAGATCCCTCGTCATTAGGCACTACTATGTCACATGGGACTTATGTGGCATATTGTTCCTTGATTTCAACTGCTACTGAGAAGAAGTCTCTGAGTTCATGGTTACCTTCTCGGGACTTAGTCCCAGCTTTTGACCAAGTGACACCTCCATTTGAATGTTTAGATATGTGTTCTATCTGGGATGATATACTTTCTTCCGATGAAGTTTTCCTAGAGTCCATAGTACAGTCTGCCATTCATTTGGATGTTGATCCAGTTGCAGTTATGTCCAGCCATGGTTTGACCTTAAAGTCTGATCTTCCTACTGTTGAGTCGTTGGACTCTCCTATAGATCCGCAAATCGGTGTTCCTGCTGAGTTTGATTCTGCTTCTAGAATTTTCAATTCCCATGATGATGAATTTGTTTCTGCAGACTCCATCATGTCCTTCAACTTTGATCTTCATCCTGAAGTCGATCTTGTTGATTGTAAGTCCTCAAGCTTGGGTACCATAGAGTCTTCATTTGAAACTCTGCCTTGTTTATGGTTGCTATTGATGATACTGAAGTTGAAAGTATTTCTACAACAGTGACTTGTATCGGGTCTTTCTTTACATATGTTTTAGATATGATCTTGGTACTAATGTTTCTTGGAGACATGATTCTTAGTTGGATTTATACTTGCTTACTGGTCCTTTTCGACACCTTGTGCGACCATGTCAGGTATATTCGGAACCTTGCATATAGGTTTAGGCTTCCCCGCTATTATGTTGCATTTGAACCTTTTGCCATCCAAAATCGCCATAGGGTCGAACATGTTGGATATTGGTGTGTTAGCCATCTCTTTATGCATTGTGCACTAGTCCGACAGCAGAGCCTACCTAACATGGGTCACCCTAGTTAGCACCCTTATGCCATGCTGAGTTTTTCTCATAGGCCTGGGAGCCTTTTTAGATTTACCATGACTTTGAGAAGAAGCCTCATATCTTTCTTCCTCATATATTTATGTCCATCCCTGATAGGGCTCCCATCTTCGTGTTCAAGTTGCATATGCATCTGTTATGACCCCGCTTGTGCTAATGAGCCTAATGCCAGCTTCCACGCTTTTAGCTCGTTTTATAAGCCTCCATCTCTGATCTCATTTTCGCTAAGCCCTGTATCATTTTGCCTTCGTAATTTGACACCTTTTACCTGGAGGAGACACACCTTGAGTGTCCTTATCTTGCTTGTGTTCCTTGCATTAGGAATAGCTTTGTTCCATGCGCTTGGAGCTAGTTTCACATGTCCCTGACACTCGTCTCCTCCTAATCGAGCATTCTTCCACCGTTACTTCGAGCTCGTTAAAAACAGTAAGTAGGTTTCGAGCATTCTTCCACTGTTACTTCGAGCTCATTAAAAACATTAAGTAGGTTACGATCATTCTTCTACCTTTACTTCGAGCTCGTTAAAAATAGTAAGTATGTTACGAGCATTTCTTCCACCCTCACTTCGAGCTCGTTAAAAACAGTAAGGAGGCTATGGGCATTTCTTTCATCTTCACTTTGAGCTCGTTAAAAACAGTAAGGAAGTTATGAGCATTTTTCTATCTCCTTTGAGCTCGTTAAAAACAGTAAGGAGGTCACGAGTTTACTTTTTCGGGCTCGTTAAACCTTTACAGAAAAGATCCCTATGAAGTTCTTTTAAGCCCTCTTCAGACTCCTTAAATAGGAAAAGTTTACTGAGCATAGTTGTCTTTTCGGGCTCGTTAAAATAACTGAACCAACGTCCACTTAGGTATAGAATTATCCCTTTTCTGGGCCTTGGTGGATAATTTATGGAAAAGGCATACATTAGTTATACTCTCATATGCGCTAGAAGAGTTCTTCTTCCATTATTTTACACTTTTTTGGGGAAGGAGACTAACTTTACGAAAAAGGACCTTTGGAGTCGTCTTTAGGTGTTCAGACTCTCGAAATGTGAAAACACCAAGCGAGCATTCACCTACTCGGGCTCGATGTGAAATCCACGAGATGGTTGATAGAGGACTGTTTAAGTTTTTTAACTCTATAAGCAAGAAAACACCGCCGAGCACAGACCAATCCGGGCTCGATATAAAATCCATGGATAGGTGTATGGAGTTTTCTTCTAGGTTTTTCAGACTCCTTAAATATGAAAATACCGTCGAGCATGCTTTAGTTCTTTGTCAAGCTTGTTAAAAAATGAAAAAGGTAAGGGAAGGGAAGAATGTTAAAATATCTTTCAATATGATGGCAGCAAGTCCACTATCTCCTTGAACAAAGCACCTGTTTTGAGTCTATCAAACAAGTTGGGTTCTAGTATTGGCCTTAGGATAAACCTGATGTCAAAGTTCTTACTCCTCCATTTGGTTAGTCTTCCAATCATATGGAGAATCTTTTAATGTCTCCTACATTGCAGATTTGCATCGTGGTCTCCTTGTGTTAAAAGCTGCCTAAGTCACTCTTGTGTCATGCTCACTGTTCAAGGATATAACCTGTGTCAGCCATTCTATAGTTTCCTTGACTTCACGCTTCAGCCATTCCTTGGTGTCAGTATGTTTCATCATGTGTTCAATCTTACTCCAAATCAGCTCATACCTGTTGAGTGTCCCTAGTGTTGGATGATGGAGGATGCCTTAAGGCCTCCCTTCCAACGGACTTCTTCCCATCGACTTCAGCTCATTGTGCTCTGGGAATGAAGTTTAGAGTTTCGGTTAGTACCTTGGGGATTGCAGTCATTAGTGGAAGTTTCCCTCGCTATTGGATAGATGGGAATACATCAATGTCTCGTATCCGATAGATTCTTCAAGTGTTCGACGACAAGACCATTTATTCGCACTTGCTTGAATGTACTAGGTACCTTGGGTTCCATTTTCATTATTGGTGGACACCCTCGTGTTTGTTAACGGTATACATCAATGACTAGTAATCAAATGATTCCTCTAATGTTCGACATCAACTCATTTATTCGCATGGATAGGTGTGTACCTTGGGTTATTTTTGGATGAAGACCTTGGGATCCTCGATAGCATCACCTTATTTATGTTATCGCCCAAGTTGTGCAAGACTGAGCCACACTCTTTTTCGCTCTTGATGAGACATAGATCCAGCTTGTTCTCTATGGCTATGTTCTCCAGTTTTGACATAGATCCACCTTGTATTTATGTGGCTATGTTTACACTTATGTTCCTGATGGATCCACGATTATATTCTAGTGGCTATGATATATGCATCTGTATTTGGATCATTATTGTATCCTTTTGGAGATCATGTTCCACTATTTGAACATGGACAGTTACCCCAAGGATGAGTTTGTCTAACATTTCCTTTGCTTTCAGGTACTTCATTTGAGCCTATGATTCTTGGTTTCTCCGGTTCCTCCGCTTCCATGATTCAACTCTTTATTATTTATAGTGTATTTCGGCCATCATTTCCCTCACTCCCTCTAACCTCATACATTAGGGGGCATCTGTTATAGCTTAAAATGACACTTCTCCGTCCGTGACGACACTTGCATCGCTTGGTCGCATGACGACACTTCTTGAGATCAATTTTAGTCACACAACAGGACACTTGTGGATTGAAGGCTCATTAGGGACACTGAATATGGTTGAAATTACATCACTCTTGACCCATTTGATGGTTATAACCCTTAGGAATACTTTTCCAGACCAAACCACCTCCTAAAAATCATAAAAAAAAACCCTGTTTTTGGTCATTTTTCCACAAACATGCTGGTATTCTATGCTATAGCAGCGTTTTTCCCTTTAAAAACGCTACTCCGCTTCATAAAAGTAGAGTACAAACGCTGGTTTGCAGTAGAAAAGTAGAGTTTTTTCCTGAAACATTCAAAATCTCGAATTTTGGTCAATTTGAGTTAGTTTTGGAACCTCCTGATCGGTTATAACTACTTTTGCTCTCCTTCATTGACTATATAAGGAAGGTAGAAGGGCCATGAGAAGGGACCAAGCCCATAACAATTTTATGCTGGAGGAATGGAGACCCTCATCCCCCTCTCTTGTGCCTCAGTTTCTGATAAACCCTAGCACAGCTGATTAGAGGTTGGGATCCTTGGAGAACAGAAGCAGGAGACCTTGAATCTAGGTTTTGTGAAGTGACAAGCTTGAAGGAAGGTATAATTTTATGTACTTGCTTCATTCATTAATAAAGATCAGATGTTCTTCCCTTTCCAAATATGGCTTACTTATGTGTGTCTCAGATTTGATTACAGTTTGTTTATAGTTTGATGTCTTCTTCTGTTATGAATATCAGTCTTATATATGTAATCAAATGTATTTGAGAAAGGTATAAAGTTGTTTTGTAGGTGTGGGCATTGCGATACTAGATATTATGAAGAGCAAGGAAGAGGAAGGCCGGGATCAACCTTCTTAATAAGGTACTTATCTTTCTAACCTTAAATATCTTTGCTTACTAGTTGCACTTGCAGAACATTTGTAGGTCTATCTTTCATACCTGAAGTTGGTAGTTTCTCCCCTGAAATATAGGTGTATTTCCCTCACAACAGTGTGTATGGTGCCGCAATCTCCTCTGCTGCCTCCATGGCTCCATCGAGGTCAAAGGAACCGACGTCCTCCCACCTGGAGGATGGAGACCAGGCACCGAATAACTGAACATTAAAACAAATAAAGTCAACAATGTGTAATTCAAAATTAAATATATTAAACAATATGATATCAAATAAAATACAACAAATAGTTGAACATTAAATAAAACAATAGCAAACCTGATCCATGAATCTCCCTGTGGCATGCTGCTGCGTATCACCATGGAAAGAATTACCACAGTGAGAACAACGATGTGTCGTTGTTCCAACAGAACTAGAAGGCCCTGCCTGGGTTTCACCTATACTCGGCATGTCTCATCCACTACCCATAGACTGTGTAGCTGTCTGTGTCTCATCGATGTCCTCCCAGCTCTGGAAGACATGGCCACAAATTTGGTATGTTTAAGCAAGTCATGTGTGGCACGTCTGACGGAGTCATGAATCTCATCTAGACCGCTACCAAACCCGAGTGGCTGAGGAGGGGGGTTTGGCTCTCTCCTGGGTGCAGGGGGTCCTCTAAGTGGGTTGTGGTGCACGTGAGGTCGATCTTGGGTAGAGCCAAGACCGACACCCTGAAATTCATTGATGTCAAAATAGTTGACATGGTACCCTAGCTCAAACTCAACCCATAATTTTCAAAGGAAATACTGTGGGACCTCCAAATTGTTGCACGGGGGCCTGTCAAATACCATTAACCACCTCTTTCTCCAGTTATCTCTCCATGGATGGTAAATGCACCAGTCCATGCAAACCCGAGCCCTCGTCACAGCTGGAGGCTGTCCCGTCGAGGGAACTATGAACTTGTTATACAACCGGGCTTTGGTGATGTTGAGGTCTTTTATCTGCTATTTGGACAACCCAGTGGAGTAGTGTTCCCTCATTCGAGCCCTGTATTGGCTCAAGTTTGTTATCTCACTTTGTGCAATATTGATTGATTCAATAATGTTTTGAAGTGATGAAGCCAAGGAAACCCGAGAGGGTTCCTTGGTACTGTTCAATTCATTACTTAGTGCCCTCAATTAATTTAAGTCTTGGTGTAATTGATCTTCAGGGTTTTCATTGGTTTCATTGTTGGTTCCCATATTGTCTTCTGGAGGTCGGGTTTCATTGGTTTCATCGGATGGTTCAGGTGTTTCTGACATCTTGTTAGGTCTGTAGATGGCCTGCAATTAAATTTCCTTGGTTTTTTAATGGATTGTAATTTTTTTTTAAAATTCAAATTCAAATGGAAAACAAAAAAAAACACAAATTTGTGCTTTGAGGAGCACCTACCTGGAGAAACAGATGGCACCGTGGTGTAGGGGCGAATGCTTGGTGTTGAGGATGACTTGGGTGCACGAGGACGCATTCGCGGGGTTGACAGGTCGCTCGCAGGTTGGAGATTCGGCTCATGGGTCTGTCGAAAATGACAAACCCGTGAGCTCTATTTTTTTTTATAAAAAAATAGAGGTGCGCACGCGCCACTAATGTGTGCGCGCCATTTTGTGCGTACACGTCAAAGGCGCGTGCACGCCCCTTTTGTCCACGTGGGCTGAACCACGTGGACGTTCGGCATTGCCGAAGCAGAGATGCGTGAGCGCCTTTGGAGGCGCGTGCGCGTCATTTTATTTTTTTCGCTCATGCGCTGTTATTGCGGTTATTTTGGGTACCAACTTCGTGTGGGTACCCATATCAATTATTGTGCATGTATGAGTGGTTATACATATTGTTTTGGTTTGATCAACATTAGCTATATGCCTTGATCGACATTGGCTATATGGATAATGTGTAAAGTAGTTGGAAACTAGGCAGGGCGGGAGCCCAACAGGAATGGTGTATTGTTCCCATATGTCCTTTCAATGGGATGGCTTCATTCACACGCATCCAAATGGACATTAACAAGGTCAACCATTGACAATGATAACAATGAAGGTCAATGATTAACCCTCATAGCCATTCCACGTACTACAACGTTGGAAGGAATCTAAATTACACCATCGTTCTCCTTCAAACACTACGCAAAGATGAAAGACACTTCATATGTCTCACTTCGAAAAAAACAAGAGGCATACCTTCATTCTCTATCACTTTCACACTTAAAATTGCAATCCTCAATCCTTGCACTCCCTCTACCAAATGAAACTATTGATGTTGATTTCCAATATATTTAGAATCAAACTTGATCACTACCTAGCCCTTTATTGTTTTACTCACATATGTATACCTTTTTGTATGGCAAATTAATGTACAAATCATTTTACTTGCCATCGTTTACATGGGTTTCTATTTATTGATTATTAGTACTTGCAACAAAGTTTTCCTTTCAATTTCATAGACTACTATCCCTACCATAAATTAACTAAACTTTCTTTGAAATACATAAAATTATATTGTCTACGTACACATAATTTTTTATTATTTTACAACATATTAAAGTTCTTCTCCACTTTTCATTTCCCCAGCTTTAAGAATATGCTAGTTTTAATTATGTTCTATGTAAATTAGACTATCTCCATCCACACTATATGTAAAAATTCTTCACCAAAACATAAATAATATTATATGAAAACTGTTTTCAACACAACATTATATCACTGACATACTTTTAATAAATTTAATTTTCATTGATTTCTCTGATTATCAACACTGACATATTCTTTTAATATATTTCCTTGTTTTCTCTGCTTATCAACAACAATCTTGAATAAGCGTTGAATTGCAACACTGACATATCCTTTTAATAGATTTCCTTGATTTCTCTGCTTATCAACAATATTGAATAAGCGTTCAATTGCAGCCTTGTTATAGCAATGCATAAAAGTTAATTGAAATCCCATTAATTCGCAGTGACTCTCTCTACGCACTGCTACATGAAGGCAACTAAATTCCTGGATTCCTTCCTCAAAACGGAGGGCCGCTGTTTAATCCGTGGACAATCAGCGTACGACTGCCCTGAACCAGCCGCGTTTTCCAGACAGCAATAATAAATCCATTGCAACTTGCGAGTCCAATTCAAAGATAAGGTACTATTGTTGGTGGTGGTAGTAATCTAACAAACAAGTTTCATATGGAACAGTATACGGGACAACTAAATCACTCTCGACCGCAGGGCAGGGCAAAGAAAGAAGTGTAGAAATTGGGCTGGGATAATTGGCACTCAAATCGTCCTGTTTTTTTGGCGATTTGTTCTTTGGATACGGTTATAAAAACTGGGTTTCACCTTATTTACTGCGGAATTATGCTATAGAACTGTGTTCATGAGGGTTTTGGCCCCCCCAAAAAAACATAAAGTGGAACTGTGCCTGGCTGAAAAATTTTCCGTAGCCCAAAAACCGAGGGGATTTAAGTGCCAATTATCACACTCCCTGAAAATGCAGTTTTTCAAATTGAGATTTAGAGGATCTAGATCCAGTATTTACTTTAGGAGCAATTATACTAATTGCTGAAATTACATAAATGCAAAAATTGCAATTTTCAGTGTCTATTTTAACAGGATTTGATGGGGGTGTTTTGGTTGCTATTTTCCATATTCACGGATAGCCTAAAAGTTAGATAATTTGGTCGGTTTTCATCTAGCAAAAGTTTGGTGAAAAAATACTTTTCAATAATAATATTTAAATTTGTTTAATTTAACTTAGATTTATATTTATATGTCTGAGAATATTTGAAAATATTGAATTCATTTATGCATTCAGAAATTCAACACCTTCTTTATTTCAAATTACTCTAATAATTCAACACCTGATCAATAAATGCAAAATATACAAAGTTCAGTAAGTACTGATCACGATTAATTCCCAACTCCATTTTAACTCGTAAAAATGTTGCAGCAGCTTCATTAATGTTTTTGCTGGATAGATTTGAAATACCTTCCGACACGAACGTATTAATAAATCATGACTTAGAAGTTTAGAGCATTAATGGATAATAAATCATGACATACAAAAGTAGGTGCATGTAAATGAAGATATTGAATGCCATTTCAAGGACCAGCTAGTGAGTAAATTACTAAATTGTGCAAAGAGATTGCATTCTCTTTCTCTTTAGGTTTTCTACGACTCTCCAAAACATCAAAGATTCCATCTACTATCTAGAATAAAACTAATCCATTCTCGGATATAATTTCAGGAATTCCTATCTTAGGGTTAAATAGCGAAATGGCCCGAACCAAGTTTGGTTCGAATTTTGATGTTTGATATCATGATACAAGCAAATATGTATGGGTTACATAGCAGCAAGTGTTAATAGGATATTCTCAATAGAAAGTACTTACTAGCCACTTTCCAAGTAAAAAATATGTCACAATCCTACATATATGAGAATTATATGATTATGTATATATAATTCATATTTAAAACATAAAGGAATTAAAAAGAATTTACATATATAGTTTGTTCAATACAATGTAAAAGCTATCCACCTTGCTGGAGAGCATAGTTTGTAGGTTGGTGTATATGTTGCTGGATCCAATGTGGTATACACCACCCTAAGCAACATTGAATGATGTTCTCTTGGGTGGATAAAGTTAACCACAATATTAAGAAAGAGATGGTGGTTGTGGTAGGATGCTTTGGCTTCAAAAGAGTTCAACCTTGTATTGACTATGATATAAGTTGATGAGAGAGAATTGAGACAAGTCTATTTCAAGTGAAGGGGAAACAAAAAATAATGGGCCTAATCGTTATGAACATGTGTTTCCTCCTAGGAGGTCATAGGTTCAAATTCGGAAGGGGGTAGGGTATGTATACCTATGTAGACTTTAGCAATTACATTGATGTGCAGAGGGGGTCCCTTGTCCCATAAACAAGGAGGTCTCATACACCAAATTGGTGTTTGGCTTGGTTGTGACCTTAAAAATAGATTCTTCTTCTTCTTATTATTATTATTAATGAGGAAAATCTCAGTAGGGAAAGTATGCTTTTTTATCTCCTTTAGTCGGAACTTAAAGTTTAAGAAGTTCAACCTTGTATTAAGTATCACATGATTTGAGAAGAGAGCATTGGGACAATTTTTTTTTTTTTTGGTACAAAATGGATTTATTGTACTAAACATAAATGTGGAGTCTTATGGATGAACAATGTTGAAACAAACTTCAAATTTTTGATGTATTTTGAGTAGAACTTTGTGATAACTTGATTTTTTAAAGTGTCTTATAGTGTATTTTTAATATGTGCTCTTCCATTTGGGTAAATATTAATTCAAAACTTACTAATGAACAAAAAAATAATATGCCAACATTTCATTTTCTCATTGCAAAAAAACACACAAGTTTGTACTAACCACCTCAAGAGTAACATGAATGGAATCTTTTGTTCAAAGATAAACAACAAAGACACACACTAAACTTAGATGACGATATGTGAATATCCAATTTAAAGTAATTTTTAAACCAATGTATAGGAACAATATGGAAATTATTGTTTATTGTTGTCCCACATCTTTGTTGATCTTTCTACTATATTCTCTAATTATGTCTCTCTTAAAAAAAAATATTTATTTATATTTTCATATTTTAATATGAACATTGCAATCATTTGTATGTATGATTTGCAAGTCTTTATCGATAGAAATCATAGTTTTTCTTTGATATAATTTTTTTTATACTTTTCGTATAGAATTTTTTTGAGAATGGAAGTTATCCATTATGATTCACTAAAGCTATTAGTTATTGCCTTGTTATGATGTATTTTTGGGATTTTTTTGCTTTTTCTAACTAATATGAATTATAGTGTCATTTTTTAGTTGTTTGCTTTCCAACTAGTATGAATAATTCCATAAAAGGTCTTGATTTTTAGAGTATACCATCAACAAAAAAAATATTAGTTGTTTGCTTTTCAACTACTGTGAATGTATACATTAAAAGGTCTGGATTTTTAGAGTATACCATCACAAAAAAATATAAATAGATATTTTCATTGCAACCTTTTAATGGAAAATTAAAATATTTAATAAAAACTTCATTAAAAAGGTTATTCCTGTAATAACACTTCACACTTTGTGATTGAATGACAACTTTTTAAGCAAATAATTTCAAATTGTTTGAATGACATAGATCGAGCGGGGTTCTAAACTTCTATATATTGGCCTGCACGTCAACTTATCCAACACAGAAAGAATACAGTTTTCTGCGAGCTTGCCTTACCTCGCTCAGGTATTCTCTTAATCCTTTGTTTGCATGTTGATTAATGTAGCTACCAGGGTTTTAATTTACTTTTCTAAGTGAGGATACTCGTCCTGTGGATTGAGATCAGTGCAGATACAAAGCATTCCGTTGATCCCATTGCTGAAATTCCCATGGTTGTTTGCAGGCTAATGGCGCAGATAAAAAGCATAGCGATGCTCCCACTGCTGATATTCCTATGGTTGTTTGCTCCAGCTTATGGATACAGTGGCTGGCAATCCGCCCATGCCACGTTCTATGGTGGTGATGATGCTTCTGAAACTATGGGTACGTTAACCTTGTATTTGGATTACAAATGTTCTTCCTTATTAATTAACGGGCATGTAGTCCATTGGTAGAGAAGCTCCTGAGCTCAGTTTCAGTGGCAAACTAGCTACTTGCCCAGGTAGATCAAGGGTTGTTGTAGCATACTGGTACAGCAGCCTATTTGCCTATGTAGATCCCAGGCTCTATTGATTAACTTGAATGGCTATAAAGAATGCCCAAGGATGAGTCTATAAGTGTGCTTTTAGGGAATGTTAGAAATATCAATCCACGCTCTAGGTAACCAGTCATGAAATGGGGGCGTGCATATATACTACTAAAGCAGCTCACAAGACCGGGGCAAGTTCTGATCTTGATTCAATTGCATAGCTTCCTCCTTGTAAAACTGAGTCAACCATTAGAAGTTATCTGCACTGTAATTTCATTATGATATGTGATATGTATTTTCATTTCAAAGTAGCTGGATTCCGGTTTCTGATATATCATGTCTTTTTCCAGGAGGGGCTTGTGGGTACGGTAATCTTTACGTCCAAGGCTATGGATCGAACACTGCTGCTTTGAGCACTGCGCTTTTCAACGGCGGACTCAGCTGCGGAGCCTGCTACGAAATTAAATGTAATGACGATCCCCAGTGGTGTTTGCCAGGGACTGTCATCGTCAAAGCCACCAATTTCTGCCCCCCAAACTACGCTCTCCCAAACAAGAACGGTGGATGGTGCAACCAACCGATGCAGCACTTCGACATGGCCCGGCCTACTTATCTGAAGATCGCTAAGTACAGGAGTGGGATCGTCCCCATTGTGTACCGAAGGTGATTAATTGGCCCATCATTTTTATAAGCTCTTTGAATTCAAACTCGCCTACGTGCAATTGATTTCTAAGAGGCCGCGAATTCAATGCCAGGTCCCTTGCTTGAGAAGGGGAGGAGTGCTGTTTACAATCAACGGCCATTCATACTTCAACTTAATCCTCATCACCAACGTCGGAGGAGCAGGAGACGTCGATGGCGTTTCGATTAAAGGTTCAAGGACTGATTGGCAGGCAATGTCACGAAACTGGGGACAGAATTGGCAAAGCAACTCCTACCTCAATGGCCAGAGCCTTTCCTTCAAGGTCACCACCAGCGACGGCAATGAAACTATTTCGTATAACGTCATTCCTTCTAACTGGCAATTCGGACAGACCTTCCATGGAAGACAATTCTAACAATGAGATCCACAAACATGACAGAGGCAAAAGTTTTGGTTGCTCTGTCGCAACATAAACAAGTTTGTAATAAATATTTGACTTGTTGAAGTTGCTCTAAAAGCAGTATGTAATTGATTCTGTAAAATCAGTATGTACTTGGCCTCGTACCTGGTTCTATTTATTAGGTCACGAACTTATATGGGTAAAACTATTTTACATTTGAAATTTAATGGTGGTACCTGGTTCTCTTTATTAGGTCACGAACTTATATTGTTAAAACTATTTTAAATTTGAAATTTAATGGTGGTACCTGGTTCTCTTTATTAGGTCATGAACTTATATTATTAAACCTATTTGAAATTTAATGGGAAGCATAGTTAAGATATTCTAATAGATGTATGTTTAATGAAATTTCTTAGAACAAAATAGACACATTAACATATAAAATTTCAAATTATACATGATTTCAATACTTTATTGATTAATAAATTTAATTTGATATAAAAATCTGGATTTAATATTGTTTAAATATCAGTTATCTCATATTTAAAATTTAAAAGATTCTTATTTTCAATATATTTAAACTCTATTTTGATCTTCCAAATTAATCAAATCATTCATTAAAATTGTTTGTTTTCTATTTAAAGTGTGTACTCTCTACTTACAAAAGTAAAAATGTTTTTCCACTTATCATAAATATAATAAATTCTTATATTTCATCATTTTAAAGTTGATCATGTTAATTCTTATTTTTATGTTAACCATAACGTAAGTATAAATATAAAGATATTTTTATCATTTAAATGTAAGATAAATAATCTTTTATAATATTTATTTTATCTTATCTTAACATCAAAGTATAAGACAAGGGATTTTTTTCTTGAGTAATTTAAATACTAAAATATGCATAGATATACATACCCATACCTTGCTCCCTTTTGGTTTTGAACCTATGATCAGACAAATCCTAAAACTTACTTGATCTTTTAAAAATAGTTTTTGTCTTTTCTCATATAACTTAAATTAAAATAATATATTATAAAGCTTAGTATATCTTTGTTTGTCGTGCCATATATATATATTTCTTTGTGCGAATTGAAACTATATATATATATAAGCTTGGTGTATGTTTGTCCTAATATATGTATATGTATGTTTGTTATATATATATAGTTTCAATTGGCACAAAGAAATATTGTAAGCAACGGAAGGTGTTAAAATGTAATATATATGATGTAAATTTGAATAGAATTTATGCATGAGAATAATATTCAAAATAGAAAAGAAGGTATGGAATTTGCAAAGAAATATTGTAAGCAACGGAAGGTGTTAAAATGTAATATATATGATGTAAATTTGAATAGAATTTATGCATGAGAATAATATTCAAAATAGAAAAGAAGGTATGGAATTTGCAAGACATAGGAGCAATAATATGTTTGTTTGTTATATATTGTTTCAATTGGCACAAAGAAATATTGTAAGAAACAGAAGGTGTTAAAATGTAATATATATGATGTAAATTTGAATAGAATTTATGCATGAGAATAATATTCAAAATTGAAAAGAAGGTATGGAATTTGCAAGACATAGGAGCAATAATATACAGGGTTTGTACATGAGACAAAAGGAGATTCTGAGGCTAGAGAGACTTTTATTTATGAGTTCTTAAGTCATTGAATATATTAAATAGTGTTAATGAGGCATCCAATGTTCCATGGTTATCCACTCTACTTATTGGTTGCTCGAAGTCATTAGCATATAACAATGTTAATATCATTTGCTTTGCGTTTGTTGCATAATTTGATAACATTTTGAAAAAATCATCTGCTATTTTGCTATGAATCCAAAAATACTTATGGTAAAGTTTGGATCTTGAGATTTTGCTGCACATAGGGAGTTAAATATCAACTCGATATTTCATCAGACTCAGTTCCATGCCTAGAAAAATAGATGGAAGAAACCCTGCATAAATGGTCGTAAAGGTTCAGAGGGTCATTTAGCAAGATCAATGGCACATAAATTCCTGGCAATCATCGACCTCAACCATTGGATAACAGCACGAAGGTTTTACTTTTGTGGTAACCCCACATTGCCTTCATCCTATGCTATCTCAAGGGTTTATTCCACGAGCATTGACATGTGGTTGTAGAAGGAGATTGTAAAGCATTTATTTGTGATGTTTCGGGTAAAGTTGTGGCCCATCATAAATAAACTCACTATCCCAACCTCTTACACCAACCTTTGTGGCTCCTTCATCTAGAGCCTTACCATGGTCACTGCACCTATAGCGATGACACTCATAACCTACATCATTATGAGACTCAAGCACCTAATAAAATTCATTTGCATAAGGCTCAATTGCGCACTTCGTTGCCTTGCCTTTCGCATCTGCGCTTTCCACCACTGTTCACGTATTTCCGTTCACTCAAACCTGGATTCTTTGCTAGATTCCCCCTCCATTTACTGTAGTTTTTACCTTCCACAACGTAGTATCATCACCTAGATCATTCCCCTAAGCCGCGAGCATTTTATCCTGGAAGATATCTTTGATAACATCAATTTCTTGGCTCTGCAGCCTTATAACAACTGGAATTACCCATCACGGTGTTATATTGAATAGATACACTTTTCCCAATTACATTTCCAAAAACCCAGATATAGCAAGTCAATCTTCGGCTTCTCTTCTATTTGATTGCTACTATGCTTCCTTCTCCTTTCTCTTCTCTCTTCGGCAACTTTTCTTCTCTGCTTTCGCTTGCACCTTATGCTTCCTTATGTACATGCGGGATTGGGTCCAAAACCATTGCCTCCATTAAGGGCTTCTACAACTCCCGCTCCTTCACAGCGCGCTTCCTTTTGCCATCTACACTCATTTCAAAAAATGAAGGAGCCAACACCCTTCATCCCTTTCCATCAGCAATCCTTGTTGTTGATCAACTATATCCCTAAATATAGAAGTACATCCCTCAAGTTACTTCACTCCTCATATACAACTAGTGCATCGAAGTGGGATCGTTGGAGTGCACGAGGAAAGAGATCAGAATATCCAGGTTCGTTAAGGTTCCCAATAGTGAGAAGTTAAAACTTAGGCTTATTTCATTGCTATAATTAATATTTGACATCTTTCCCTCCCCCAATTGAGTGTTCTTGTGATTGTGGTTTAACATAAAGAATGTTTTGTCACTTATTCTGAATTTGATTAGTTAGTTAATGTTCTACTTATTTCATTTCATTTACATTCTTTATTAAGTGTCAAATTGGCTCGAGAAAGGTTGACTTTTGGTTCTTTTGGTCAACATTGGGAATCAAGGAGCAAATTGAGAGGAAGAAAAAGGAGCAACTAGGATAACCTTTGGAAATGGTACACACCTCTTGCCTCTCTAATCTCTTTTGTAGTTATATTTCCTTTTTGAAGTTGGTATGTGCTCTTATGCATGTGTAAGATTATAAATATGCCTATAGACATAGTCAATTAAGTCAGTCTCCTTTGTTCCAGTAAGTTGATCTTTCCCTAGTCATAGGATTTATTTATGAACAACAACTAGAAATGATGTGATGTTTTACATTAACATGATCAATAGAAATAATAATCATAATGCTTAGTAATTGCTAGGGTTATATAATTAGGATAATGTTGTTATAAACAATGTTTTTCAAAACATTTATAGAGGCTAATAATAGTATGACAACTCATAGATAACTAATTCCACAAGATAACAAATTCAAGTAACCAACATAGTAAAAACATTAAAGACCATATTGTTGTAAGCATACATGAATTTAATTGGTTATTAAGAATCAATAAGTAAACACATTCATTTTAAAATGAAAACTTATGAAATAGGAAATGACAGGTTAATATATAATAAAAATAATCACAAGATACATATCTAATATGTAGCAGTGTTGTAGAACAACAGTTGGAATGGCCACCTACCACCTAGCCATAGACCCTAAGCAGCCAAAAATTACTTGCTCATGTCACCTCCAAGCATGTACTATGACTCCATAAGGACAAACACTCCCCCCCTTTCCTAGTTCAATTATCTCTCTTCTATACTCAACAATATAATAAAAAACTTGATAAGTTCTCAGAGCTTTCACTAAGAAGTCTTCCTAACACTCTTTCTAGTGCCCACACAACAATACTTTAGCTCCTGCATACTAGGCAGTGTCTTTCCTCCCACATGCTCATCTATAGATTTTGGTTGCCTAGGTCTTACAAAAGGCCTTCCCTCTCGTTGGGAAATTTGTAGCAATGGATTTTCCCCTATATTTCAACATGTTAGTTCATTATATTATCCTCTTGAATCTTTTTTTTCACATCCCCTAGTTGGTAAGTTTGTGTTCCCCACTCATGGAGGCATAGTCATCTCTATTCATGGCCATTCCAAATATTGTTTTAGTCATTAAACATGTTTATAAATTGTCTCTTACATGTGTCATTTCCCAAGGACAAGTGGCAAGAACACCTCTTGCACACATT
The DNA here is from genome assembly GCA_027924585.1 of Larix kaempferi. Taxonomy (NCBI): domain Eukaryota; kingdom Viridiplantae; phylum Streptophyta; class Pinopsida; order Pinales; family Pinaceae; genus Larix; species Larix kaempferi. The sequence goes on along the minus strand of BSBM01000223.1, from coordinate 7,702,203 downwards.
TCAAACTTACAATAAAAAAATATTATTGTCTAGTACATCATCCGAATTTCATCTAAGTAAAAAATAATTAATCAACTTGGGAGATATTACATGTGATATTAACTACTCAGTGCATCGCTATTTTGAAAACAATTGCACAAATATAAATTTTGACTTTTACTATAGATTATACAGTGCACTTATATGATTATAGCGCACCGATGCAATATTTTTCTTTGTTGCCCACCAAAATCCATATTTAAAAAAAAATGATATGCATTTTTGTCATCAATTGGCTAAAATATCAAATGAAAAAAAAAGAGCGGGAATTTAATTTTGAGAAAGTGATCTTATAAATAAAAGAAAACCATAATCCCTAAACCTTTTTTGGCCGAAAATTTGAGGAGTAACTTATGCAAGAGAGCTTTACCAGGAAAGAATTTGGAGAGAGATTTCTTTGAAGAGAACTTTTGTAAGGGGTCACCATGGACACATACAACTTTGCAGAGGAGACATTTCAAGTAAGTTTTCCTTCAATATAATAAAAATATGACATAAATTTTCTAAGTTCTTTAAAGAAAATAAAGAATATAAGACTTAACTTCAATGATGCAAACTCTTGTGTTCTTCTTCCTTTAGATTTATCTTCATCACTGCAAACCTTAGGGTTCTTCTTTCTTTCCTTTTTTTTCTATTCCACAATAAGATTTGATTTTCAACAATGTAAACTTATTGGTTATATATATTAGTATATGGGGATTTAGGTTGCTCTTGGACTGAGATCATAATGCATTTCACTTCGAAGCCAGCCTATCTAGACTTTCCCCATTATATTTTTTTTCAAAAACGCTTACACAATTTTCGGTGTGCATTTTACAGATAAGACACATTGGTGCGTTTATCATTTTAACATTTGAATTTGTTTATTTAAAAAAATAAAAACCATTTTCGGTGCATATTATACATAGATTACGCATCGGTGCGTTGTACCATATATGGTGCACTAGTGTATAATTTCTGTAATGTGCACACCATTTGTCCCGAATATATTTTTACCTGAAATTATTTACTTATTGTGTAACAAAATATTTTATGATTTATGTATTTCATTATGCAGGGTGTTCATTGATAAAATATGGCCCATAAAAGATCATGGAATAAAAATCACAGTGAAGGGAGTGAGGGAAACACATCCAACACAAATACCATGGTAAGTTTTTTGTAATTTTAATATGAAAGCAATATATTGGATTTATATGTATGTTTTAAAGACGTGTATTGGTTTATGTGTGTTATGTAGAGAATTTTTTTAAGGAAACCCTATAAGATTGTTCCTAATCTGAGTGAAGAAGAGAAAAAATGCTTTAATAAATTATTGCAAACTGAGTAATTATGTGGACCAACAAGCGATTAACAAGAGGTTTTTTTTTTACTTCTTACTGACATTGCTTCTCAAGAATAACTGTTATCATGTTTCAATGTTTGGATTTTAAATTTTTGAATTTTGTGTAGGGACAAAGAGCGAGGAAACATGATGCCCTAAAAAAGATAAAATTAAGAAGAATGTAAATTATGATGATTTGGTCATCAATTCAACTAGAGTGGTGTTGGAAGTTAACGAGAGGGGGATAAAGTTTTATAAAACTTTGAAGGATATAATGGAAATAATGTATAGAGATAATTTTCATTTATAGTACAAAAATCAATCCAATGAATCTAAGAATTATGATATAATTAAACTACATGAATCATTTTCGAGGCAATGGGAACTGAGACCAGTGAGACTTGTAATGGAAAAAACATACAAAAACAAAATTGAATATTTTAAAAGGTATTACTAGTAAAAATGTTTTTCTTTAATATGTACAAACTATTCCAAAACATATTTTGTTACTATTTTTCCCATGCTTATTTTCATATATATATATATATATTATTTTTCTTTTCATTTCCTAGGAAGATTGCTAAAATTCCAAATAAAGAACAATGTGATATCCAAAATATGACAGTAGGGATTGTTATCATAGTTATTGTAGTTTCCACTTGAGAGAATCCAATCTAGGATGATAGAGGGGGATGATAGCTAAAGTTGTGACCTAAGAGGGTCTTGATATCTGAATTGGGATTGGAAGTCACGCCAATTAGGAATCTCTTTGGTTTATTCCAAATGATGAATATATCGCAAAGGGGGAGACCCTGGCCCAACCTTGTGGAAAGACCAAAGAGATAGCCTGATACCTAACAAATTCAATCAGAAGACACACAAGAGATACCCTATGAATGAAACCCTATGTATCAAGTAACCTATACTATTGAGGAAGGCTTGACTCATAACAAATATGTAGAAATATTAATACAAATGATTTCTCCTCAATAGTGATGAAATCAAATAAAGGCCCAGGTTAAATAGTGCTAGGAGTGAATGAGAAAATCACCACCCAAAGGAGTTTGACTTAGTGAACTGATATGGCCCGAGGATAGGATTTGAAACAAAAGTTAATGGTTTTCCTAACACTTGAAAATAGTGCTTGGGTGAAATATGAACATAATTGCAAAAGGCCACAAGCAAGACCAAGTCATAAACAAAAAACAACATTCATCAAGGCAAGGGGTGCATTCATAAAAAAACCAATGCCTAGTCTAGCAGGGTAAATGGAGTAAAAAATTTATAACATTAAGCTTCTAGGGGTTTTAGACTAAGGCCAAAAATACCAAAATGCTAGATCCCTAAGATTTTAAGTAAATGACTTGCTGAATTTTTAAAGGATTGTAAGCTAAATAAATTATTTTGCCGACTAGAGGTACGGAAATGAGAAAGAGATAATGGATGGAGTACTTACCTGTATCTCTTGGAAAATGATGAGAAGGTGACAATCTTCTCCAAAAATGATTAACTTAGAGGAAGATGATGAAGAACTGGCCCAAATCGATTTTCCCAAGTGACCAATGCACCCCCTTCCCTCCAAAACAAACAACCACAAGTTAGTTCGATTTGCAGATGGATAAAACAATTTTCATACAAGTAATTTCAAAGAGAATATGATTGACGATGAATTACAAAAATAACTCATTGATTTCTTCACAATTTGGAGAGAGAAAAAGAGGGGTTTCCCCACAAGTGCGCCCTCTACCAATTCGCTTCCTTGCATAGAAAGTTGGATCGCAACAAGAATACCAAGAACCATAATGAAATTCCTCTAGTGCCAAAGGGAAATGATAAGCAATCACAACACTCAAATATCTCTCACAAGAGAACACAAATTTTTCTTGGAAGAATTTCTCTATATTGCTGCAAGTCCAAGAGCCAAAATTCCATACAAATGACAGTCTCCTCCCTTATATAGAAAATGGGAGAGAAAGATCCCTAGCCATGTTATTATGAATGGATGATATTACAAGATATAAATTAGAATCAATGGCCAAGATTGATTCATTTCCATAATACATAAATCAACTCAATGAGGGGGCGATTTTCCCTCATGCGCCCAAGTATAATAGAAAGCTATTTTTTAAGTGGAAATACATGATAGATGTGTCTCCTAGGGACCACATTCCCCCCTTAGGGAAATTACATAACAAAAACAATATAATCAAAGTTTTCCCAAGTGAAATCGTTTCCCATGGGTGCGCCCTTCTTCTAGAGGTACAATTTGGCCAAGAGAGGCCCAAATACACAAGTGGGGCCCAAATGATGATAACGACATGTGTGAAAAGAAGTCTAGGAACCCCCTAATAACATAACATAAAATTCCAATGTCATTTTGATGTCCAACATTCACTTTTTGATAAACTTGATAAACCATCGTCACTTTAATTTTTAATTAAAATGTTGATAATGCATGTAAATGATAAAAAAATGCCCATAATCTTCTATTCCTTTTCCCAAAAATCTAATATGAATGCATGGATGTTATTATAATCATGAAATCTACGAGGAATGACTACTCATACACCATATATCCACCTCTGATGTGATATGGAAGGGAACCCATCTCCAATAATTGAAATATTTGGCCCAATAAATAATAATAAATGTGTATCAAGGAAATAATCGATTGTCTGGAGCATGAAATGGTACGATGGATATCAATAGGAATCAAAGTACATTAAATGAATACTCATAGTCACACCTGCTCCTAGGCCCCGTCTGTTGACCAAGTCAAACTTGGTCAAACATCCAGTCAAAATGGTAAAAAATAATGACTGGTCCAAAACTAAGTATATCTGCATGCATAAGGAATCAATAATACTCTCCAAATTTTATTATTCTCCAAATTTTATTATTAGTAGACATAAATCATAAGTGGCATGTAGTAGTGGTGATCATAATAAATAACATAAAATATGGACAAAAAATTGACAATTGCATAGTGGTAAGGAAGTCCTAGACATATGATCATTTTCACATTCACTCCCATGTACAAATTAGACCACCCATCACTTACTCTGGGTGACATGGAAACAATCAAAAGCTACTTCTAGTGAAGTTTGACTTATGTGGACAAGACTAGTGATCTCTTAGAGTATAAGGGGAGACAGGGGCACAATGACATGTATTGGGTAGGAAGACACTCAGGGGAACGATGGTGTCTCACGAATGGGTAGATTACTTAGAAGTTATCCAGTAGACTCTAACAACAGCCTTGCTTTCTTTTCATTGCAAGATTTGACTTTCATCTAGGCCTGCATCCTTTTAGATATAGAATTTAAGCTCCGATGCATTTTACATTTTGCTCATCACCTTTTTATTTGATGACACTTCATATTTTACATGTGCTCAGAAGCACAACTAACTATAGCTTTCATCCAAGCTTTGCATTTTATTTCATTTGATGGCCCTTTCTACGATTTTACATGCACTAAAAAGCACAACCAATCATGACTTTCATCATGGACACTTTTCATTTACATATGAGGACAACTTGCTTCGAGGACTAAGGGAGACACTTCTAGTTGACAACACAATACTAACTGCACCTCAAACTCTGGGGTAACATGCATGAAGCAGATCGATACGACTAAAAGTGTATCCACACACTCTAGATCCAAGACACAAGTAACATGGATTCCATACCAGTACATAGGCTAGAGTGGGAAGTAGATCTTTGATCTCATAACTCTCATCCAAGTCAAGTGGATATATTTTTCATAACGGATAAATGGATGGGAAGAAGGAACAATGAACAAGTGAAGCCAGAGGTAGGTGGGGAATGGGATAAATTGTATAAGGGGTAACCCTACTAATGAGCATATGCCTAAGTCTCAATGCCATGCTATTTAACCATTCAATTGTTAGTCTAAAAGAAACCAATAGATACAAAATCAACAAACTACTACCACATATGACCAGTCACATCTACTAAGATAATCAAGAAAGACAACATATAAATGAAAACCTCATGCCATATACCTGCTCAGTCATCTCTATCTCTAGATCTGAAGTGCCTCTGACAGTATAGAGGGAAAAGGAAGATCTATCAGCCATGTGCTCTTCTGCATTGCTAAAGTGAAACCATGGTATAACAAGTGTCTCTCAGGGGTCATGAAGGCTCAAAAATGAAAAGGTAAAGCAGATGATAGTGCTCTTGGACTCTGGATACCTCTGAATAAACTCTGCTACTAATTATCACTGTGAGTAAAAGTGCACTCATCTCAGTGTGGTACTAGCTCAGGTTTGGGACAAACAACATGCATCAAATGTATGTAATCATTGTTTTATTTTTAATGTGCATAGAGTTTAATATCTCATGAAATAGTAATTTTCAATTGTTTTTTTGTGGAAGAAATGAAAAGAAAATGGTGCCAATTCAACACATCATATGAGAAGAAAAGGAAAAAAAGGGTTGGTCACAAAGTTTGTGAGTAGTTGTGGTTTTCTTCAAATTGCATATTTTCCATGATATTAATATCATAATTAATTTAAAATCATACAATGATGTTTTTTAACAGGTGCTAACATTTGATCATTTGATTGAAATTGGATTAAGTAAGGGTTGCTAGTATATGCTGGGCTATCAAGGATTAATTGAACAATTTGTAAGTAGCTATATTGTTTTATAACGTCCCTTATTTTATAATTAATGGAACAATAAGAAAACTTTAATTATATCTATGCTTTGTCATGGAGTATGAAAGTAACATGAAACAAAGTATGGAGATGAGCCAACGAATTATTTCTTGAGTACTAGCACGAGGAATGGTTTTGAAAATATGTGTGAAGTTTATGAGTCACTTGCTTAACTAGTAATTTTTTCCATTTATGCAGTTATGTATATTATATTATCTATAAATGTATGTATACTCCTCCCACTTTATTTCTATGCTTGTAGATGGAACATGAAAATATGGAATGAAATAAAGTCATTGAACAAAGCATTTCAAAGAAATAAGGAAGAATGTCCTCTAATGTAATGTACACCAAGGAACCCGAATGATTATTGTTTTATAAGACCTTATGCTATTATTTGATTTGACATTATTGACCAAGTGAGGTCAAAACATTTGTAAATGGATTATTATATTTAATTATTAAATAGCTAAGGGAACCAAAACTGAAGGTAGCCATTGAAGAGTGTTTGCTGACCCACAAGGGTAAATGACAAGTGTCAAGACGAAATCCATTATGGCAAGACAACCTAGTAAAGGCGCAATGGTGCAGGAGGCATCCTCCCTAAAATTCAGGTTGAGACTCCCGTTGGAGTAGTTACGAGTAGGTGGCTCATAAATGACCTAAGTCCTAGGAAAATGCTATAAAACATTGATTTCATCCACTGAGCATGAGGCTTAGGATGAAGGGGAGAATATGTTGAGTATTGAATTCATCCAATGAGTAGGAGGTTTATGATGAATTGATATTGCAACCTAGCTTATGCAATAAGAACATTGTGACCAAGTCTTTGTCATTATGTTTCAACAAACGTGCTCGGGGGTTTCAGAACAAGTAACTTGGTTGTTCTGGAAGATTGGTTGGGAGGAACGACGACCTTCAGTTTTGATTTTCCTCTGCTGGTTCAAGTTCCATTTATTTTATTTCTGAAATGTTTTTTACTATAAATTATATCTAATGATTGCATTCCTTAGTTCAGATTCTATCTATTTATTTCTGAATTGTCTATTTTACTGTAAATTATATGTAATTTGTTATTCAGAAATGATTATCTTGCTTATGCATATTATCATATGATGTTTTACCTTACTTATGCGCGTTATCAGAAATGATTATCTTGCTTATGCATGTTATCATATAATGTTTTAGCTATACCTTATTGTCTTACTGTAAGTATTCTTATTCAGAATTTTATTTCTAGACTTGCAAGCAAGGTATTCAAGCACTGTTTTAAGTTTATTTCAATGAGCATATAGTTTTAGTAGGCACAGGATTATCCTAGTATGAACTATTGTTTAAGAAACATAGTTATTAAGATTAAAAACCTATTTGTGCATCAAATAATGTGTCAATGCCTGTTTATCCCCTTAATGTTATAAGAAAAGTATGTACAGGGTTTATTTATGTTATAGAACGAGCATTTGATATATTTTATGTTTATAAATATAGTTAGAGTAAATCATAACAATTTGGAAAGATAATTTTACACATGAAAACCTTAGATCTTGATTTTTATTTTGTAATTATTTACAAGTGCAAACAAATTCTAAAGATCCGGTTTACCTGTTAAAAGTATCTGTAAACCGTCGAATCCTTTCGATCCACAATTTCTGCAATTCGAAAGACACAAATCCATAATTTTTGCAATCGGAAAGACACATATCCACTTTTTCTGCAATCAATCCCTAAACCCGCAATCTGCAATGCAGAATTCGAGAATTCTGAAGCGCTAAAATCTCAACTTTGTAAATAATGGATCTGCAACCCGCAATTCACAATGCGGAATTCGGGAATGCGAAAGCAACAAAAATCTCAACTTGTAAATAATGGATCCACAACCCGCAATCTGCAATGCGGAAGCAACACAAATATCAACTTGTAAATAATGGATCCGCAACCTACAATGCGGAAGTCGGGAATGCGGAAGCGATAAAATCTCAACTTTGTAAATAATGGATCTGCAACTCGCAGTGCGCAATGCGGAAGTCAGGAATGCGGAAGCGCTAATATCTTAGCTTTGTAAATGATGGACCTACAATCCGCAATATGGAAGTCGGGAATGTGGAAGCACTAAAACTCAACTTTGTAATCGAAGGTCCCACAACCCGCAATCCGCAATGCGGGAATGCGGAAGCAGTAGAAATCAACCTAATAACGTAGAAGTCCCGAAATCTAATTGCCAGTTTAATGAACCTGTAAATTTAACTAATACATGTTAGTAATCTAATTTAAGTTCATGTAAGGTTTTGTAGGTTTAAACCCTCATCAAGCTAATTGTGCCAGATTAAAAACTTATGTAAAGGAATGCTTATAATCCTAAGATAGTATGTCTTAGAAAATATACCCTAGCATACAAATGTAATAAATGAGTTTAGGATCGAGTCCTAGACCTTGGATGATATTAAAGAACATAACCTTGACATGATACTAAATAATTATTGATAGGGGCTCATCTTTGTTGGTCCACGATCCCAAGAAGTGAAGCTGAACCCTGTGAGCACAAAATAACTTTGGTGTAGAGTCCAATATGTAAATCAAGTAAAGTAATTTATTTTAACAAGTACAAAAGTATACGTGCATTTATCCTTTTAATTTTTTTTTATATGGGTATTTTGGGGTGTGTGACATCTGAAGATGATGAAGAGATGGGGCATGGAAGAATCCTTAGCAACTACAACACTTCAAGTGATGATTGATGATCGATGCATTTGAATGTTGTTACTATAAGTTGTATATTTTGGAATTTTTTTTTATGAAAAACAAACATTCTTTGTAACATGGACATATCTCCTCAATTGAATGAGGATAAGTAATCAATAATTGTAATAATGTCAAAATGGCATTTTGATTATCGACGACCTTTATATTGTCCCATATTTTGGATTCTTATTCGTATATAATAAAATGAGTTTCTTCTTCTATTGGATTGTCTAATGTCACAAAATGTCACATTATTAATTAAATATATGAATGATTTTTACATTGTGACTATGAACAAATTTGTACCCAACACGCTTTTTGAAACACAATATAAAAATATAAAAATAAATATTACTATAAAAATATATGTTTCTCAAATAATTAATTGAAAATTTGTAAAAAGAAAAATTACATGTACATATCAGTAGCATGGAAAAATTCACCACATCACCATACACAATCTATAAAATAAATAAAAACTATATTTACATATATGTAGGATGGAAACATTCACAACGGCAACATACAAAATCTACTTATTTCAACTAACCAGTACCTTTTATTAAGTTCCATGAACTGATACCTACTCAAATTTTAACCACCAATGCTCTTTCACATAATAAACATATTAGTTCTCTTTACATTTCATGTGCATTGATGCTCATTGGTATAATATACACACTAGTGTACATTGATATATTAAACACAATGGTGTGTATTTGTAAATTACATGCACTCGTTATAACAGTGCACATAATACAACATCTACATCACTTTGTTTAAATATACAAACACATTGGTGCTTTAATATAATATATGACGCACGGGTGCATTTTTGGACATTGAACTGGTGTTATTACAATGTACTATATGCGTTGGTGTGTGTGCATCAAAACATACCAACCAATGCATTGGAAATTAATGTATGCATTTATGATATCCCTATTATGTGTAAGCACCGATGTGTTTTATTTATAATATACACACAGGTGCATTTACGTTGTATGTACACACCAATGCATGTTATAGAAATATAAAGCACCAGATAAAAAGCATCTGCTAAAACCTTCAACTACCCAATTTTTTTAGTTGTAGTGAATATATTCATTAACAACCACGCAAAAACCTCTGCTACCAAAATGGATGTTGTAGCGGAAATTTTTTGAACATTTTTTTCCATTCTTGTAACATTGAAAACTTCCACCAGAAGGTGTTTTTCTTCTAGTGATAAATGTTTACTACCCAAACATTCAATAGTATTGTTAGAGTGCTTAGATATTTTTCATATTTAATTCTTTATATTTTATAACATTTGAAATTAATTGGTATAGAAATGTATCCAAATAAATTAACAATAAATAGTTGTCATAAATCACCCAATGAGTAAATACGATCAATTGATTTGATCAATAATAATCATAAAAAATTTGTTAACTTGAAATGGGTTTTGAAACCTAATGCACTTTCATAATTAAAAAAAGATGAAGAAGATAAGATCACTATGGATTTTTGCACCATAGTTATAGTTAAGTATATTGAATATAAAGTTTGTTTAAGAAACAAGTGACAAGTATCATGCACTTTAACTTTACATTGTCCAAAATTGTAGAGTTCTTTGCCTTTGAAAATTAAGATATCAATAGAATCATAAAATTGTAGAGTTCTTTACCTTTTAAAATTAGATATCATTAGAATCATACTTTGTATAGACTAAAAATGACATAATTTAGAAATGTTAACTACCAAATTGATTATATTATTTTTTTTCATAAAATTTACGATGAAAGCAATGGTTTCACTTTTTCTTTCCATGGGGTGTTTTCAATTGAACAAATGGACTAAAGAAGGTTTAGGCATGAAATGGTGGAAAAGAATCACAAATAATATGAGAATAGAAGTGAATATGTGATTTATTCTACAACAATAGAAGTAGTCTAAGAAACACTATAAATAACTAAAGTGTTACTAAATTATTGTAATAGAGGTTAGTTTCAATGTAAGTAACATTGTAAAACAATGACGTCTTATAAATTACACAAGTCAAAGAACAACATAAATGTGAGAGTTTTGCAAATGATAAGACATCATGAAACAAGCTCGAAACCATTGCGATTCACTTAATTGTTTAATTTAAAAACAAAAAATATGCATTACACAATCACATATATTTAAAGTTTTATAGGGAAGTGCATTGTTACATGAGTTTATAGCACTCAATATTGCATGTTATATAGAGTGAGATATTATGGAAACTAGATAAAAATTTGAAGTTGTACAAGATTTTATTCTTCCATAGTCAAAAATGAAAGAAAACATGTTTTCATGGCATGCTGTGTAAATTTTTATTTATAGTATGTGCACTTAAATTAGATAAAAAAATAAGAAGGAAATTATATAAAGATAGAGGGCATTTGTATTTTTTTGTTTAAAAATGTAAACTGTGTTTTGCCAAAAAATAAAATGTGTTTAGTAGTTGGGTAGATAATGCACGGGAGTAAATGAAGTCACTAGGTATTTGATATCATGGACTATGTTGTCCATTAATATTGTAATAGATCCATTCAAGTGCAAGATACATAGCTTGGCCAATGTTAAGACATGTAATGTTTTATTTTTCATATGAAACTGTTGCAAATTATGTGAAGAATTGGTGTAGCAATGGTTTGTTGAATGTAGAATTCATAATTGTTTTGGTTTTCAATTGTGCATTGTAGGCTATGATAATAATGAAAAAGTTTGTCCTAACTGCAATTTGCACAACCTACTAGGACATTTGGTGGAAAAGAAGGTGTTAATATCAAATGGCCGCAAGTTGTGCAAAAAACTTTAAATGGTGACATGCAAAATTTTAGTTCACTCACCATGCGATCAATTTACATTGAATAGGTTTTATTTAATTACAAGTATGATATAATTACAATTACAATTGAAATGGAACATATTCAAACAAATGAAAATAAGAAAGTAATGCAATTTACATTGGCTAAAATTAAACCATTACATAGATGATTCTCTTTGCAGAAGATTCCAAGTTTGTTCAATATGTGTGGTCATTCAAAGGATCAATGGACATTTATAGGACATTGTGGAGGCTATGAGAGCCCCTTGGGCCATTGTTCACAATGCTCTTGAACAAGTACATCAAGGCCAAATTAGAGGTTAAATGTTGTTACATTACATGAAGAAATATCCAAAGGCAGTGTTAAGATAGATACGAAACATAGGTTAAATGAAACATCTATTATTTTATAGTTTTGATAAGTAATTGGAGATATCTTTAGAACAATAATAGAAAGAAAAATCAAGTGAAAATAGTATGGGGAACATATGATATAATAGTAAAATAAAATTGTTGTATTGTTTTGGATTGTCCACCTTTGATCTACAATTCATATTGATAGCTTTTCTCATGACATGAAGTGACAATAACTAATACTAATTCAACTGCATGATTATTGACCACTATAATGACTCCATGCATGATACCACATAGTCCAAGTTGTTCATGTGCATAAACAAAAGGTATGTCTTCTATACTCTTTCATGATCCTAAGACTGTGCAATATTTTGCATCACATATTTTGTATTGGATTTGGTTATAAGCTATGGTGGGCTAAATAATTGCAACAATAAAGGATATTGAATCCCATAGGAACAAACTTAAATTATCAACTAGGTAAATCACAAATTTGTGAAGTGTTGTGAAAAAATTATGCAACCTTTAAGGTTAAAAGGTTACAATAATGAATTTGTATCATTTTATTTTAAGGAATGAGCACAACATTTTTTTAAGTGCATCTTTCCCATATCACGTGTTCTACTATTTTTCAACATAACTCATTTGGTCATAAAATTCCTTTTTCTCATCAACTATTTTTACAAAATCTTATAACTCCTTGAAACTAAAATAATGGTACTCAAAATAAATTACTCAATGGAAAAGAAACTAATTACTGAAAAGTAAATTCAATGCTTTGGAATTAAAACTAATATGCAACACATTGAACAAAACAATAGTTCCTCTTGTGAACCACATGTTCATGGTATGCTAGAGAAAGGATAATCAAGGAAACATGAATATTCTAGCTATTGAATGAAAATAATAATATGGTGAGCTATGAATGTAGATGCAAATATACATACAAAGGTGCATTCACCAACTACCTCTTCAAGCAATCCCTACTTGAGGAGGATTGGTAAATCCCATCTTAGAGAACTTAGATTATCTAAGTGTTAGTTTTTCAGAATTTAATTCATTTTGATCTAGGATCTTAATTGAAAGAACAACATGTACAGCATATCAAGCATAAGAGACAAGAGAAAAGAGACAAGAGACACAAAACATTTTACCGGGGAAAACCAAGAAGGTGAAAAACCCCACAACTTCCTCAGAGATAGAATAAGCATCAATACAAGGATCACCATGATCAAACCCAAGAGATAGACATCTTCAGCAGCATGCTTCTCCTCCACTTGTGCGCACTCCTCCTCTATCTCACTAATGTGAAGTGAGTGAACAATAGAATGTGTAAAATGAGAGAGAGACACTCTCTATTTATACACTAACTTGACTTGACCTTTACTCAACTAGGTCAGCCTCACCTTAACCACTTAACATAATGTTGAATGGGCCCACCCCCACTAGGGTGGTCTAATAAACCTTTGACCCACATGACTCATGCAGGGCCAACCCCATCAAGGTGGTCTAATAACCCATCAAGTATAAGTTACGACACTTAAAATATAACTGATGACACTTCCAATTGGAGGAATAATACATCTTCATTGGGGATACAAAAAAAAGTATAAATACAACATACAAGTGAATATCTTCCGAAGTTACAAATACATCAACACTCCCTCTTAACTAGGAAGGTATTCTCTTGACACAAGTCATCAATACACATAGGCACAAGTCTTTAATTCTGGAGCTAGATCATCGTCACTAGATCATGGAGCATCATCATCATCACTGCTGTTGTACTTGTCATCTCGATCATTGGGCTATCTATGAATTATTCTCTTCATAGGAAGTTCTACAAAGCCAGCACTTTTTCATGCTAGATGTAGGCCCACCACCTGCAGGTCTTCATCATCACTAGCCATACTATGGAATCCTCAAGACTTATTACGTGCGTCACAAAACCTCAAAAGAGTATCCCAGGATCCTTTATGTGCCTAAGCATGACCAATAAGATCTCCCAAGGTGCTATTATATGTGAGCCCACCACAAAAACTCAAAAGAGAATCCCAAGACTGATTACAGGCACACATCCCAACCTATCGGATCTCCCAGGGCGCTATTATATGTGGTCACCACAAAACCTCGCAAGAGCATCCTGGGAATGATTACGGGAACACAGCCCAACCTATCGGATCTCCTAGGGCGATATTATATATGGTCATGGAAAAACCTTGAAAGAGCATCCCAGGACTGATTACGAGCACACAGCTGAACCTATCAGATCTCCCAGGATCTTTTACATGCAACTGCACAACCTGTCCATGGCCACGGAATATCATCTTGATACTCATGATCATACTGATCATGTCATCTCATCGTCCACAAAGCACAAACCAGATGCACATCACACAGCACTTACATTCACCGGCATGGGAAGACACACTTCAACCATCCGTGAAAGGCTCAACACTTATATCTACGCCATGGGAAGACACACTTCAACCATGTGAGAATGGCATCGCACTTATATCCATAGCCATGGGAAGACACACTTCAACCATGCTAGGAATGGCATAGCACTTATATTGCTACCATGGGAAGACACACTTCAACCATGCTTGAATGGCACAACAATTATATCACAGCCATGGGAAGACACACTTCGACCATGTTGGAATGGCCCCAACCCTTATATCTGCACCATAGGAGGACACACCTACCACCATGTGAGAATGGCTTAAGTGCATCCGTGTCTTTAGAACTCATCACACATGATCCAACTGATCATGCAATGCATTCACCTGATACATATCATCAGATATGATCATCCTGATCATCATCATAGCATCGTCCTGATGCATATCATCCAAATCATCATCCTTATACTCATCACACATGATCATCCTGATCATCGTCACTGCATCGTCCTGATGCATATCATTCAGAGCATTGTCCTGATACTCATCACACATGATCATCCTGATCATCATCACTGCATCGTCCTGATGCATGTCATCATACATGATCCAACTGATCATACAAAGCATCCAACTGATGCATATCCAAAGAAGTAACTAGAGCATCATCCAGATGCTCATCACACAATGCTTACATGCACAACCATGGGAAGGATCCTTCTCTCACCATGCTTGGAATGGCTCCTGCAAATGTGTCCATCACTTCTTCCTCGAAGTATCTTCAATCCGAAGAACACCAAGCCTCTCTCTGAAGTACTCAAACTTCACTCAGGCTAGTGGTTTCGTCAACACATCCGCAACCTACTCATCCATCGCAATATACAGGAGCTTCACTGCTCCTCTCTTCACCATATCCCTGATAAAGTGATATTTGATCTCAGTGTGCTTCGACCTGTCGTGGAACACTGGGTTCTTAGACAGCTTCACACAACTCTGGTTGTCACAAAAGATACCAGTAGCCTCCAACGGGAGATCAAATAACTCATACAGTAGCTTTCAGAGCCATACTTCCTCACAACTAGCCAAACAAGCTGCAACATACTCTGCTTTGGCTGTACTCAGTGCTACGTAGGACTGCTTCCTGCTAAACCAAGAGATCACACCTGATCCCATACTAAAGCAGCACCCATAAGTGCTCTTCCTATCTGCAACACTACCTGCCCAATCTAAATCAACATAACCCTGCAGGTTAAACTTTTGATTCGCATCATACTTGAGCCCATAATCAATTGTACCCTTTAGGTACCTCAGAATGTGATTTACAACAACCAGGTGAACACCTCTGGGATCCATCAGGAACTAGCTCAATGTGTTTATCACAAAGAAAATATTTGGTCTCGTGTTCTTCAGGTACATCAAGGACCCAATCATCTGACGATACACAGTGACATCAACCAGATCAAATGAAGCATCACACAGTAGCTTCAGGTTCGATGCCATAGGTGTGGCCATGGCCTTGCAGTCCATCATCCCGAACCTCTTCAGGATCTCTATTGCATACTTTCCTTGTCCCAGGAAGATTCCATTTGCACTCTGCCACACCTCCATGCCTAGAAAGTAGGGCATCATCCCAAGTCCTTCATCTTGAACTTGGAAACAAGCTTGATCTTGTAGATCCACTTGGAAGTCACAACAGACTTCCCTTCTTGTCTCGGGACCACATCCCAGACATCATTCTTCATGATCGACCGATACTCCTCGATCATGGCATTCTTCCATTACTGCATCCCGGATCCTGGGAACTTCATATTCTTCAATATCTTCAATAGATAGTTTTTATTTGATCTTCATTGCTGGAACAAATGTTGTAGTCCTTCTTTTTTAGTGATGGTACACGGTCTTTCCTACAAGACAAGTCCAATTACATGATTAGAAACTTCTCATAGTTTTTCAAAAACACATTCTTATGCATAAAGACATATGTCATACAGTCATGCAATTATCTTGGCCAATGTTTCAATACAACATTTATCCATATTCTGTAACTTTCTAGATGCCTTCCATCTCTACCAGAACATTGTTAAGAGTGTGCACAACTCCCAACATATCAGCAAAGAGGTTTCATTCTAGATAAGTAGCAATGGAATGTTGTACAGTACCATAGGCCACTTACCCATTATTTGCATATTTAGTAGTATCTTGTTCATTAATGCAACTTTTCTAATATGCATGATACATATCCTAAATCTAGGAACATAAGTATGTACATGACTGGACAACATCATTTAAGTAATCATAAATACAAGAAATGACAATTCGAATACTTATCTTTGTTTAGTTGTAGGGTGGACTCCCTCTCAATCTTTGCTTCCTTGCAGGAACTACTGGAGTGTGCTCCCTCTTGATCTTTGCTTCCTAGATTACCTATCCTTGAACTTATATCCATCCTGGACCACTATGCATGCTTAAGTGTGCACTAGTGTCATCCTCAATATCTCATACACAATCAGACATCTATTAGTATAATCTCAATACTATCAAAACACTATGTTCCTAAAATATGTATGGTCATGATCATAGGTAATAAGCATAAGTATTCAAGGTTTCAGGAAAGACTTATTTTACTCATGCATATTCTTATTTGACCATAGGACTCTTTTGGTTAGTCATATCATCAATCAAAGTAAGAAATATAATATGCATAAACCCTTGATTACCAAAACTTCTAACTTCAAGAATACACATTATCATTTATACAAAAGTATAATATCCTAACACAAGGTAGGATTATAATCTTGATATAGGAAAAACATACCTGGTTTTCATGTTTTCTAGTTATGTCTAACATACCTAAACAATGTCTTCTTGTTCTCTTTAACGACTTTTGCTTAGTAACCCGCATAACTCATAAGTTAACCATTGTAGAACCAAATTATACATACCTCGTAAGTAGATCATCTATGTGATCCATGACAATGGATGAATCTTTGTCTTCATGTCACCATGGTCATATGTTCTTGAACTAGAACATGATTTGTCTTTCTAGATGTGCCTTTCATATTAGCGAACAACATCATCCTCATACAACACCACAATGCATTAGTACAATCATAAGTGTTATAACCTTAATCAATGAATATCTTCTATCATGCATTCATATTTTTATTAAGGTGATACGACAAGTCTAAGATTAGTCAAGATTGTACTAACCTTAATGATGACAAACATATCATAAACTTAATCATGAACAGAATTCAAAACATACCTATAAGTCATACGTGTTGATATTGCTTGTAATCTTCTTATGTAAGGCCTTAGCCTCATCTCCCTCTGAAACAGGAATTTCTTCACTTATGCAGGTGAATAATCCATTCTCTTATAGGATTAACCCAATCCACTTTGATTTGCTGAAACTGGATTTGCTGAAATTGCCTTTTAGATTTCCGGATTCACTAGGGAGGACCCTTAATTAGGGTTTGATTTTCCCAGAGCTTCACCCAACCAAAAGGTTTGATCCAAAGCTCTAAACTTCGATTTCCTTAAGGAGCTTCCAGCCATGGTCACAGAATTCAAAAAATTCCAACTTTTGTAGAAGCCCTAATTTTCCACTTTTCCGATCAAAGTCTCGAACTAGAGTTTGATCAAGCCCGGCCTTCTTCCCAACCAAAAAATTCAATCTTGGTCTCTAAATTTTGATTTTGATGAGGAGCATCTAGCCATGGTCTCCGATACAAAAAATTTCAACATTCTCCGAAACCCTAAATTCTCGGAGCCATGAATGAAGGTGCTCAAAATCCAATTCTGTTTTGACAGAAATATGCACCTGATTGTTTCTGGTGTAACTATGAAATTTTTGACCTCTAGGGTCTGAAAATTCGGCCTGTGGTAGCCTGTCCTATTAAATTTCCAACACCACAGGTCTGACCTCAAATGGATTCTCTGAGAGAGAGTTATGCCAAGTGTCGCAACATGACCTGTTTATGGGATAAAACAAGAGAGCGAACTTGTACAGAGTGCCACATGTCACTGGTTCAATTTCAGCCTCCAAAAATTGTACCTGTGAGTACAGTCCATGCCCTACCTGCCACTTTTTACGAAATTTCATTTGGAGATTCCTAGCCCAAGTTGTGACCTTTTTTCCTAGGTCACATGTTTATGACTAAGATTTGGGAGAGGCACAAACCCTATATTGTACAGATTATAAATCTAAAATTACAATGAATTAGAGGCTCTCCTTTGGACACAAGGTACATGGGATCTTATCTTCGACCTGTAAGATTTTTAGATCCCGAAACTTGTCCAAAATGAATTTATAGTGAAAGTGCTATAATGACTGGTTTTTTCTATATCAAGCCCTAACTTCGCAAGTGCAACAAGTGTCATAAATGCCATACAATGCCTTCTTTCAGGCTAGCTCTGACACCATGTTAGTTTTTCAGAATTTAATTCATTCTGATCTAGGATCTTAACTGAAAGAACAACATGTACAACATATCAAGCATAAGAGACAATAGACAAGAGACACAAAACATTTCACCAGGGAAAACCAATAAGGTGAAAAACCCCACAACTTCCTCAGAGATAGAATAAGCATCAATACAAGGATCACCATGATCAAACCCAAGAGATAGACATCTTCAGCAACATGCTCCTCCTCCACTTGTGCCCACTCCTCCTCTCTCTCACTAATGCGAAGTGAGTGAACAATAGAATGTGTAAAATGAGAGAGACACACTCTCTATTTATACACTAACTTGACTTGCCTTTACTCAACTAGGTCGACCTCAACTTAACCACTTAACATAATGTTGACTGGGCCGACCCCCACTAACGTGGTCTAATAACCCTTTGACCCACTTGACTCTTACAAGGCCGATCCCATCAAGGTGGTCTAATAACCCATCAAGTATAAGTTACGACACTTACAATATAACTGACAACACTTCCAATCGGAGGAAGAATACATCTCCGTTGAGGATACAAAAAAAAGTATAAATACAATATACAAGTGAATATCTTCTGAAGTTACAAATACATCAACACTAAGAATATTAATAGTCTTTTATTTCATCAACGAACTTAAAAATTACAAACTAAATAATGTATCTCTCTAACCCTAGTTGTATGTAACTGAAAATATACTACTATCTACCTATTTCGAGATGTAGATAAGCATATTTATACTAAAGAGGCCTTTTATTCCTCAAACCTATTGAGGAACTCCAAATATGTATACTAATAGTCTTACCCTTAGAATTTAAAACATTGTCTTCATCAACTATAGTATCTTGTTGAGGAATGGGATTCTAGGGTACATGATCCTTCTTTGAAATTGGGATGGATGGCCTACTAGAGATTTTGTAGATCCACTCTTAATCTTGGTAAACTACATTGATGATATATTATGGTGTGCATGGCCATTCCTCATCTTGTGGGGATGGATACTTGTGGAATTTATGTTTTTGTAGCCCCTTATATCTTCATATTTGGGCCACAAAGGTAAGTGAACCATTTATTCGCTATTTTTTGTTAGTTGTAGTGTTTTGATCCTTCCTTAGCTTGTGGGTACATATGTGTTGTGGAATATAAGGGATGTTTGGGATGTTTTCTCCTGCTTGACCTTTCTATTTGGTGTATCTAGGACATGTGTTAATGTAGTGCATCGAATGTTGATGATAGTTAAAACAACCTTTTTTCAATGGTAGCGGTCAAGCCTATGTAAATAAAAACTTCATCAATAAACAAATAATTATACCTTACTCATCAAAAAGAAGGAAAAATAAATAATATTCATATAGAAACTCATAAAATACCATCAAAATTAACCATTGTAAGTAATTAATCAACAAACTCTCAATGGCTACAAAAATGGTTATTACAATAATTATCAAGCTCAATAATGGGAAAACGTCAATAATCTAAAAAGGTAAATGGATAAACATAATGCACAAGATTATCTAATTCAAGATTCCAACATACCCCTCAACTTAGATATTTGTGCTTCCTCGTGTTAAAAAAAGGGGAGAAATAATAAAAGAAGGAAATTCTACTATGGAATAAGTTATGTATGTCTCTCCTACTACTAATTGTTGCTTTCACTAACTTCTTTCTCTTGTTTTTTCCTTCCTTATGTTTCTTGTTTTTCTATTGTTGTTGAGTTTGAGAAGAATTATGGAGTGTTTCTCATTCCAACCAATAAGAGTACTATTTTTCCACCTATGTTATATCTTCTTCTATAACATTCTATGTCGTGAATCATTCATCTCTAAAATCATAGGCCATGGGATAAGTATCAACATCCTTTGGATAACCTAAAAACTAGATAATTCCCTTTAAGATTTCCTTTTTAACCTCAATATCAAGTTCAACTAAATGTCTAAAATGTGGAATGGGGTGTATCAGGTGGGGGAATATAATATTGAATTCAATCTAATTGAGGGTGATCCTCTTGATTCCCCAAATATACAATCCAACCCTATAGAGTGGTATCTTGATCCATGGAAATGATTGTGGTTCTATTTTTTGTATCTCCTTTGTTAATTCATACCACCTCATTTTTGCACTCCTCAACACCTCATTTATGGCAATGTTGATGAGTCTATTGTAGAGTGCACCAACCTCTAGTTCCCTTCTTTCCAACATTAATAAGGAAGGAAGTTGAATTCACTATTAGTTGTACATGATTATTTCAAACTCACTTGGTTTGCACATTCTCCTCTCACCTTCAACGCTGCTATCATCTCCTTGGCTTTATGGCACTTTGTAGTTTTCATGGGGGGGTTCATTAAGTAGGCAATATTATAGCATGTGAGTTCATATTGGGGGATTTAATACTCTCTCTCTCTCTCTCTCTCTCTCTCTCTCTCTATATATATATATATATATATATATATATATATATATATATATATATATATATATATATATATATATTGTTTAGTATATAGGGGTCAAGGGGAATTTTTAACACACACACACACACACACACACACGCACACATTATGGGATTTTATAATTATGTATATAGGGGTTTGATTATGGTATTGGGGGTTTCAATAAGTACTATGTGTTTGAAGTTGGTGTGATTTTAACTATGTGTGAAGTCAAATTAGTGTTTGAATAAGTATGATCTATGTGTGAAGGTGGCACGAATATAATTGTGTTTGCAATTAGAGTGGTGCTTGAATAGATATGATATGCGAGGGAGGGTTATGTGATGTTGATTGGAACTACTATGTATGAATTCAACATGTGGTTAAGGGGTTGTTCCCCATCTTGAAATATATGCTCTCACTAAGATTTCATATTTCACCCTATAAGGTTTCTAGGGTTTGTAAGAGTTGTGTCATGTCACCATACTAAGGTTAAAAATAAAAATGGGTATTAAAAATGTCACAGGAAAATTGAATACCTAGGATACCTAAAGAAAATATTGATTGTTTTAATTGGTAAGGTGTATTGGAAGGGGGTTCAACAAAAGGATGTTTTGAGTCATTCCTTACTATCTAGTGAAATTAGGGTATTCTTTAATATGCTATGAATGCATGTGCTATGTCATAGGTTCATAGAGGGAACCCCTTGAGGTAGTTGTGAACTTAGTGGTTTAATTCTATAGCGAGGACACGTATTACCTGAGGTAAAAATCCTCAATATTGGGGTTTGGTGACGATATTAAGATCTGTTGCAAAACATAAATATAAAGGTAGTGCTCATGGAGGATATTTCTTGTTTCGGGGATAATGTCAAAATACAATTCATGGAATTTCCAAGGATTTATGAAAATGTTTTCATCTAAGAGACACAACACTAAATATGGAACTTATGCCACTGCTCCTTTAGGTATATAATGTAGACTTTAGGTTTTCTACAATATATCATTTCATTAGAATTCTTGACAATATCTTTACTTACATTTGTTAATATCCCGATTACGTAGCTGTTTGGTCTATGTTTCAGTGATTTGTCCAGGTTCCAATATGACTCTTCCTTCTTCATCAAGCTCGAGCAAGATTGTTTGAATTAGAATCTTTTATCCTATTACATTATTTAAGCAAGAAATGTGGAAAACTAGATGCACTCTTGAAGATGAAGGGAGCTCCAATTTGTAAGCCATACTACCAATCTTCTGCAACACTTTATAAGGACCATAATACTTGGTTGCTAATTTATTGTGCTTATTTAGTTGCTTGAGGAACATCTGCTTGTAAGGTTGTAGCCTTAGAAATACCCAATCCCCTTCTTCGAAACTCCTTTCACTCCGATGTTGATCAGCTTGTTGTTTCATCCTATTTTTTGACATAGCTAGGTTGTCCTTAAGTATCTGGAGAACTTCTTGTTGGTTCTCTATGTGATATTCCACGACTTGAAATTTAGATTTTACCTTTAAGGGAGATGTGATAGATGGAGGTTGGTACCCATAAAGTGCCATAAATGGAGACATTTTTGATGATGTATGGAAGGAAGTATTGTACCACCATTCTTCCAAAGATAACCATTTCACCCATTGTGTTTGTTTATCAGATGCAAAGCAATGAAGATATCCTTCCAAAAATTTGTTCACTATCTCAGTTTTCCCATCAAATTGAGGATGATAAGATGAATTGTGATCCAATTGGGTACCTAAACAAGAAAATTATCTAGTCCAAAATTTTCCAGTGAAAATTGGATCTCTATCGCTTACAATAATCTTTGGATTTCCATGTAACTTCTAAACCGTTTCCAGAAAATATGCGGCTACTATACTTGCATTAAAAGGGTGAGAGAGTGCACAAAAATGTGCATACTTATAGAGTCTATCAACAACCACCATGATAACATTCTTTACTTCTGAATTGGATAGAATTATGATAAAATCCATTGAGACATCTTCCTAGTTCCGGCAAGGTATGACTAATGGTTGTAGAAGTCCTGGGGTCTTAACTGTTTCCACCTTATTCTGTTGGAAAACCAAGCATTTGGCCACGAACATTTGAACATCATATTTAATACCTTCCCAAAAAAATTCCTTCTTAACCCTGTGGTATATTTTTAGGAATTTGGAGTGCCCACCTATAGGAGAGGTGTGTAATTCTGAGAGGACCTTTTGTTTGAGTTGGGAGTCTTTGCATAAATATAAGTGATCCTTATACCATAGTGAGTCATTTTTCCACACATAAGTATCTGATACACTTGGATCATCATGTAGATTTTGAATGAGCGTCCACACAGATACATCATTTTTCCATTCTTCCCTTGCTGCTGCTACCCAATCGAGTTGTAGAATGGAAATTGCACAAAGCAATGGCCCAACATCTTGAACTTTTCTAGAAAGCGCATCTGCCACCACATTATGTTTCCCTTTTCGATAGATGATTTCAAAGTCATATCCCAACATCTTGGTTACCCATTTATGTTGCTCTTTTGAAGACAATATATTTTCCAAGAAGTATTTAAGAATATCATGATCTGTTTTGACCTTGAAGTGTCTACCTATTGGTAAGGATGCCATTTCTTAAGAGCATGTAGAATTGCTATCATTTCCTTCTCATAAATGGGCTTCTGTAAGTGATTTCCCTTGATTGGATGACTTGTGAAAGCAAGCAGGTGTCCTTGTTTCATTAGAACAACACCAATGCCATTTCCTAAAGCATCACATTCTACAATAAATGTTTTAGTGGAGTATGGTGTCCAAAACATGACCTTTGCACATTTCCTCCTTAAGTTGTTTAGAAGCTTGAGTTTCCTCTAGAGTCCAAGAAAGTTCATCTTTCTTCAATAATGCTATTAGAGGTGATGTTATTATTCCATAGTTCTGAACAAAATTGTGGTAGTACCCTATCGAACCTAAGAATCCTCGAATATTCTTCAGGGTTTTGGGAATCGACCAGTCCATCATGGCTTTAATTTTTTTGGAGTCTAACTTGACACCTTCCTGAGATACAATATGACGACCCCAATATTCTACCTCCTTTACCCCAAAGAAACATTTGGAAGATTTTTCATATAGTTGTTGCTCCTTTAGTAGTTGTAGTACCCTATCAGCATGTTGAACATGTTCTTCCCAAGACTTGCTATAGATTAGTATATCATCAAAGAATACTAGAAATTTTTTTCTAAGGAAAAGCTTGAAAATGGAATTCATCAAACCTTGAAATGTGGAAGGCACATTCGTGAGACCAAATGGCATGACCAAAAATTCATAATGACCTTCATGACTTCTGAATGTTGTTTTTGGAATGTCTTCCTCCTTCATTCTAATTTGATGATCTCCGGAACGAAGATCCAACTTTGTGAAGAAAACTGCTCCATGTAATTCATCTAACAATTCATCAATGATAGGAATGGGAATTTTATCTTTAATGGTGATCTTGTTGAGCTCTCTAAAATATGGATACATACGCCATGATCCATCTGGTTTGTGTACCATTACCACTGGTGCTGAGTAAGAACTTTGGATAGGCCTAATTATGCCGACCTCTAAGATTTATTCAACCATATGCTCAATTTCACTCTTTTTTCCTTAGGGGTATCTCTAAGGTCTGATGTTAGGAGAAACACTTACCGAATTAAGTGAATAACATGATCAAAATCTCAAACAGGTGGAAGACCTTTTGGAATATCTTCAAATACCTTGGAATGCTTATCCTTCACTTGAGATCTATGGAAATATGATACTTATATGTTTGAACATCTAATGAGCATAATTGTGCAATTTGTCATGTCCCCAAATTTTGCATTGTGTCACAATGGCCTAAGCCACTTGGCCATGTTCATGATAGTTTTCCAAATTGGTGCTAAGGGTCAAATAATTGCCAAGCATGATGTCCAAGTTAGTAATAATGTAAAATTGGATCCAAATGGACAAGGTGGGTCACATGAAGAGAAAATTCCCAATTCAAGGTTTGTAATTTCCCCATCCAAATAAACAATCATGGAGGGAACATTCCATTAACTTACTAGTTCCCTAGGTTGGGGGTGGAAGCATCAAAATTTGGAATAAGAAAGCTACAAGACCCAAAATGACCTTAGAATTACAAATTCACATTAAATGGTTCAAATAAATAACAATAATAAATAAAATAAGGTGTCATTGGATCATGAGGGAACATAAGAGGTTGTGGGACCCACATGTGGCAAGATTCCCCGGTACACTTGGCATCTTCTCTCACCAATTCGATTCCAAGGTGGAGGGTAACGTACTTGGGGGAGTTGAAGAGGAATTATTCATGGAATGAATCTAGGAAGTTCGAATTGGAGTGGAAGAGTAAATCCCATGGAAGAGGAAGAGGCATCATAGAGAAGTTGTGACACTTGTAGCTAGATTCTCGGGCATCTATGACAACAATCATGGAGAATCTATGACAAATATGACAAATTCAGACCTGATTGCAGGCCTATGACACATATGACATATTAGGGCTAAAAATAACCACCAAGAGGGAACATTGGGGGAGTTATGGTCAGCCAATATTCCCCATTCTAATTGGGTGAAGAGGAATGCAAGAAAGAAGTGGACAAGTGTCTTCTATGAGAATCTCTCCCTAACTCGAGTTGAGTGAAGAGTCTTGGAGGGAATTCTAGCTATGGATTCCATTGAAGGTTAATAAAAGAGGAGGATCACAAAGGAGATAATATTTTTCTTAGTTTTCATTTGCATCTTTTCAATTTGGGAGAGCTTAACTTGTCCTTGCATGGTGGATGTTTATCCTCCTTTCCCTAGGACCAATTTTGTGGGTGAAAGATTCATATCCAAGTTGTTTGGAGGAGAGGCGATTCATACCCCTCAATAGAGATTCATGGAGATTTTTTTATGTAGGTTCGACCCCCCTTTGAGTTCGAGGCCATGTCCTATCTTCTTTCTTTACTATCTTTCTCTGAAAACTCTCTCAATGTCCATATATAAGTGTGATGGCGTATTCATAGCTGCATAAATATTGTGGTGACTGATATTTTGACTTCATTGTTATGTTATTTGATGTATATAATTTAATGAACTGCATATGAGAACCATAGCTTGAATTACAATACATTCAATGTAATATCTCCAAGCAAAATCATGTTTCGAGCTAGTTTCCTCACTAGTTTTACATGGTGTTTTTGTGATGAATTTGTATCTGTTTGATATCATATATTTTATGGGTTTTAACTTAGGTTTTGAGCTGCATATAGAGAAATATTAATGACCTAAATTTTGTGTGCAAACCCTTGGAGTTTTGCTAAAATTTTGTGCATTAAAATTTATGATCTTGTTGACCATTTTCTCACTATTTCGATGCCATTCAACCTGTTGTTTTTTGGGAGTTGTAGAAAACCCTAAAAACTGATCTAATGTTGCAATTGGGTTTCCCTTGAGTTCCTTTGTGAGTGACAAGTCTCATATCATAAAATAAGGAAGTTCGTACAGTGTTTGGGATGCCAAAAATTCATTAGTCTAATGGGGTTTTCAACTATCCAATTCAACTAGTTTTATTCCCCTTCCTTCCTCCTTGAGAATTGAGAACCATGGAAGTTTCTACTAAGTGTATAAAGGTATAAGTGTTTAATTAGGGTTCCTTAAGTCCTCCCAAGCCCCTCCATACAAAATTCGAAAGCATTTGGGAGCATTTGGGATAGTTTGGGGTTTCATTAGTTTAAGGTTCGAAAATCATTAGAGGAAATTTGAGGTTTAAAATGGGCCTCCTAAGGAAAATAATAAAAGAATAGTTAAAATAATGAAGTAATAGTTAAAATAATAAAATAGTATTTATTAAGTTTGGGGGAAGAAAGAAAAAAACTACGTTTTTGTTCATATTTTCAACATATCTTCCTTTTTTTCCTCAAATTTCAAGTGGGAGCAATTGCTGGATGCAGAATTAAATTCTGCATCCAACGAGTACCCACACTGCATAGTTTTGACAGACCCTGCTGCCCCAAAAAAAGAAATGTCTGAAAAAATGTGATGATGATGTCATCATCACGTTTTTTTTTCAGGCATTTCTTGCTTTTGGGGTAGCGGGGTCCGTCCAAACATTAGGGGAATTTTAAGGTAAAAAATGGGCCTCAAAAGAAAAAATGTACTATCAAAATCAACTTTTAAAAAACCAATCACATTCTAGAGGATGACATCATCTATAATAGTTGAGGTGGCATTGGTTGTAACATACCCATTACTTGAAAAATTTTATGTTTGAGAAAAACATTATCTTAACTTTTATTGTAAAGTTTTATATTTGGCCAATTAGCGAAGGATGACTGTAATTGCACAATATTATTATTTAATAAAATAAAATAGGAGACACTCACCCAAAGAGATTGTTGAAAGAGCGTTTACTGACCCACTAGGTGGAATGGAATCTGGGGTAGAAGGTAATGGACAAGTGGCAGCATCAGGAACTCAGTAACTAGCTATTGTTATGGGACAACTCCCTTGAATTGTGGTCAAAGTTCCCTGAAAGATGGGACTAGAGCTTGATGCTCATTTATTTGGAAATTAGCCACTAAAAGACCTAGGCATCTTTATAAGCCATCGAATTTGAGTAGAGGTTCACACTTTTTCTAACGAGAAAATTTACCTTGTGGTTATGCTATATGCACACAAGAGATTCGATGAGGGGAAGCTATGTTTTGAGTTGTAGTGTAAGTCTGTTTCACTTATGCTGAGTGCATAGTTTCCTGCTGAGTGCAGAGGTTTATTTTGATGTGTATTGCAAGTCTCCATTGATTGTTGGAAGTACAACCCGAGTGCCTTACTTCTACACAGAGTCTTCTACCTAGTGGTTCAGTAAACATGCTCGGGGGTCCAAAGGAGCAAGTGATATTGGTTGCTTCTTCTGGAGAAGGTTCGGAGGAACAGGCCTCTTTGGGTGTTTGTCTACTTGTTATTTCATTTCCTAAGTAGCTATAAATTATTTTCTATAACTGTTGATTTAGGATTTATCAGCTGAATATTGATAGTTATTATCATGCAGAAGTAAATGTTTGATTTTTTGAACTAAATATGATTCTGTAAATAGTTGAAGAAGTTGTATGAAATGATAGAATAAATTACTTCCCTGTATTTTTCCACGCATTGTCCTTGTGCCGTACTCTAGTACAGGGAAGAGTGTTTAAAAATAGATAAATGATATGCAATAGATAGAATGATTGAATAGAAAAAATCTATTATGTTTCCTGTATTCCTTTATCTATTTCATTTGCAAATAAAATCTCTTTGTTTCAATCATAGAAAAACACAGTAACATTTATTCTATTCATACATGGTAATGTCATTTCATTTGCGGTAATAGAAATAAAGATACATAAACATTTGCATATTTCTGCATAAACCTAAGGTTCAGTTTAGGTTAACTATTTCTTTGCAGAAGACCAATAATATAAATAGGCTCTTACTATTTTCTTTTCATCTAAACTTCCTATTAAGATATAATAGTATTCTGCATTTTATACACTATCAGGATCGAAACATTTACTTTGGACTCACATAAATAATTATGACTTGAATCTATTGCAAATTTAGATCAAAAATATAAATAAAATAAACACAGAACAACTTTTATTTGAACGAATGTCCTAAGTTTCAAACCCTTATTGTTTATACAACTATGCTAATGAGAACAGTAACTAGTGTTGAGTAGGGTTTTCACAACCAACTTATGGACATAACCCTAAACTATTCTAAAATATAGACAACATCTCAACAAGTGTTCAAATAAGGCATTATACCCTAGCTAACATACATACAATTACCATATCATTATGTTAAACATATAGAATACTTCGAAAAAACCTTAATGTCGAAGCATCCAAAAGGAATTACGACAGGATGGAGTCATGGGTTCGACCCACTTGAATTACCAAAATGTACAATCAGAACCAAACACTTTTACCACAAAGTCTTTCAACCATTTCTCTCAGAATTATCAAAATGACGATAGCAAACAAATCTCTTATAACCTTTCAAAAACACAATGAGAAACTTTGTTTCGGTTACAAATAGTCATCATCCATTACTGCTGAGAGCTCTAAAAACTGTAACTGTCCATTACACAAAAACCTAGCAACATCTGGAAATTACAGTACATCGAAAAGCAACAACACGAGGTTGAAACCCCCAATAGTATTCCTAAAACAACATCAAAGTTTCGAATACAATAACAGTTATCAACTTTTATTTCATCAAATGACCAAGGGTAAAACCCTTTGCATGATTGTTTACACTTATCAAACTTGTTACACAGTAAAACCTTGAAGAGCCCACACAGAGGTAGGTTGAGGATTCTATCCTCCCTAACTTTTGCCTTACGGCTTAAAAGAAGGTTACAACGCTGGTAATACCAAGCTAAAAACCAAACAAGGGCATACACTCTTTCTAGGATGCACCTATAGGTAATCACCGAGGCTTACTAGTTTACAAGCCCATCTTCCACCTTGTTTCAACCATAGGAAGCCAAAGCTGAGAAGTACCTACCACAAAGCAAACAACATGGTTAAAAATTGGAAGACGAAGCTCAGACAAAACTCATACAGTTATACATTATCAACCTTCGCAGGATAGTAATAAAAGAACTAAACTTACATGAAAGGAACCTTGTCTCGAAAATGAATACTCCAACAACCGGCGAGTTCCAGAGTCATACAAACCACTAAACAAGTGCAACAATCCCCACTGCAGTTATGGCTCGGCTCTTAACACTTGGTAGTGACATTTTTCTTCTACAGGTCACGGTATCAAACCTTGGGAAGGTGCCTTCAAAAACCTGTTATGAAACCCTAAAGACCCGCAAGCCTGTCGGCCTCTCCATCACTCCACTACTAGAAAAAAAAATAAATGCATGGGGTTATGCCTTGGTCGAGTTTATCCCAAAAGCAGTTAGGGTTAGCACCGTAACCAAGAAGACCACGTGAAGACCTGCCACAGGGATGCCATTAGGAATTCCACTATATTACACTTTAATGAACTTTAAATAACCACAGCTACCACAAGTACGTAGCACTTGCGAGCATAACCATGCAACAAGGTTATGGATCGTCCTCCTATATAGTTAAAACATTTCAATATTAATATAGTAAGGTCACCAAATGTCCAAAGTCAAACCACTATCTTATATTTTATCCAAGTGTTACGCCATTGCATAATGTCCAAAGTTAAGATTTTGACCATCGACATGGGAGACTTATAACCATAAAATAACATAGTTTGTTTCATCAAATAAACTTTGCATATTGCCAACCTTTGCAAGGAATAGCTAAAGTATTACGTAAGACTTATATTGAATTAAGTCTTTGTATATGGTATAAAGACCATTAAGCACATATCAAAACTATTGCATAGATTATGATTACAATGCTCTAGCAATATAAATACCTATGGTTTAAATTAATAGAGGAGAATGCATATAGAGTATAGATTACAACTATAGACATTTGTTGAGTCATCTTATACATAGGTTTATGCATATAGTGTGAAAAATCCAAAGATAGGTTAGTATTATATGGTTTATGCATATAGTGTGAAAAATCCAAAGATAGGTTAGTATTATATTGCTAGAATCTAAGCATTGATTATGCCTCTTTTAATATGAAATCAAATACACGGTATACTTCCTAGGTGTAGGATTTAAATACTTAAACATGAAAACAAAGTTCTAATACTTTCCACAAGTAGTTGATACAAGACAACGTATTAGAAATAAACATACAATTTGAGATTTAAAAACATTTAGAACTATTTAAGCAGAATAAGAATGCAGATTATAACTAGAGGATAAACTAGATTAGGCCTCACCCTGTAATACTTCAAGTTACTCTAATTCCTTTTTATAACATTGATGGCTAACCGAAGTTAGATAGGACCTCTTACACACTTCGAAAACGGTATTGCTCTTATCTGCAATCTACGACAGAAGTTCAAATGCTTTAGCTAAAATAGCTAAGTAAGCCTCGGGGTGTCCATAGGACCCCTTCATCATCAACAAGAAAAGTAAACAGTTAGTACATATAATGAATTCGGTACTATGTCAAATCTGTAAAGTACCGATAGCTACATAAGGAAACTTAACTGATCTAGGATGCATGAATTGAGATAACAACATCGAACAATAGAATACTATGGATATAAAACATTTCACGTATTTCTTAATACATCATATATACATAATCGACATAACATATCTAACACAGTTTGACGTCTAGTCAAATGAACTAACATTTATTATACTTCCGCACAGTATTTATAGCACTTAATACTACTCTGAAAAATTTTAATTTTTTGTGATTTTCGGGATGTTACATTGGTTGAGTTAAAAATGCTTATTTGTCAAATTCTAAATAGTGAATAAAAACCCATAGTTGACCATATCAGTGTTGTAAGTAAAGTACTCATAATAGTAAAATGTACTAAAATACTTTAAAATACTTTAAAAAAATACTCTTTATGTGTCAATATAAAATATGTAAATTACAAATACCAAAAAAGCGAATGCTTTATTCAAAATCAAAACTATAAAATTACTTTTCATTATATAACATATATTTTTAAATAATAAATTATTAATACTAAAAAAATTAAAATTTCTATTCAAAATCATATAACTAATTTACATTATATAATATATAATTTTAAAACTTTATTTAAATAAATTATAATATATAGATAAATTTACATTATAATGATAATGTATAATTTATAATAATTTACAATATATTGATGAAGTTTTAAAACCTTATGTAAAATACGTACTATTAAACTAAAATCAAAATATGTTTATAATATATAATTTAAAATTATTTTAAACTTTAAAAACCTTATTGAATTCAACTAAAATCAAAATATGTTTTAATTTATAATATATAATTTATAATAATTTACAATATATTGATGAAGTTTTAAAACCTTATGTAAAATACGTACTATTCAACTAAAATCAAAATATGTTTATAATATATAATTTAAAATTATTTTAAACTTTAAAAACCTTATTGAATACGTACCATTCTATCTTAATGTTTGGCATAATTGATAGAATATTTAAACTTTTAAAAATTTGGGATTTAAACTTTTTAAACTTTATGTAATGGATATGATATGATATTTTTATGAAGACGTAATCCACAAATATATTATTTTATTTTAGTATATGATATATAATTTTAAATACTTAAATGTGTGATATATGTGTGATATATGTGGAATAATTACTATTTATATAATATATAATCTTAAATTTAAGAATATTAATATAAATGAGATAAGTTTTATGAGATACAAGATAATAAAAAAGGAATAAAAAAAATTGTAAAAAATATAAATTAAAACAAATTAAAAATAAATGTGTTGATTATTAAATGAATATATAAAATAAATACTTGGTTATCTAAAGTATAGATATGTAATATAAATATATTTATATAAGTTAATTAATTATTTTATAAATAAAAATAGATTTAAATAATATAGATATTTATGTAAATAGATTATTAGTATTTAAATAATGTTAATATTTATATAAATAAATTATCAAATTTAGTTTTAATAAATTTAAGTTAAATTTATATAATAGTTAGTCAACATATTTTATAAATATTGAAATATAAGTTTAATTTTCCAGCAAAAATATAAGTTTAATTTATATGACTGATTTTTATTTTTAATGAATATAAGTTAAATTTATATAATGAATATATATTTTAAAAGAAAGAACAATTTATTCATATAAATATAATTTATGTTTAAAATTTAAAATTTAAAATTATATATGTTATTATAATCATATTTTGAATATTGAATAAGTTATATTTCAAAATTCAAAATAATATAGGTTATTTTATTTTATGAGTATATTACTTTTTACTTTATAAGTACATTTATCATATTATATTCAAAAACAATTTATGTATTCAAGAGTAGTACTTTTAGTCACATCAAAGAATGATTTTTTTATTGATTTTATTTTAGAGAAATTTTCAATTTAACTTAACCATAGTTACATTGATTGCAGTGTAAAAGGTGAGTTGTGAATATATCTCTCTGAAAAATGCCTGACTTGTAATATTCTATTAGATCTCTTAGGAGGCCCATTTTAGACCTCAAATTTCCCCTAATGGTATGCAGTCTGGGTACTCGTTCGATGTCATCATGACATTTTTTTTCTTTAGGAATTTCTTATGTTTGGGGCAACGGGGTCTATCAAAAGTATGTAGTGCGGGTACTTGTTGGATGCATAATTTAATTCTGCATCCAACGAGTGCTCCCACTTGAAATTTGAGTAAAAAAACAGGGAGATATGTTGAAAATACGAAAAACAAAATAGTTTTTTATGACAAATATCTCAAGTTGGTCATTATGGTTGACTCATTTTATTGAAATTATATTGGTTCTTGAATTCCAACTCATCAAGAAATTATGGTTGTATCTTTTTCTTAAATGATGGTTCGTTTTCTTATAAGGCCCATTTTAAACCCCAAATTTCCTCTAATGTGGTCAAAATGGAGTAATTTTCCAAACTAAGGATATTACACAATTACACCTTGATGTCCCTTTTTTTATCAGTTTTGTCATACCATTAGAAATTATCACCTTACTTGGTTTCCTTTCGATGCCCTTTAACTCATATTATTTTCCTTCCCATAAAAATTTCATGAAAAACTCCTAAAAATTAAATCCACTATTCCCAATGATTGTAACCATTGAAATCCTAAGACAACATCAAAAACCCCCATCAGAATAAAAATAATTGGACTATTCAATACATATCCCCCCATAGTGAGATTGATATTATGGCATTTCCCTGAGCAATTGATAGTTCCTGCATCTGCAATCATTACTTTAAACTCTGGTGTGGATATACAAAACAATTGAAAACCTTGGCTAATTTACAGTGAATGAAATTATGAGTACTACCAGAGTCAATCAACACTGTTACCTTTTTATTTTTGATATATCCTTCGATCTTGAGAGTTTGAAGAGTGCTAATTCCATCCAATGCATGAAAGGATATGGTGGGATTAATCTCTTCGAAAGTAGTATCTTTTATTTCTTCATCTTGAGATAGTTCTTGTTCTTTTGGTGCTTCTTGTTCATTTTCTTCCTATACTTCACAATCTATGTAAAATAATTTATTCTTAGTGCACTTGTGGCCCTTACTCTATTTTCTATCACAACTGTAACAAAGCCCTTTTTCTCTTTTTCCCTCTAGTTGTTTTGGTGTCAACCTTGTAGGTTGTGGATGACTTGAGACCAAATTTCCTTCTTTATAGTTGTAAGTGGTAGACTTCCTTGTTGTCATAATTTTGTTTTCAAATTTTGTTACCACCCTGAATGCATGCTCCAAGGACTTAGGTTCCCAAAGGCGAACCTCATGTTAGATCTTATCCTTCAAAGTTCCAATAAAGATATCCAACAAATTATCTTCTGAAATATTCTTCACTCTGAGACTTAGCTTCTGAAACTGCTTGGTGTGCTCTGTAATTGAGCCTTTTTGCTTTAGATTTACCAACTGGATAAAGAAAGTGTTGTTATTTATATCTCCATAATGTGCAATCAATTCTTCTATGAATATAGAGCATGAGATAATAGAGTCATGTTTACGGTCACAAAGCCATTGGTACCATACAAATTGATCATGCTCTAAATATAAGGTTGCAATAGTTACCTTTTGCAAAGTTGGCACCTCGTGTATATCAAAGAATTTATCCATCTAGAATATCTGAGTTATTGGATCGTTGCCATCAAACTTTTTCATGTCAATTTTAGGAAGTTGGGTACCCTTTGGTGACCATCCCTGATGACTTCCATTTCTAGAATCATTTCCTCTTGGAATATTCTTATTCATGGAATGTTTCTCAACATAGAAATTATCTTTATTCTCCTAAGTAGCCTGGAACACATCATCACCTGTAAGGGGTATATACCTTGCATTTTGTATGAGATTAGCAATATTGTTCAATTTCTCCTCTAAATTTAGTAAATTAGCTTTTCTCACCGAACCTTTCATATTTTCCTCTATTTTATTCAATTTCTCCTCTAAATTAACTAAATCAACTTTTTTCACAGTCCCTTTAATCATATCTTCTAACTGGGACACTCGAAACAATAGGTCTTCCCTTTCATCGTACGCTGGGGATGGATCCTCTGGTGGTTTGAGGGGAGTGTGAGTTGTTTACACTTCCTTTTGGTGGCATTTTGAATAATATAAATAGATATCACACCCTAGGTTTCACCATAATTAGATCCTTCTACTCAAATCTATTCAAATTTAAAATGGTGTACCCTTTTAAACCCTTATTGGAAGACTGTTTTATGGATGACTTGTGACTAAGGTAAATTTGAAAATTCTACTCCTATGGGTTTGAAACTTCAGATTGATGTATCCTGATGTGTCTACTCCTATTTTCCTCTATTTTATTCAATTTCTCCTCTAAATTAACTAAATCAACTTTTTTCACAGTCCCTTTAATCATATCTTCTAACTGGGACACTCGAAACAATTGGTCTTCCCTTTCATCGTACATTGGGGATGGATCCTCTGGTGGTTTGAGGGGAGTGTGATTTGTTTACACTTCCTTTTGGTGGCATTTTGAATAGTATAAATAGATATCTCACCCTAGGTTTCACTATAATTAGATCCTTCTACTCAAATCTATTCAAATTTAAAATGGTGTACCCTTTTAAAACCCTTATTGGAAGACTGTTTTATGGATGACTTGTGACTAAGGTAAATTTGAAATTTCTACTCCTATGGGTTTGAAACTTTAGATTGGTGTATCCTGATGTGTCTGTTCTGCAATGCCGCAGTTCTGACCTAATTCTGATGTACCAATAAGAAGTTATTGTGAATATCCCAACACTTCTTATTTTGTGTCTTTATAGAAAAGTTTGAAACCCTCTCCTAGATACTGTGGTCTTTCTTATTCTGATGCAACAGGTCTCACTCAATTTCAATCTTTCTTGCCCTAGACATGACTTTTTTCCCCAGAACACATGTTTAAGACTAGTTTTTGGACTAGTAAAAACTTCTAGATTCCGAGAAAAATACCTCTGAACCTGTACTGTCTCAGTAACTAAAAATTATTTCACAGATAGCTCGATCTGTTTTGGAGATGGGTTTTTAATCTTGCTTTCTGAATCATTGTAGAAAAAAAATTATAGTGAAAATGGCAAGGTGGCTTGTTTTGAAGAAACCGGTCCCAAGGAAAGAGCTTTGATATGAAATGTTATGCAACCTAGTCCCAGATATAGCATAAAAATAGTAGAAATAGACCATAATAAAGTAATCAATTCCTTACTAATGAATAACTGAGATGAATAACAATCCTCTTCGATGGAGGAACCTCCTTACACAATGTACTAAGTGCATAAGAGAAGACAAGATACAATGATGACTAAAATGGAAACCTCTCCTTCCTCTATATAGGAGACAAAGGGGTACAATAACAAATAATAGACCCACTAATAGACCCAAGCCGACATCAATAATATGTAATGTATAATAATAAAGAGGGTAATGTATCACTACATAAGGGGTAATGTGCCAATATTTAGGGCTTAACACCCATAAAGGCTTTAAAATATATAACATTGGAAGAAGCAAAGAGTAAAATCAAACATGATGTAATCCAGTTTTTTCTGTTTGGTAGTGAAGCATGGGATCACATTCCCAATGAAAAATGGAAAACATTATAGCCTAAGAGTGAGAAGTGCACATTTCTAGGATATTCAGAAGATGTAAAAGGTTATAAACTCATTCCTAAATCCAATGGAATTATTATTAGAATATATTTTTAATTTACTGAAAATCCCTTGGCCTATTGAATCCCAATTCATTGTCCATGCCATCTTCTATTTGTGAACCATCTTTGAAAATTGTGTCACCTTCTATTTCCAAATTCTCCTCTTGTGATCCTACTTTGGTTTCTTCTTCAGATGATGATAGTGAGGATGAAAATCCACCTCTTCCTACTCACGTTCTTCCAATTAGGTCAATTGAAAATGAATCTACACCAGCAACACTGCTTTCTAGATGGGTCTATTTAACACGAGAGGAAACTGGTGAATCGAACACATTGAGCTATAGATGCATGCAAACATAAATCCTATTCATGATCACTTTCTGGAAGTTATCTTTTTCCCTATAAATGAACAAGTTGCAGACATCTTCACAAAGTCTCTTAGAGAAGTGAACTTGTCTAAACTTCTATCTAAGTTAAAAGTTCAAGAACTTTTCATTAAGGGGGGTTAATCTCTACTGCCTCATTCACTCTCCTACCGTGTCACCTTTGTGAATCCTTCAATCCTATCCCAATTTTTTCTTAAGGGGAGTTGTTAGGATATTTAGATACTTGGCACTTAGTTAAGATCAAATTGGTCTACTATGTATTTAGTTAAAGTGTGTTTCTTTAGTATGCATTAATATGCATTTGTACTTATGTAATTCCTCAGGAACTATATGCTTTAGAGATAAAGTGATTTGACGGTTCATCTTCGCCTTGATCTTAATGACTATTGATCCATGGCTTAACACCCGATTGGTCCATGATCTCTATATAAAGAGTATAGAGTGTCATTTGTTCAATGATCAATTGTGAGAAACTCATATGTAAATTCATTTTCCTTTTGCATTATTGTATTTTCTCAAGTATCTATTTGGTTGAGGCTATGGACTATTTCCCTCTTAGAGGTTTTTAATCACTTAAACATTAATGTGTTGATCTACGGTTTGTTTGTGTGAGTGTTTGCTTAAGATGTTTGACCCATGTGGACACACCCTATTTTCATCGAACAAGCCTTACATTATTGATATGAAACATATAAGGAATTTCATAATGGACATAACCTTTAATAGACACTACAATTCGACATATATCCCCCATGATGAATGTCATACTATGACATAACAATTAAGAAACATTACAAATTTCACATAACCCTTTATGAGCATTGCATTGTGGCATAACCAATCAAGAATATAGATCGATTCCACATAAGTCAACCAAGATGAATATCACAATGCATCATAACCATTCAATAACATCACAATGAAACATAATCATTGAGGAACATCACGCGACATAACTCTCGATGAATATCACAATGCAACATAGCCATTCAGGAATGTAGCAATTTGACATAAGTGAATGAGGATGAATGTCATGATGTGAAAAAACCATTAGGGAACATAACCATCGAACATAACTCATAAGGAATGTTGAATGAGACAAAATCCTTTATGTATGGCACAAACAACACAACCATTGTGAAACATAGCAATGGACAAAAATCTACCAAGATGAGCATCACATTGCAGCATGGCCATAGTCAACCATAATCTTGAAACCATAGTAAAAATGGTCAACCATATGTAGTCATGGCTAACCATGCTCAACCCAAGTCATGAATAATCAACAAACATCACCCATGGTCAACCATATAGAATCATGGCCAACCATTGCCAGCCTAAGTCATACATAATCAACCAACTTCACTCATGGTTGACCATAGTGAACCAATGCCAACCATACAAAATCATGGCCAACCAAAGTTAACCATGGTAAAAAATAATAAACATGGTCAACGATAGTCATCTATAGTCAACCATGGCTAACCATGGTTAAACTAAGTCAGTCATAGTAAATCGTTGTTAACCATAAGAAACCATAAGAAACCATGGTTAACCATAAAAAAATCAAAGTTAACCATAGTCAACCATGGTCAACCAAATACAACCATAGTAAAAAAAACTCAACTAGAGTCATCCATATTCAACCATAATTAACTTGGTTAACCATAGTCAACATCGTCAAGTGCAGTCGATTAGGTCATCCAACGCCAACCATAGTCAACCATAATAAAACATGGTCAACCAAATTCAACCTTAGTCAAAATAAGTCCAATAAAGTCATCCATAGTCAAACATTATTAAACATAGTCAAACATGGTCAACCAATATAAATCATTGTCAACCATAACCAAACATGGTCAACCATAGTCAACCTTGGTCCAATATGGTTCTCCATAGTCAATGTTGATCAAACATGGTAAAGCATGGTCAAACATTGTCAACCATCAACAAACATGTTCTTGACCATAGTCAAATACAAACCATGGTCAAACATGGTCAATCTTAATCAATAATAATCAAAATATAAACTAAAAAAGTTATTTATAT
The DNA here is from genome assembly GCA_027924585.1 of Larix kaempferi. NCBI lineage: Eukaryota > Viridiplantae > Streptophyta > Pinopsida > Pinales > Pinaceae > Larix > Larix kaempferi. The sequence continues at coordinate 7,662,699 of BSBM01000223.1, read as the reverse complement.
CAATCATTAATAGTTATATAACTATTTCTATTTCTATTCTTATTCTTATTTATATTATTAAATATTAATATTGTATCATTCCCCAAGGCACACCCATAACTAATAGGTAAGTAGGACTTCACCATATTAATTAAAAATGTGCATATATATATATATAGTTACATGCTAGTTTTTGTTTTTTCAATAAGAAAAATACTGTTAAACTTGTTACATCTTTTCAATTGTTCCTCCTTCCAAAATACTTCCTATCTTACTACCTTAATTTATGATAGCATAGCTTATACAAACCTTCTGAGGTAAGCACTTCAGACCTGTAGCATTTCAGAATGGATCAACAAAGACTATATTCTAACAAAATCCAAAATACTTCCTATCTGACTACTTTTAATTTATGATAACATAGCTTATACAAACCTTCTAAGATAAGCACTTCAGACCTGTAGCATTTCAGAATGGATCAACAAATACTACATTCTAACAAAATCCAAAACACTTGCAATATGATTACCTTAATTTATAACAATATAGCTTATACAAACCTTCTGAGATAAGCACTTGTGTAGCATTTCAGAATGGATCAACAAAGACTACATTCTAACAAAATCCAAAATACTTCCTATCTGACTACCTTAATCTATGATAACATAACTTATACAAACCTTCTGAGATAAGCACTTCAGACCTGTAGCATTTCAGAATGGATCAACAAAGAATACTGATCGTTTGGAAACCACAGACTTTCTCACAACTTCTTCAAAATGAATTTGTGATAACATTTATCAATCATGAATGTTTTTTTTCCCAAAATACAGCTGGAATTATTAAAATTTCCTGCAATTGCATAAGGTGCCCACCGGGCCCATATAAAGTAGCATCACTGCATAAACGTGAAATCAAATTGCTGGGTATCATTATGAGCTCGTCCTATCATTTATCAACCACCCAATATGCCTTATACGATATGCCTTCTGCCGAAAGGGACTGCCAGCGTCTCATCCATTGGCCCGATCTGTGGATACCTCCCTTAAGTTAAACGTCTTGTGGACAGGGATCACAATAAATTTCTTGCCACAAAAACAGAGATAAGCTACAGCACTGTTTTCAGTGATCCAGTGGTAACAAGGGAGGTTTCAAGTAATGTTGCGCGTGTTAAATTCAGCACCTCTTTTGTCAAAGAAGGAACATGGCTGTCATGTCAATGCTGCTTGTCGTTTATTAAAAAACGACGAGTCGCTCGACTCCGAAAACCAAAATCCTCAACGAGAAAATAAAGCGATATATCACCGGAACAATATTTTGACTTACGTTATGTTCTCTTGAATTCTATCAAACACATTGTGTTGCTATGTAAACAGAAAGCGATATATCACCCGGCGTATCTTGATGCAAGATTTCGGCGGTTTGTCTGGATATTGAAGTGGGATTTGAAGCCGTTGCAGGCCACCCGTTCCACGTGAAGGTGGCCGTCATGGACGTACTTCAAACAGAAGAAACGCATGTGCAGGTTATTGTCGCCTTCTATTTCATGGTGTTATTGATCGATTGCGTATGAACCCTGTATTTTATTTGCTCTCGTTTTATTTGTTGCCGAGGTTGCATCGTTTTGGGAGCCTTTTTGGCAACATTAGAATAGGGTTTCCTATTTAAGAACGTCGCTATCTTATTTAGAGAAATTGGTAAGGAGATTTGACTGGTTTACATAAAGTTGAAAAAACTTCCAAAAAGGATGATGCAAATTTTGTATAATTACTCTTTGATTTTGTATAATTAATATTGTTAATAAAAAATTTAAATATATTTGGTTAATTATAATTTTTTATAAAAATAATTTATTCAATTTTTTTTTTTTTTTAAATTTAAAACTCATTGTTTAAAACCTAGATATTTCTTTCTAATTTTACAACTTATTAGTTAGAAACCACATTTTTACATCATGGCTAAAAACCAAATTTACAACACCAAAAACTATACATATGCAAGCGTGTTAAAATCCAAATTTTGGACACTTTCATTAAATCATTTAGATTCTCAACAATTTGGATATGCTATACTCATATACTCATGCAAGCACATATAATATTTCAAAATGTTTAAAATGCAATTAAAGTCTTAATTTTAATTTTTTTTATTTAATTTAATTTAATTCCATTGGTTGTAGTCTGGGTGGTTGGGAGGAATGTTTGTTACCCTCCCCACCCAGGTTCAATTCTTGTAAGTGACATATTGCTCTTGTTGAACCCATATTGTAATGATTGTAATTCGTGCCACCTTGATTCTCTAGAATAGCAGGTGGTGACCATTTCCCTAGGTAGACTAGCCCTCTAACAAATGGCGAACCACCCTTTAAAAAAAATTTAAATTAATTTACAAAATCATACCAATTTTTTTTTTCCAAAAGTGAAGATTTTGCTATACTTATTATAATATTAACTACAATACTAAATTGAAAATGGATAATCAATTTCTTAATATCTTTGAATAAAACCATACATATGTTAATATAATAAATTTAATACATTTATACATTGATAAAATAAAATAGCTAATTTTTTTAAATTTATTTTCAAGATAATTTGTTTTAAACCTGTTAAATATGTAAAACATCCAACCATTTAAACTTCAAAAGGAAGTCCATCAATGGTATTAATGGTGTAGTGCACCAAAATAAATATATCTTAATATTTAAATTCTTATTTAAATTTTTTTATTGACGTTATATTTTTCCATTCGAATTTATTCATTTTATCTAAGCTATCGAATTTTTTTTTTAAATTTTGTCTTTTAATATTTACAATGTCGTTCTTTCTTATTAATTATATTATCATTATTTCATATTCATAATTTTTATTATTAATAGATTAAAAATATTATCTTTTATATGTTTTAATTTAATAAAATATATCATAAAAATAATAGACTAAATTTATTGGCTCCTTTGGTATATATGAGTTTTTTGATAATGAGGAAATAGATACATGGAATTTTACTTTTAAGAAGAATGCATAGTTATAAATGTTTATATATCAAAAATAAAAAGTAATAATTTTTAAAAAAATCCATATCTGCTAATAAAATAAAAATTTTAAACTAAATAAAAAGTCATTAAAAAATAACACCTGAAGAAATTGGATGTCTAGATCCGCATTTAGGAAGGATCTATGCTAGTTGTATATAAATTATTTCTAGATTTTTGTTATGATAATATGTATTGTGGGATCCTTTTTGAAATTCCCCTTTGTGGTTTTTGTCCTTGTTGTAAGGATGCATATCTAGAGCAGAAGAATGTAAAGCTTGATAGCACAATTCTCCTAGATTTTTTTTGTTTTGTTTTCTAGGATCTCTTTAACTTGCGGGAATGGCCTTTGGTCTAAGAAACCATGACCCAAGGGCATTTAAGCCGTCAAAATCACTCGGGGATCACACCCGGCCTGGGTACACCAACCCTCAACTGGTTAGATTTTGGCACGGGGGGTTCACTAAAGAGGAAATATCATATCACATCCATTCATATTTGGGGTTTAAATACTCTTTAAAACCTCAAAAATATATTGCCCCGTATTAAGGCGTCAAGGGGGGTTTTTAATTTGGCATAGTAATATAAATATTGGGGGTTATTTTATTTGGGTGGGATGAGGAATAACCTCCAAATCGTGGGATGGATTCATACCTCCAAATCATGGGCTCAATTCGTACCTGCCTAAAACTTAAGGACCCTCCATTTTTATTTGATATTGCTTATGATCCTAAGTTTTGCATAAATACGATAACAGAGTACCAATAATAATATCGATGGAAGTATCTTTGGATTAATGGCCTTGAGAAATACTCATTTAATACCTCAATTAGGCTTGGTTTGAATTGATGTTATATTTTGTTTAATCTTTAAGTTAAGAGATGTAGCTAATTGGGAGTTCCAAAGTTGAAAATTTGTATTTTATTTTTTGTAGGCATTCGTGTAAAAGATCTAACTCTTGATTTTTTAGGTTGGGGTTTAGGTGGGTATTGAGATTCAATCAAACCTTTCCACATTAAAAACAAGAAAAGTGACATCAATCTTTCTTGGCTCACTGGAATGAATAAAAGTGAGATCAATATTTCTTGACTAATTATTTCTTTCAATTTTTTTATTCTTCTTTAACATTTTCAAATTGCCAGTTAGGAATAGTTGTTATATTGAATTATATTTGGCACACTCATAATTGTAATTTCAATTCTTATTTGCAAGGCATCTGTCTTAATATTATATTGGAACTGACATGAACATAGGTGAAAATCTAAATCCTTATTTACATACCCTATTTGTTATCGTTACCATGAAATGGTATCATACAAGTTTCACCCTCTGTGTATCTTTATAACTATTGCATTCCTGAAACCTAACAATGGATATATTTTACTCTCTTATAAAGATTTTAAAGAAAACTAGATATATTGCAAGAAAATCTAACTAAATGTTGTTAATTCCTTTGATTGCAAGAATAAATGTAGAGGAAGTGGAGGAAATTCATTGCATCTTGTGAAAGACCCAAATCTAAACTATGCACTTGATCATATGGTGTTATTGGAAAGTAAGATGAATTTTGCTATGTTCATTTGGGTTCAAACATCAATGATGTTTGTTTTGATAGGAAGGTAGGGGAGTCCATCCATGAAAGAGTTTCAATTTTTAAATTAATATGGAGTTTAATATATTAAGATTTTAGAAAACATGAGCTCTCTATGGATATACTTATATTTACATGATATAAAATTGGTAGATTGGTAGGCTGTGGTGTGAAACATATGCAATTCTCCTTTTTTATAAGCATTGCACTAACTATTGGACTATCAACCTTTTACATTCTTTGTTACGTTGATTATTTGAATGGGTTTCCTTTTACACATTTTTCCTTCCTAGTACTATTGCGTTGAGTCTTCCACTATCCAATGCTACAAATTGATCAGTCACCCCTGGAATCCTAGTGGGATCATTATTAACATTATACTATTATTTTATTTAGCATCATGTTTGCTTATACTAAGATGTGTTAGGGATCCTGTTTGTTACAAATTGATAATATGATATAAATGGGGTATTAAAAATGGATTGATAAAAATGGAAACATTCAATATCTGGTGAAACTAGGGGTTTTCTTAATTAGAAAGGCATATTGGGAGGGGGGTTCAACAATAAAACTTTAAAAGGAATTTTCTAATATTTTGTAAGATTAGGGATATTCTATAATATCATGTGAATGATTGTGCTATGTAACAAGTTCACCGAGTGAACCCCCCGTGGATTTTGGGTGTCTCTTTGTAACATCCCTCTTTTATACCCCTATTAGTTTTGTAAATGTATAAGGTAACTATGTATGTGACCCTGGTGAGGAGCTCAAGGCCAAGGCCCCACCAGTGGACCCTGAAAGTATTATTATTTTTCCTAAGTTATAAACTTAAGGAGACTAAAGACAGTTATGCAACAAGATGACGGGAAGAGGTTAAATGACTTGAAAAGCCACGAGTTTGATGACAGATGTTATCTGGATACTGCAAGTACTTAAGCAAACAATGATGTTCACTAAAATTCACTTGAGTTTTTAAGTTATCGGTTAGTCCTAGAGAAGGATACCGAAAATACCATTACCCGCCAAAATGCAATAAATCACTCCGAGGACCTAAAGCTTAACATTAGGTTAACTATTGTTAAAATCTATTATGTAAAAATAAGAAATTTTTATGGACACCCTTGTGTAATGTCCCTAAAATCTGTAAAATTTTAAAAACATTCTGCATGGGATATTATCGTCATTCGGATCTGATGTTTATTTAAAATTAACTTCAATACTGTATATTATTATTGTGCGAGTTACATGTATCTCATTTGGAAGGTCTTTCGTTTATAATTTATATGGAAGTTTGTAATCTTGCTGATGAGATTCTGATGGTTAAAAAGTGTATGGTAAGATTTGTAATACTTATACCGATGTTTATCGTTTCATTCTTCTTTGATTAGTTTAACGTTAATGGATCTTATTTATGGTTGAAACGTAATGTTCGAGATGGTCTCATTACCTTGTAATGGGCCTCTTGTTACTTACTTACGATACTTGCTTGTTTAATAGATGTATGCTCTAGCTCTGTATTTTTGTCTGTATGAATTAAGTGTTTTGTATTTTACTTAGATGTATTCTGTAAATGATATAATCCTGAAATGGTTGAGGAGAGTAGTGATGGTCCTAGGCTTACTTAGCTAAATGCTAAAACATATTCAATACTTTTACTTTGGAAGGCGCTTTGAAGGGAGCCTATGCTATAGTATCTAAGGCTTGTATTCTATCCATAAGAAAATATTTGTAGAGGGCAAGGTGAAGTAATGAAATCGAAACTTGTAACACAATGAACTCTCCCACTATAGAGAGTGGGTCTAAATTTCGTTGATAGTGGTGGTAGATGGACTTTTAATGTCACCCATGTGATGGCCACATGGTGACTATCCACGCTGGAGGGTAAGTAAACCCTGCACTCAAGTGCTTAGGGTGATTTTCGTTTTGGTATTTTGTTTGTTTTTGTGGAGGGAGAGTAGAGCTCTCAGCTTCCTCCATGGTTATGGGGAGCCTGCACCTGACCTGAGCGTGGCTCATGGTTTGCGCTCACCCTACTGATTGGATAGCATGGAGACCAAAGGATTTGTTCTGAGGTAAGCTCTGTATACCACAATGTATTTCCCATACACTTGTTTGATTTCTCTCTTTTGCATTTTCTTTCAGTTTTGTTCTTGACTAGATCCATTAAAACCCAGGTTTTGTTTCTTGGATAGGAGACTATTACTGGAGATTTCGAAGGTTGATTTGGTGGAAAGCTAGGGTAGAGGATATTTATGGCACGAATGTCTCTGGTAAGCCCAGGTCCCTGGCGACCTTCCTCCTCCTCATCTGTGTCGATGTATGTGCCGGTTTATTCTACTGAGAGGTTTCCCTACTGTGGGTTTGTGAAGTGCTTAGCCTTCGGGGTTTAGTAATTTGTATAACATACTCTACTTGTAAGTTTTGGTATGTTTTTGTTTACTTGGTAACTTCGTGGGCAGATTTAAGATATGGGATATTTTTCCTAGAAAATGTATAACTTTTAAATTTTATAAGCTTGTGAAGGCGTTTGGATAGAGGGAGAATGTTTTTGGCTTGCAGCCCGAGAATTGCTCGGCTCTGGTCTTGTTGATGTATTTTGGTCTCTACTTTGACAACGAAGAAAATCCAGTGGTTGTTTTTAAATCATAGATTCTGTAGACTGTGTTTTTCACAAAAAGACAGTGGTGTTTAAAAATATTATAATTCTAATGTTTGGAAAATGAAAATCGTTTGAATACTGTGGATTTAAATGGAATTCACTTTCATGTTTGTTGTTTATGTGGTTTATGCGAATGGATTTGGATTTTAGCACTGTGGGGTTTGAAAGTAGGAAAATACTATGGCGATTGTATTTGATCTGAAAGGTGGTTTGCTTAACAAGAAAGTCAGGTAGCTATGGAACCATGGTTTGTTGTAGATTAGCATGCATCTATCTGACGTCATGAGCATGGGTGGAGTGTGGTCCCATCCTATAGGTGTTGTCTTGTTTTTAACTTCTTATATGATGGTCTTTTAAATTACTCGGCTATGTGTGTAAGTCGCAGCTTTGTAAAAAGTCTGTGTATTTTCTTTTAAATAACATAAATGGTAGCATGGCCTTCAGCCAGTGCTGGGTGTAGCGATTAAGGAAACAAGGAAAGGATCCTAGAAACGCTGGTAGTGTGGGGTTCAAACTCCAAGGGATTTGACCCCTAAACTAGAACATGGTTTAAGAGTTTATCGGTTTTCAAATAACCTTGGGTACTCTGTGTTTGTAAAATCGATTCCCGATTGGCATGTAATTCTTGGTTTGGATGATAGTGTATAGTGATCTAGGATTTTGTGAAAAGGGTAGTTGGTGTTTCTTTTTAATAAATTTAAAACAGAGTAGCTCGTAGGAGGCTCTGTTGTTTTCTGTTTGTTTGTTATTTTAGGTTTGTGAATATTTCTTCCTGGATGCTGAGTATTAAAACTAGCTTTACGAAAACAAGCTCTAGCATGAGTCTCACTTTGCTAGAGCGATCCCGGGAAGAAATCAATTTGTTCTAAGTTTTGAAGTTCTAATTTATTAATGTGAAAAAAATTGAATGTCGTTGTTTTAGGATCTATGATTTCTGCATTTTAATATCCTATACATAAAGTTGATGGTATTTTTTTTAAAGTACGATTTTAATAGTATTGTTTTGGGTTTTGAAACTTTCAGAGTAGGTCTGATGAATTAAATTCTAGGTTATATAAATGAAGAAAGTACATAAAAGATCTATCCTGGTTTTACAATTATCCAAACCATAACTAAAGCTTGTAAAAACTAATCCTATAAATTCCCTAAGTAAAACCCAGGTACCATGACTAAATTTTTTTGTCAATGGACCAACAACATTATAATTTATAAATAAAGTTCATGCAGGATAAATTACAGATTTCAATGTGAATCTTTTCTAAATTTACAATTCAGCCTATAAACCTATTTAAGAATAGAAACATCATCTGAAATAGAGCAGAGGGTAAACCTCTTACGTGAAGCTCTGTGGTTTGAATTAGCTTTGTAACCCTGCACACTTCAAACACAAGTTAATAGAAAATACTATGTTTTTTACCTGTAGATTAGTAACCGGATAACCTCAGAACTGCCACGTTCCTCCCAACCTTGACTCGGAAGCATTCCTAGTTCTAGATCGGATCCCCCCGACCTGGTTCCAACATGCAAGAGAATATGGAGAACCTAAGGTAGGAAGATGATTTTACTTAATCTTGGTATCTTCCTCTTACAGGATTTTGGGACAATTCCTCTCTTGCTACCATAAAGAATGATAATAAGATAGATCCCTCTCTTTGGAAATTGTCCTTCTATTTATAGGAAATCTTTGGAATGGGCAGTTGAGTTAATATTATTATTTTTAATGTTATCTTGAATTCAAATCCTACTTTGATTTATATAATATAATTAAAAGATTGATTTTAATTATAAACTTATGTTATCTAGAACTTTTGAATTGTTTATTTTTGAATTGATTATTGGAAACTTTAAATTTCATTTATTTAATTTATGTGCCTTTTATTATTCTTATAGCTTCATGTGTGTGTGTGTGTGTGTGTGTGTGTATGTAGGTAGGTACACATATTACTCTTGTACATATGTGAGGCTCTTTTATCATTATCACTTTCATTCACCAATGTATTTAAATAACATTATATCTTTGATGCTTCATTTAAATAAGGTAAATTCTTTAACAAGGCCTCATGTGGGGTTTGGTTGGTCGACTAGGATAGGTAGCCCTAGATTTTCTTGCATGTCGGATTACCTGGTATTTCGTGGAAGTATCTTTCAGTCCATGATGAGAAATAAATAGTGTTTCAATTAATCATTTGAATAAGTATGATGACTGTGGGTGCTATTTAGAGCCTTTTCAACTCAACACATTTAATTAAAGTAACCCCAAGTGCTATTCAGAGCTTATGCTCAACACTCTCAAATGGGCATTACGCTAGTGCAATTACAGAGCTTCTCGCTCAACACTAGTACTAGGATGTATTTGTAAGATACACTTAGGGATACAATGGCCAAAGATCCGATGCTCTGGAGCTTATGCTCAACATCAACTTGGAGTGCTCTAGGGTTTATGCCCAACACATCATAATTCAATAATGCATACCAGAACTTTTGCACAGTAGATAACAAAGGTCATCTCAGTTTATTAGGGTTTGTACCTAATCACATAATAAACATCAATCAAGTACATGAGGGCTTATGCCCAATACATAAAAATAATCTATGTCCATCAAGTCCATGGCCTATATATATATATAACAAAAGTAAATCATGTTCATCATGGCTTACACCCAGCATATATATATCATCAAAATAAATCATGTGCATCGGGGCTTGCGCCCAACATATATAACAAAAGTGAAATATGTGCATTGGGGCTTATGCCCAGTATATATATATCATCAAAATAAATCATGTGCATCGGGGTTTATGCCCAATATATAGAATAACCATAATCAACAAAATTCGAGATATTGCATCCCTCCCCACTTAGAACAACACCATCCCAGTGTTCTAGGGACTAGAAATAAAATCATGAAATATGGCGAGGTAAGCCTCCTTCATGGTGGTTTCATTTTCCCATGTGGCCTCATCAGGCCCAAAGTGCCTCCACTGCACTTTTAGTTGGACGATAGTTCGTCTCCTAAGTTGTACTTCCCTAAATTTTGAAGTTCTGATTTATTAATGTGAAAAAAATTGAATGTTGTTGTTTTAGGATCTACGATTTCTACGTTTTAGATCGTGTACATAAAGTTGTTGATATTTTTTTTAAAGTAGGATTTTAATAGTAGAGTTTGGGTTTTTGAAACTTTCAGAGTAGGTATGACGAATTAAATTTCTAGGTTATATAAAAGAAGAAAGAACATAAAAGATCTATCCTGGTTCTACAATTATCCAAATCATAACTAAAGCTTGTAAAAACTAAGCCTATAAATTCCCTAAGTAAAACCCAGGTACCATGACTAAAAATTTATTTCAATGGACCAACAACATTATAATTTCTAAATAAATTTCATGCACGATAAATTACAGATTTTAATGTGAATCTTTACTAATTTTACAATTCAGCCTATAAACATATTTGAGAACAGAACATCATCTGAAATAGAGCAGAGGGTAAACCTCTTACCTGAAGTTGTGTGGTATGAATTAGCTTTGTAACCCTGCACACTTCAAACACAAGTTAATAGAAAATAATATATTTCTTACCTGTAGATTAGTAACCGGATAACCCGAGAACTGCCACGTTCCTCCCAAACTTGACTCAGAACCATTCTTGGTTCTAAATCGGATCCCCCGAGCTGGTTCCAACATGCAAGAGAATCTGGAGAACCTAAGGTAGAAAGCCGATTGTAATTAATCTTGGTATCTTCCTCTTATAGGATTTTGGGACAATTCCTCTCTTGCTACCATAAAGAATGATAATAAGATAGATCCCTCTCTTTGGAAATTGTCATTGTATTTATAGGAAATCTTTGGAATGGGCAGTTGAGTTAATGTTATTATTTTTAATGTTATCTTGAATTCAACTCCTAATTTGATTTATATAATATAATTAAAATATTTATTTTAATTATAAACTTTTGTTATCTAGAACTTTCAAATTGTTTTTTTTTAATTGATTATTGGAAACTTTAAATTTCATTTATTTAATTTATAAGAATAATATATGTATATGTATAATCCATTTATTTGAATATATAGACTTTACTTTATTTAATTATGTTCCTTTTAATATTCTTATAGCTTCTTATATATATGTATATAGTATCTATATATATATATATGTAGGTATGTACACATATTACTCTTGTACATATGTGAGGCTCTTTTATAATTATCACTTTCATTAACCATTGTATTTAAATAGCATTATATCTTTGATGCTTAATTTAAATAAGGTAAATTATTTAACAAGGCCTCATGTGGGGTTTGGTCGGTCGACTAGGATAGGTATCCCTAGATTTTCTTGCATGTCGGATTACCTCATATTTCGTGGCAGTATCTTTTGGTCCGTGATGAGAGATAAAAAGTGATTCAATTAATAATTTGAATAAGTATGATGAGTGTGGGTGCTATTCAGAGCCTTTTCAACTCAACACCTTTAATTAAAGTAGCCTCGAGTGCTATTAAGATCTTATGCTCAACACTCTCAAATGGACGTTACACTAGTGCAATTACAGAGCTTCTCGCTCAACACTAGTACTAGGATGTATTTGTAAGATACACCTAGGGATGCAATGGAAAAAGATCTGATGCTCCAGAGCTTATGCTCAACATCATGTTGGAGTGATCCAAGAATTATGCCCAACACTAAATCATTTATCTGTTGGGGTTATCTATGTGCTCCATAGCTTACTCTCAACACATAGTCTTGTAACCCATGTGCTCCAGGGCTTATGACCAACACATCATAAGTCAATCATGCATATAAAAAATTATGCACAGTACATAACAAAGGTCATCTCAGTATATTGGGGTTTATACGCAATTACATAATAAACATCAATCAAGTACATAGGGGCTTATGCCCAGTACATAAAAATAATATGTGTCCATCAACTCCATGCCCAATATATATATATATATATATATATAACAAAAGTAAATCATGTGCATCGAGGCTTACGCCTAGTATATATATATATATATATATATATATATATATATATATATATATCATCAAAATAAATCATGTGCATCGGTGATTGCGCCCAACATATATAACAAAAGTAAAACATGTGCATTGGGGCTTACGCCTAGTATATATATATCATCAAAATAAATCATGTGCATCGGAGATTACGCCCAATATATAGAATAACCATAATCAACAAAATTCAGGATATTACACCTTCACATCCTAGTTTCGACAGACGATAACAAGGAATCACATCATTAAAATCCACAATTTATTAATTGGCATAAGCTAACTATTTTATCCTAAGTTAGACTAAGTGACCATTTTATTAACTTGGTTTCGGTAGAAAAATCCAAGTATTATACACTTGGTACCTTTAGTAGGATAAAAGATATATATATATATGCCATTTCTCTTATAAGAGTTATTAATTATAATAATATTTTATAAATTCTATGCATATAAAATACATTGTAATGCCTTGTAATGGTGACAACAAAGGAGGGATACCAGTAAAAATATATATATAGATACATACATAAATCGAGATTCAGAGTAAACTGCTTTAGCCTTGATCAGGTGATAAGAAGATTCCAAGTACTCACCCTACTTATTTATATGTTATACCTCATCTAGGGTGCACGATGGAGGAAGATACTATATTATAAATATTATCAAATCTCGTGGAGGAACTAGAGGAGTGATTGCTGCGCATTTGTCTCCTAGAGGGAACACTAACTGAAGTGGATCACCACTTGTCCTCTCATTTGAAAGTTGGTGATTAGATCCACCTTTGTAACTCTGCGAAGTGGAGGATCCCATCGTGGATAAGAAGGGGGGATCCAAGCTTGGATGGGGGCGCAATGCAAATGTGACCTATTGTAGGGATTGGGACGGTTAACAGAGATCTATACTGATCTCAAGGAATTTCATGGAAAGGAGGGTACCACCGACCCTATTACGCGATGGGAAAGAAGATGACCTCTGGACAGAGTCTCTTTGCAATGGAGAAGATATCAAGAAGACAATCTGCGTTTGTTACGGCATCTCTGCAAATAATTAGGCTGTTGTATTATACAAGCGCAACCTCTTAGATGTGTGAATATTGGGTATAGATGTGTACCCAGTCACATCTGTTTGAGGTGGATCTGTAAAACTCGATATCAAGGGGTGAGACAACTAGTTCTGGGGTCTCTTGTTGATGGAAGATAGACATGGTTATGCATGAGAGTGGAAAACGACGATCCTTGTCGCTTCGATGGATGGAGGATATAGCCAAATTTGTATGTATAATGTGTGTGACAATGTTTTTGTATCAATACTGGATAGAGGTGGGTAAATTTCTATCTCTATGGTTGAATCTTTTATATGATGTCTGCACTGTATGTTCATGAAGTTTGGGTGATCTCCCTGGGGAGAATCGACCCACATCCAAGAACAACGTTAACCTCCAGAGTAGATAGATGAACGCTTGGATTCTGTTGTTGAACTATTATGTTAGGTAATATATATATTACTGTGTGTTTTTAATTCTATGTGAAGTATTTAATCTCACCACCGAGAGCAGAGATAAGCTCTTTCCTAAATCGATTTAGTTGTACTTCTCGTTAGTTTCCTTCTTTTAGTATAACATATTTATATACGTTAGTAGATCAATGAAAGATTTGAGTTCTTATGTTGAGCTCTATCTGTTGGTTTATAGAGATAGGTTTATACTTACGCATGCTGCGTAGAAGAGAGACGAATCACAAAAGGAGAATCCGATCCTTATATCATTTGAGTTCGGTTCTTGTTATGTTTTCGTTTATATGTATGTACTGCGCAGAAGAAGGACGAATCCCAAATGGGAGGATCGATCCTAGTTAGTTGTTTAATTTCACTTTTTTTGATTGTATAAATATATATATATATATAAATATCCTATACATATATATATATAAATATATAGTAACAACTGCGTTGCGAGATATAACCCTCTATTTTTTGTGGACGTAGCCCATAGATTTGGGTGAACCACGTAGATACGGTCTCTCTCGTATGTGTGTTTATGGTGGTTCGTTGTTTATGTCTATGTATAAGTGTATAACATTGTCAAGTGTGTTTTTGGTAAAAGATAACTCATTATCAGTTTCATGTTGTTCATATGATGGCACTATAAATGTATTTATGGTTTGATTCCGGCACAATCAAGTCTATCACTAATGGTAAGATATGCATGAAGATGTTCAAGATGCTAATGTTGAATATGAGCTAATGGTTAGATTGAATAGTTTATAATTATAATTTTAGGATGAGGCAATTTACTAGTATTAAACATAGTGTACGGTTGCGATGAACATATAATTTATGCTAAGAGAAATAAAATAAGTGGGATAGATATTACTTATTATGATAGGTAAAATGATGGAAGTATTGATGGTAGAAAGGATGTTAATAAATTTCATAACGAAGGTCATTTATGTCATGAAAAATTTGAAAAACAATTCACTAAAATACTAACTTGGATTTGGGGTATGTTACACTCCTCCCAACTAGCTCACCCCTAAGGAGAATTGAACGTGGGTCGCCCTGCTGAAGAGACCCACACCTTAACCAAATGAGCTAGCGAGATTCTAGACTAACCAATCTTTGGCTTATGTTTCTGACCTAACACAAGCAGAGACAACTCTTTCTTTAACTTTCAGAAAGCTGGAAATCATCAAGATTGTCAATAATGAAGCAACAGATCAGGATTCAACATTTAAGATATTCAATGAAAAACATGTGCAGAAGATCATATTTCTGCTGGAAAAAATTGTTTAAAACCTTGGTAAGAGAATCGGGAGGAGAACTGTTGGGAAATGGAGTCAAAAGATGAATCATAAAACACATAACAGTGCAACTGCATAAGATATCTAAACATAGGCAAGGTAGCCACCCATGCACATGCAGAGAGCTTTAAGGGGTGAAACATAAGAAGAATGAACAGTCCATCAGCATAGGGCATCTAACAAGGATGAATCTTATGCCAACTTTAGCAGAAATTAGTGGTGAAATGCCTGAAATGAAAGGAACAAGGCATTATTTCTATGAATCCCTTTCCAATGCTACACTTATCCAAGCATGAGAGAAATTTACAGAATGAATTACAAAGAAAGATAAACAAATTAACATGGGAAAGGAAAGACAGACTGCAAGAAAAATGACACGGGAATCTCTGCAAATAACCCAGCCTCAAACACTGCTGATGTATTAACAATAAAATCTCAAAAACAACAGAGCTGAGCTCTCCTAGGATTTAGCCAAATGATTCACTCACCCTTAGTTCTTCTATTACAATGAATATATAGCTCTCTGGAGCCTCTTAACAAAAAATGGTTACAAGTTTGAGTGACAGATCATCAATACAATTCTGCCACCTATCTTTTCAAAACAGAAATTAGGACATATGTTCCAAGATTGATGTGGTCAGTTTGAGGATTTCATACAGTACCTTGAAAGTATTAATGAAGATTTGGAAAGTATGAATGATGAAGACCTGTCTAGAGCATTTTATCACTTTTCTTCACAAGTCCATAGTCAGGATATTCAAGAAAATTCTCAAGACACAGTTACAGCCTGAGCTGAAAATAAAGAAAGCAGTAACCATGCAGATGATCTTTATATCTCTTCTCCCGAGGTGGATGAGAAGTGTTCTCAATTTTGTCAATCATCTTGTGTTTCTGAAGAATATCAGATCAGTCCCATTTTATGTCATATTATTTCAGAAGCTATTGGTCTAAAGGAACCTATCTTGTTGGATTCACTTGAAAGACAACACATTGGTGCTTCTCTCAGAGCACAAGGAGCAGATCAGATCTCAGATGATGCTGCTGATTTTTCATTAGACAAGAAAGGTGAGCAGATCCTCCACTGTGCTTCTAAAATTTCTCCTCTGTCTGAAGATGAGATAGATCAGCTCCTAAAAGTTCATGTTACAGTCCCAGTTAAATCGGGTCCACAGTCCAAGATGTGTAAGTGAAATTTCTTCAATTTTTTAGCATGTAAATCTAAATTTAAATGATGACAGTCATGATGATCTTTTGACCCATTTGTGATGAAGATTCTCCACGAGAAAATTAGCTATTAGACACCATTTTCTTTCATCAAGAATATAGGGCTGTCATGTCTAATGATCTTGAAGGGTCTTGGTTGTTTGAAGATGTTTTAGATTATTCTAAGATGGATAGCATGCCAAGAAGAGAGCCAGAGTTGCTCATATTCAAGGAAAGTACAGTCAATGCTTAGATATCAGTAAGCCACACTTCCCTATGCATCCTCATGGATCCACAGCCAAGTATTCTTGTAGGTCAAATTGAAAGAGGTACTTGCATTTTTGCTGAATTTCAAGACATGGCAGTGTTTCAAATTATTGAATATCCTTATGCTAAATTACTATAGTATAAGGGGAAGATGAATTTTCTTGCACTTATAGAACCTGAGCTCATTATCGGTGGATGTTTGGAGTGGCTCGTTTTATGTTTTCTTTACTTGTTCAAAGAGAGTGTAAGCATGATCCACGCAACTGGATGGTTACTAGATTGGCTTCACTAGCACTTTTGTGTCATCTGATTCAACAATTACATTTCAGAGAAGTAGGATAGGTAGGAAGAATAAGTTTGCTCAGCAAGCAGTTTTCAGTATGTACAGTGTTATTTTTTTTCAGTTTGCGACATGTTTCGAAAATTTCAGTATGTTTTTAGTTTTGATAGTTAGCAGTTTTCAGTTGCCATTTTCAGGTGAAAGACAGGTTGCAGGTTGCAGTTGTCAAGGTTGGGAGCTGCTCAATGGATCAGGAACTTGGTCTACGGGATTCTTTGCTACCTCGCAAGGAGGGTAGCATCCCTGGCTGGAGCCAGTTGTTAGCACTCAAATAAATTTTTGTGCTTAATCTCCTTCTAGTAGCATTGGCGGTGCAGGATAAAGCATTTTTCATGATGGAGGTTTCAAACTTGGCCTAGAAGAGGCATTTTTCCTTCAGCGTGGGCACCAAGGTTGCATAAAAAAAAAGGTTTGAGAAACTTTTAAAATGTGGCAAAGTTCAGCCTTACAAATCTATTTTTACCTTGTGAAAATTAGGAGGGAAGAGCTTTTAATTGTTCTTTTTATAAAGGAGGGTATTGCCAAAGTCAAAAGGTTATTTTCATAATTTAAACTCAAGCCTAAACTTTATGGAAGAAAATATTGATTATGGCCAAACTTAAACTTTATAAAGGTTTTTAATAAAGCCAAAGCTGGGATTTTATGAGGCTCAAAGCATTAATATAACCTAAGTCTCCTTTTCTTTTGGTTTGGGCCCAAAATTGAATTATGGAAGAAAATATTGATTATGGCCAAACTTAAACTTTATAAAGGTTTTTAATAAAGCCAAAGCTGGGATTTTATGAGGCTCAAAGCATTAATATAACCTAAGTCTCCTTTTCTTTTGGTTTGGGCCCAAAATTGAATAAAAAAAGGTGGAGCAAACGTTATTAATGCCCAACACCGAGGGCTTTAACATGAAACTAGGAGCCAAGTGAAAGGGGGGGGCCCACAAATCCTCCATCGCCCAAGCACCCAACGCCAAAGGCTCCTCTCTCTTATTGCTTGATACAGACAGAAAGTAATGGGATATATAAAAGGTTAAAATAGCTCATTTTGTTCTGCATGTGGGACAAATCACCCAAGAATAAAAAGGGAAAAGCGTGAGTGTTGTATGCCTGCACGCTACCATTTCAAATGAAAAATATGCTCGTCATCAAAGCTTGCAAATGAAGGACTCAGGTCAGTGGTCTGTTTTAGATATGCTCGATGGCCCGGGGGTCGCATGTATCTATGCCGAGAATGAATTGAAAATGGGAGATCGTTGGCTTTGAGCCTTTTCACAACAAATGGTGACTACGCAGGTTGTCAAAGATATGGAAGTTAGCACGCAGGCCAGTATCTAGAGACAGATGGATGGCCCACAATCCATCGCATTCGTCCACATACACGTAAGGTGGAGACGATTGATGCTTGCAATGGGAAAACCACTAGCACACGTGGCATCTTCTGGACGTGTCGCATGAAAATAAATGCTATTACAAACAAACTAAAGCCTATGCGATACCACTTTGGAAATTAAAGTTGTTTTGAGGAAGTATTAAAAGGAGGTGGTTCCATTCTGATGGCATTTCTTTTTTGACCAAAATGTCAAAGTTCCAAAACCCTAAAGCGTCGGATCTGATGAGAAAAGAAGGTGCCATTTATCCAAAGTGGGAAGTCGGCTGCAACAACGAGAAGTCTAAGTAGGGTTAGGTGCCATCGCCATTTCTTTGTAGCAGATGAAGGGTTTTTGGTCTTCTAGGGATCGGTGATGGCAATCTTTGCTCCTAACCAACATGACATTGCAACTCAGTGGATAAACCAGAAGATGGGTATATACTTGCTAGTGGTTGTGGGAAGAACAAGGAGCCGACGATAGGTTTTCAGCAAATTTGTGAATGAACTGGTTATTGTCATCGAAGCTTCTCGTAGTCTCGCAGGCCAGGGCCTTTACTTGGCTAAATCAAGTTGTCAAAGATATCTTTGTAAAGATCAACTTCATTCTTTGTAATCCCACTTTCCCGGGATCTCTTCATTTGAGTTGACGGCAATAGAAGAACTTCTGGAGCCCTAAAATGCAGAAAGCCTGTGAAATAGTTGCTTCCCATGCCACATCAAAAAAAAAACCCTCTTCCGGAAGAACCGACGGAAGTGCTTCAAAGACTGGTCATCTGTCATGGCTGTGGAGGTGCGCATCAAGGTTTTTTAACCAGTCGCCTTCACCAGAAAAAAGTGAGTGATTTCTACTATCTCAAAGGGAAAAAGTGAGGGATCACATTCACCGACTCTCGAAGTTGTTTTTGGCGCAATAGGGTTACGTGCAAAGAGAAGACAAATCCCTTTGGGAAAGGCGCACCTGTTCTTCAAAAGGCAATAACTTGTGGTTGGGTCGACCCACATCTGAACCTGCAGCAAGATTGGAAGTTGTGAAGTTGAATGCAAAAAGTCCAAGACATTTGGCGGATGGCAAAACATCTCCAGATTTTATGCACATAAAGGGTCGCGTTTTCTAGCTCGTTCATGCATACAGGATGGTTGAGCAAGATGCTATCTCACAGACTGCAATGCTTGCAGCTCATACTTAGAATGGGAAAATAGAGGATGCATCCCAGGTGTCCTATCGAATGTCTGAAAGAAGCGTAGTCTCAGGCAATGTGATGATTTCAGGGTATGGTAGTGATGGCAGAAATGAGGATGCATACAACATCTATGGAAATATGAAGAAAAGAATTGTAGCATCATGGAACAAAATTATTACAGGATATGCCCAACATGGTCTCGGCAATGAAGCACTTCAATTCTTTGGAAAAATGCAGAAGGAAGGTGAGAAGCCAAACCATATTACCTTCGTGGCTGTTCTCCTTGTTTGCAACCATACATGTCTAGATGATGCAGCCATTCACTACCTTGATTCCACGAGTCAGGATTATTGTATAAAGCTGATTCCATAACACTATGCTCGCATGGTTAATCTTTTGGCCGCTCTGGATGTTTGGAAGAGGCACATGACTTTATTAAGGGGATTCCATTTGAACCTAATGCGGTTGTATAGAAGGTAGTCAGTTGTTGGAGCAGCCACCTGGATGGCATCTAAAATATCTTTTATTTTCAATTAATTTTTTTCATTTACTGAAAATTGCTACCGGATGTAAGAAGTAGTTATAGGGTGTGTGCAAGAAGATGAGGGTCACTTTAGATGCAATGCTACTTTTCCAAAACTCGTTCCTGATACGTAAAACATAACGCGTTTATGATGTTTAGCACCTGCCATGGTAAGACCCGAGCCTAACATGTCATTGGACATGTAGGCTAGGTAACAATAACTCGTACGCGTTATATAACTATAAAACGCGTACGCGTTATATAACTACAAAACGCGTACGCGTTATGTAGTTACAAAACGCGTACGCGTTATGTAAATCTAAAAAACAATTTAAATACACAGTCCCGACGATTGCCGACCACCCGCGGCACCCACGCATCAGAAACGCGAAATTGACCCTAGACGAGGACGGTTTGTGGCCCACTCAAGTATCGGTGTTGCTCGATTTAGCTGGAGGGGGAAAATTCACCGGTAGATTGTCATCCAATCAGGTAATTCATTCACCCATACTCTTTTTTTATCATTTTTAACCTAAATTATTATTTTTTTTTTGTTTAAAAAAACCTAGTTTTTTAATATTGATAAAATTGGGAATAACTCAATCTTTCATTAAATTCACATCTCCCTCGATCTCCCTCAACCAAGATGAATGAATAATTAAAATGAATCGTTTTTAAAAAACTCAAAAATTCGTAATCCAACCTAAAATTGAAAAAAATAGAACTCGGACCCCCTTTCTACAATGTATCCATCTAAGTCACCCAACACGAGAACACGGGACACGAGTGTCCCCGCCGCCAGCCACAACTCTCTAAATATAATGAAAATGAGTGCACTCATGTCTTTTTATTAGCTGGCAAGGTTTCGTATCATGTGAAAATGTTTTGTATCATGTGAAAAGATAATGATACTCTGAACTTATGAGGCACCAATTGGAGAGACTGCAACTACTACTGTGGAATCAGGTGTGGCGACTGCTGGCAGTTTGGCCCCCACTTGCAGTCATTCTCAAGAGATAGGTACATCTGCACCATGCCTGTTTACATCAAATCCAAATACATACAATTATCATATAATGCTGAAACGATTGAAAGGAAATTTATAACAACTGATACAGATAACGCAGTACACCCCATCCCGTAGCTGGTTTTCATAATACCATCCAGCCTGGAAGCCCTTTTTGCTGTGGAATAAAACAATCCGAACGAGAATTGAACCCCTGACGAACAGTGGAAAATTTAAAAAGCAAAAGAAGAGAAATTGCTAGAAATGGAGACGAAAGAAAGGTTAGAAAAGAAACAACAACAAATTACTTCACTTCTGATTTCTCAGATGCCTCTGCTTCTCATGTAACACTCTCCTACCGATAGATATCAGGAGGCCAATGCCAGCAAAATGTGCCGATGAGTTCGCCAGGACGGGAATTATGGAATATCGGAGAGGGGAAGCATCCCGCAGACCCTTCCTCGAAAGGGATTATGTTAGGTAGCATCTTTGAACTCAATAAAGTCGAGCAAGCACGTCCACAAGTCTGAGTTGGAGATCTATTGGGTGGATACAGGTGTTGAGTTACCAGTGGTTTTGTGCAGCCGGATAGGGTTCGCACATGGAGGTAAAAAGCGGGCCTGAAGCGCGCTCTGAGCCCGCTTTCTTGTAACCAGGCTTCAAATTTGAAGCCTTTAGGGCCCTTCAGAGGTCATTTTACACGTCATAGAAGGCCACTTCAAATTTTACCATGCAAAAAAAAATTAATTTCATGGTAAGCCCTTCAATAATTAAATTAACCACTACTGTTTAAAATTGCAACAGAAGGGTAGCTTCAAATTTCACCCATCAACAGTTTTTAGTGGGAAATTGGGAATGCGGCTACTAGCTAGGTGACTTGGGAGTGGGACTCGGTTACTCTCCAATATCCACGTGTTCGATCATCCATGGATCATGGACCATTGGGCCTCTAATAATATCATTGTGCAACTTACGTGGACGGGCTTACACTGAGCAACCCATGGCTTGAACGCTTCGAAGTTCTCGTGTTTGTAGCGAGCGCTTACGTTTTTAACACATTTCATGGCATCAACAAAATTATTAAACCTGGTAGGTGGCTCATACGTGTTGTTGCTAGCGGGCTTACCAAGTTACAAGTTATCACATACCAATTCGTGAATGCTGACTCCGTGAGTTAATTGAGTATTCAATGTATAATATATTATGTTAATGTGCCCCCGCGAATTTGGCATTTCAGACAAAATCCACAATCCATAAACTTCTTGTAATGTTGTAGGTTGTTGCTCCTGCCCGTGGCCCCTACCTATAGCCCTGTGTTTTCTTTGTTGTATCAAGTTAATCCTACCGTCTACGGCTCCCAACCTCACACCCTGTGTTTTCTTTGTTGTATCAAGTCAATCCTGCAGCTCCCGAGTTCCACCTTTTGTTTTCTTTGTTGTATCAAGTCAATGCTCAAATTCCATGCTTCCATGGCTCCGACCATCAATATATAATATTGCATGAATAGAAACAAGCTTTTTCTTATACCCCTATTCCACTGTGGTTGAGCTACTTCCAAGTTCCACCTACCCTATCTCCTCCAGTCCTCCAGGATAGTTTGCGAAGCGAAGCTGGCAATGCCAGCCTACCATAAACATATTTAAAGAAATTCGTTTTCTTTGAGGAGCTCAACTTCAAGGATGACTAGATTTTAGACATCCTATGAATTTACAGGTCTGCTATATCCACTAAAAAATAAAGCCTCTCAACTTTACTACGTCAGTAAACATTGAAATTTTGATGTACTATTACATTTTCAAATGAAAAGAATAACTTATTATTAATAAAAAAATCAAATCACATTAATATATTAATGAATTTGAATTTAGCTTCCCAATATTAAAATAAATTATACATTTTAAATGATCCACAACCAAATATTATCCTGAGAAGGAAATGGAAAAAAAGGAATTTCCTCAACACAACATGCTATTTCCTTATGATGATGCTTTTACGTTTATGATTACCAACCTTGGAATCAGGTTTGGTTATCCGAAGGTGTAATATCTTCTAAGCTATGTCAATAGGTAGGGATGTTGGTATTGATATAATTATGACAAAGTTTTATAAAGGATTAGGAACAATTCCGTTGGCTTGTAGATGACATATTTATGGATAAAAAGCTTGTTGTTATGAGATAATGACATCATGCCTCAAAAACATGTCCCATACAATCTAATGTTAATGGGCGCTCTACATAGAAATTGGAATGTCAACATTTGTGAGTACAATAAATATGTGGATGATTTTGGCCTACTACAACTTTAATATATTGAGTGGATTGATAACCTTCACAATTATATAAGAGATTGTAGCTATGACTAGGAGGAGAGTTAACAATGCAACAAAATCAAGTAATCGAATTTTGTGCATAAAATGAACATGAGACTCCCACCAAATTTCACTGAATCTACGTCTTAACAAAAGAACTCATCGTTTCACGGGATTCCACCCCATCAATCCTTTTAACAGTAATGGCCATAACAGTTGCTACAACCCTAGTGCGAGAAAAATCAATCGAGCTACGCATGACAATACTTGAAACCAGACTTTTTGAACTCCCTATTACGTCATAGGAATCAATACTACTTTCTCCACAACATGTGCCACCCTCAATATCTTCCATCACCGCAATTTACATTTGATAAAAAACTTGTTTCCAAATAGTAATTACCCCATTCTTTGCTCTAAAAAGGCCTCGGTTAACCTAGAATCCAATCCATGCAACATGAACACATCCATATATACACATAGAATAAATATTAATAAATTTCTCATAGCCCTTCAATAGTGTTCAATATCTCATAGCCCTTCATAGTGAAATGGGACCCCACCCTTCAAATTTGATCCCTGGTCCCCACTAGACACAGTGACCCCCGGAATTATGACACGTAGGACACGGTGACCCCCGGAATTAATATATTTTTAAAATATATTAAAATTTAAAAATATAGACATATAGATCATCCAATAAAATTTAACATTTACAATTACAAATATTCAATAGAAATTACATTTACAATTACAAATATGAAATATTCAATAGAAATTAGATCATTCACAAATCACAACACATTTGTCATTCACAATCACAAAACACAATGAGACATTGAGACACATAGATGCAAACTCATCACTGCCCTGATCCTCCTCCTCCATGCCTGAATCAACAAACTCATCACTGCCTTGATCCTCCTCCTCCTCCTCTCTGCCAATCTGACTAACTTACTTTTTAATTGTCAAATGTTTAATTTTAAGTTTTAAATGTATGTAAGTGAATGCCATTAAATTGCTTATGTGAGTTTGATTTAATACATGTTCAATTTTGAAGAGACGTCATTATATACCATGTATATGTTTCTAATGATTTTCGTATTAATGTCTTTATTGCAGTTGCGGCTATGGATACCAATGCCGAAATATTGATTGAGCTTGCCCAATTGAGGGGCATAAGTGCAGCTTTTAGTGGTGGCGACAGGATTTGCCGTTCACTTGCATCAACCTTGGATGCAATTGTGGACACCATTTCACAATCTACGAATGTCCTATATGATATTGCATCTTACAGAGAAAGAAAAAGACAACAATATGCTGATGGACTAGATTACAATGCAGTAAAAAAGTTGAAAATATCCAAAGAGCTTATATTTGCATTGTTTAGGGACCCTCGGACGGGGGAAATCCCAAATGCAAGCAGGCCGCATATCTCCATTGAGTGGTGCACGTTTCAACCATTTGTTGATAACTGGATGGACAGATGGTACATGGTTTTTGATATGCCACCACACAACAACAGGGAAATTCCCTTATATTTCCTTCGAAAGATGTACGCAGAGTTCGTGTTGCATAAACACGTTAACTATTTTGACATCTTACAGTTTCAGGGGATCGGTGGGGGGATGCCCCAAAACTGACCCAATGCCAGGCTTCGAGACCAGGATCGCCCTATCCCTGCACCTCGCAGGCAGTTGCCTGGGCCAGATGTCCCACGAGCACATCGCATTATTCCGCAGACACGGGATGCATTTTTGAGTTTGGCACGGGCAGTTGTTCGCCATGGCAGGATGGTTCAACATATGGGTGAGGAAGGGACATCTGTCCCTGGTGTGGTACATACACCAGCTCGTCACCATGTAGGACCATCAGCTAGTGCAGGACCATCAGGACCATCCACTAGTGCAGGACCATCAGGACCATCCACTAGTGCAGGACCATCGACTATTCCCCATCCTAGTGCTGATCCTCACGAGTGCACATCATGTGGTCGTCCCTGCTATGGTATTGCCTCAGATGTTGCCTTCAGTGGGTTTTTGAGAGAGGTATGTTGATGGTTAATTGTAATAAATTCTTCATTTGTTTTTGTTTTTGTACACATATATATAGTTTGAGCTAATATATTATGTTTGTGAACTTGCAGTTGATGCTTTATGCCGACAGTGACACCCCAGAGCCGGATGTTCCAGACTCTACAGGGGGGTATGATGCTACCCATTCGGTAGGCCCATCTTATATACCACCTATTGTCGTATCTCACACCGAGGTAAACATTTTAAAATTTCAGTTTTTTAATACTTGTTAATTTGTTAATTTCCACATACTTTACATTTTAGTTCATTAATGCTATCTACGGTCTAATATTTACAATTATTAAACTTGCAGATGGCAGATCCTTCACAGGGGCAAGGTAATGTGGAGGTAGTACCCATGGTCATACCGTCCCCTGAAACGTTTGGGCTCCAGGTAAACAATTAAAAATGACATTTTTTAAATACATGTTTGTTTGTTGAATCATGCATGTCTAACTACATGAACACTTGCTGACTGTAGGCACCATCCGACACATCTGGCCCATTGCCTGGATTTGCATCTCCCTCCAGGCCATTCGTGAACAAGGGTCGTGTGTATGTGAGGCGTTCTACTCCGAGAAAGACTCCAGCTGCCCACGACCATGGGCTTACTCACACCACGGTAATGTATATCCTTCGATGATATTTGTTGTTTAACTTGAAATCCAGTGCATAAATCGTTTTTGTTAATGTTTGAATTGCATGTTTACTGCATCAGGAACCCGAGTTGTCTGCTGAGAACCTTGCATCGATGGTTGATGCAGCAGTTAGTGCCGCATCTGCAGTGGCGACTGATCACACACAGGTATGTAACTATTTCAACATTATCTTTACATAGTTTATTATTGTTGGACCTATTGTTTATTCATGCATTTCTAACTATTTCAACATTTTTTCATTGTAGCCACCACCAGCAGGAGCAGTGCCTGGCCCCCCTGGTTCAACCATCATGGATGTTCAACCGACGGCTCCATCTGCTACACAAGCAACGCAATCTCCTTTGTCAGTTGAGGTGAGATGTCCTTCAGTGACCAAGTGTTTCATGCACTTTCCATGCACCAGTTGATAATTGTTGAGATAATGTATTAGTGTACATAGTTAGTTGAATTTAACAATTGATATTTAATTTGCAGGATCCAGGGATGCACATTGATCCTAGGGATGTGCCTAGAGGATCAATGTCGGGAAAGAACAAGAGAAAGCTTGAGTTTTGATAGTTTTGGATAGTTTTGGACACATGTGCTTTTGGATACTTTTGTATATATATGTACTTTTCAATACATTTAGTTTTGGAGACATGTACATTGACTTTATTGTGCATGTACTTTTGGAGACATGTACATTGACTTCATTGGATACATGTACTTTTCGATACTTTTGGATATACATGTACTTTTGGAGACATGCACTTTTGGAAACTTTTGGATATACATGTACTTTTGGAGACATGCACTTTTGGATATATATGTACTTTTGGATACATGTACTTGTGTCATTCTAATGTGTTGATTTGTGTGGATTATCTATTACTCATGAATGCACTATGTCAAAAGAACAAAATATTATATTCAAAGGTTTCAACGAATTCACTACATGCATGCACTAATTGGTATCTAATTAAAATTTGTGATTTTGGATGATCATTACAAGTTATGTCAAAGTTCTTGCTCGTGTAATTTAATCAAACTAAATGCAATACAATGTTTTCAAGGTTTCAACGAACTCACTCATGCACACCCATTGCCATCAACTACCAATGAAAGTCTAACATTATGAGGTTCTTCTTTAAAAATGGGTAATATTTCCTTGATGATCGTAAATTGAGAACCATTTGTAGCCACTCATATAATACCATCTTCACTTATCTTTGTACATGATAATCCATATAATGTGCTATGTTTTTTAACCTAAACAATCATCAAAAACCTAGAATTATAGGGATATGACAAAGAACCTTATGGGGCACCTTATATATTAACCTTGTGTATACATTAGGATCTTTGTCATACCATTGTTTGAAATGTCATTCAATACCTTCAATTTTATCAACATCAAATTAGTAGACAAAGTGACTCATCTTTGATCTCTTGTATAGGCCTTTGTGTGCCTTATCAATAAGATGTACATCATGAATATTATCATAGGTGCATCCTCATCCATGCAAACAAAGGTGTCATGGATCAACCTATTATCCCTTTATTCTCAATAATATTAGTATCATTATCTTCCATAGGATCAAATTCAACTCCATCACCCCCATTATTACTACTCTAAATTACAGCCTTAGGAGTTTTTATCATGTGTTTTTGTCTCTTTAGGAGTTTTGAAATATTATACTCTTTCCAAAATAATATGGAAGTTCAAATTTTTAAAAGTGGCTTAAATTATAAAATGGGCGAAAATTCACCAAGTGTCCCTGAACGGCATTTTCATGCGACTTGCAACTCGACATAACTCGTAAACCGGACGTCGGACCGACGAACTGTCGACTCCATTGGTCTCCTGGCGTGCGATTACCTCTAGGGGCCCTCTCCCTCGTCTCCCCATGGCCCAGCGGCTTCATTGTGTATTCATTTCGTAAACTAGGGTTTTGCTCAGTTTAATTGCATGCAATCTCGCATTGGTGGGTCAACTCTGCAAAAACCTCCCCCGAGCCAGTGTTGGCAGTGTTCCCACGTCGGCATTTCCCACACACACTTGCGGGAGCCAACGGCACGCAATCTTCCTGCTCCGTTTGCTTTTTGGCTCCCGGAGGTAAATTCACCAAGTGTCCCTGAACGGCATTTTCATGCGACTTGCAACTCGACATAACTCGGAAACCGGACATCGGACCGACGAACCGTCGACTCCGTTGGTCTCCTGGCGTGCGATTACCTCTAGGGGGCCCTCTCCCTCGTCTCCCCATTGCCCAGTGGCTTCATTGTGCATTCATTTCGTAAACTAGGGTTTTGCTCAGTGTAATTGCATGCAATCTCGCATTGGTGGGTCAAATCTGCAAAAACCTCCCCTGAGCCAGTGTTGGTAGTGTTCCCACATCGGCATTGCCCACACACACTTGCAGGAGTCAACGACACGCAATCTTCCTACTCCGTTTGCTTTTTGGCTCCCGGACGGAAATTCACCAAGTGTCCCTGAACGACATTTTCATGTGACTTGCAACTCGACATAACTCGGAAACCGGACATCGGACCGACGAACCGTCGACTCCGTTGGTCTCCTGGCGTGCAATTACCTCTAGGGGGCCCTCTCCCTCGTCTCCCCATGGCCCAGTGGCTTCATTGTGCATTCATTTCGTAAACTAGGGTTTTGCTCAGTGTAATTGCATGCAATCTCGCATTGGTGGGTCAACTCTGCAAAAACCTCCCCCGAGCCAGTGTTGGTAGTGTTCCCACGTCGGCATTTCCCACACACACTTGCGGGAGTCAACGGCACGCAATCTTCCTGCTCCGTTTGCTTTTTGGCTCCCGGACGGAAATTCACCAAGTGTCCCTGAACGACATTTTCATGCGACTTGCAACTCGACATAACTCGGAAACCGGACGTCGGACCGACGAACCGTCGACTCCGTTGGTCTCCTGGCGTGCGATTACCTCTAGGGGGCCCTCTCCCTCGTCTCCCCATGGCCCAGTGGCTTCATTGTGCATTCATTTCGTAAACTAGGTTTTTGCTCAGTGTAATTGCATGCAATCTCGCATTGGTGGGTTAAACTTGCTCACCTTGCAAACATCATCCATCAAACAGAAATGTGATGGAGTTGAAATCAATGGATTGCTTGTCACAATAGGCATTCATAAGTTTGCGTAATTGAATACTCCTCTTAATCCCTAAAAAATACTTCATTCCCATCCTGCAGATCCCAAACAATGTCAAAGGTAAGAAGGATTTCCATATAATCCAAATATATGTTTTTTTTCAAATATATTTTACATGGAAACATAGCAAAATGGAATCTAATATTTCGTTTGCATTGGGAAGAAAAGATTGGCAAGGCCAACATTGGCTTCCTTTTGGATAAATATCTCCATTTATAATTCCATAGATTTATACAGTTGTCTTAATCCTAACTATATACATTGCATGAGAATAAACACCATCAATCTCATTTTTGAGACTTGGTTGTCATGTTAATGCAAATGTAAATGTAAAGGTTGCCTTTACAGGACTTTTGAAACTGAGTGTGGGAAAGGGGATCATGATCGAGATGTTGTGTGCATAAAAATTACATTCTGCAGGTAAAAATGGAAGTTTACGAGAAATTCTCTCATTAGTTACACAAAATCTATTGTTGAATGGTGTTCTTCAATAATTGTAGATGGAACAAGAAGACGAAAAGAGGACTCAATAAGGAAAGGACATGTGCAAAGATATTTTTGGGAGGTGGTTGATGTAGATCAATCACATATAATAATGCATGGAATTTGTGGATTTCATTTAGTTTGAAACTCAAACAATGTTATAGTAGAAATATGGACAAGAAAATTCTATCACTCCCCATTATTCTAGGTATAAATATTGAATTATCCTAGTTGGATGAGGACTAATCAACCATTTCACCACATTATGATCATGTCTCAAATCTTGTACAACCAAGTTTGGGGAATATGAGATTAAATCTTATCAACTAGCATGAATACATTACATTTTGTCTATTTAGTGGACTCACACGTTGGAACTGATGTTTTTTAAAATGAACATATATGCAATGGTTTCCCTGAAAGATAATGAATGGGGCACTCACTATTTGTTGGCATGTTCCTTAAAGGCGAACCAAACCCTCATGTCTCACTAATAGATGACAATGGTGATCAACTTGTAATCAGTTTGATGGTTATTAAAGGATAATATCTAACACTGGATGACCAAACATGGAAGAAGGTTGGTTATGTATTTCAAGATTAGACTAGGTGAATCTATATACCACTTTACAAACTTAGTTTTCGATACAAACCTCAAACTACAAACAATGCCAAGGAAGCACCCATCAAAGGTATGATACTTCAAGCCTCATTGTCAACATGAAAAGTTAATGGAGATCATTAGTAATAGACATGATCCAAATGGTCTACTTAAATGACCATAGGTAAGTAGATAAGTAAGATTGCCTAACATGGTCACTCTTGTGTTATATTCCAAGGTATATGGGTTGTTTGTTATTTTTGTTAATTTTTCAATTCATTTATGTAGATTACTCATATTAAATTGTTCATAATGAATTAGTCTAATAATGGTGTCCTTGTATGTGTCCAGATTATCCAAAGAATCATAAGCACATGAAATCCCATCAATAAGAACAATGGTCTTTTTCAACACCACCAAAGAAAAAATCAGAAAAATGAAATGACCTACTTCAAAAATTATTTTATTACTTATTGTGCATGGTCCATCAAACAAAATGTAAACAAACACAATTATATGGCCTACAATGTAGGTCTTTTGATGCTCTATTTCACAAGGTTTTAACAAACACACTTGTTGTGATCATCATTAAAGTCTACAATTTCTTTCAATGAATGTGCCAAATTGACCTAACAACATAGGAAATTGAAAACCACATCCATTGAAAGGAATAATTCAGTTTTTTTTGTCATGAATTAATTTACTATCATGGATTTATGGCTCCCGGCAGTGTTCCCACGTCGACATTGCCCACACACACTTGCAGGAGCCAACGACACGCAATCTTCCTGCTTCGTTTGCTTTTTGGCTCCCGGACGGAAATTCACCAAGTGTCCCTGAACGACATTTTCATGCGACTTGCAACTCGACATAACTCGGAAACCGGACGTCGGACCGACGAACCGTCGACTCCGTTGGTCTCCTGGCGTGTGATTACCTCTAGGGGGCCCTCTCCCTCGTCTCCCCATGGCCCAGTGGCTTCATTGTGCATTCATTTCGTAAACTAGGGTTTTGCTCAGTGTGGGAGTGTGCAATTTTTGCACACAGGGGTCAACTTTGGAAAATCATCCACCGGGAAAGTATGGCTAGTGTTCCTAGCCCGAACCTGTCTAGACACACCTGCAGGACTCCCCGGAACCCGGTTTTGTTGCATGGTTGGAGTTCTATGCCCCCGGTAGGTATCCAGCAGGTGTCCCTGAAGGCCTTCTGGTAGTGAGATGGGAGGAGCCATGGAATGAAGACCGTGGCTCGGATCGACAAACCGTCGACTCCGTTGGATTCAGCACACCGGGATAGTGCCAGGGGTGCCCCTCCCCTCCTACCCGGTGGCCCATGTGTCACCTTGCAGGTCCATCTTGGAAACTAGGGTTTTGCTCAGTGTGGGAGTGTACAATTTTTGCACACGGGGGTCAACTTTGGAAAATCATCCACCGGGCAAGTATGGCTAGTGTTCCTAGCCCAAACCTGTCTAGACACACCTGCAGGTCTCCCCGGAACCCGGTTTTGTTGCATGGTTGGAGTTCTATGCCCCCGGTAGGTATCCAGCAGGTGTCCCTGAAGGCCTTCTGGTAGTGAGATGGGACGAGCCATAGAATGAAGACCGTGGCTCGGATCGACGAACCGTCGACTCTGTTGGATTCAGCACACCGGGATAGTGCCAGGGGTGCCCCTCCCCTCCTACCCGGTGGCCCATGTGTCACCTTGCAGGTCCATCTTGGAAACTAGGGTTTTGCTCAGTGTGGGAGTGTGCAATTTTTGCACACGGGGGTCAACTTTGGAAAATCATCCACCGGGTGGGTATGGCTAGTGTTCCTAACCCGAACCTACCTAGACACTTTGGAAACTAGTGTTTTGCAGGTCCATGATGATGATGATGGTGATGATGATGAAGATGTTGATGATGATGGCTTGGTCTAAGGTGGTGCTCTCAACTAGCTAATTCATTATGAAATATTTAACAAGACATGAATTAAATTTAATATACGTGTATTGTTTAATATAGTGAGCATGAATTGAATTAATTTTGTTGGGTGAAGCCAATAACCAACATGATGAACATAATATAATTTTAGGGTTTACTGATCATATGTAAAAAATGGCATATTCATAAACTTGACATACAAGAGAACTTTTGGCATATTTATAAACAACGTAAACGTAAATTTGGCATATCAAGAACGCAAAATTGACATATTCATATGAAACATACATGTGAAAATTGAGCATATATCAATATTCAATTACAAATAGTATAAATAGTATAGTATTAAAAGTATGTAACGTACCTCATCATGCTAGATCCCACCTATTATCATACAACCAAGCCCTCCGGATCATCTCTTATACTGATGGTCTCCATTAGTCTCTCGTGCTCTGTATCCGGTAAGAAGTAGCGTACCTTCGATGTATTTCGACTAGGCATTGTTCGTACCTGAAGGTTTGTGCCAATGATTAAGTTGGTAAAGTGATACACACTTGCACCTGGTTTGTAATCCCTATAAACATATCCACCCTTCTTTCTTCCATTGCTGTCCCGTGTCAAGTATTCACCTTTAACAACCATAGACCCAGTTGGAAAATGGTTGTTTTCATCGTCAGTCATGGACACAATGAGGGTTTTCTTTCCATCTATACAGCGTGCCAACCAGTATTCATCACCCCATTCAGTATCTTTTGAGGCAACCACTGCGTATATGTGCCATGCATTATATGATTGTAGGTATATGATCAAAATATTTTTCGTGCGATACAAGGCCATTAATTTGCATTTGAAGACTACGTAAACAAACAAAAAATGTTAAGGAAATGCATCATACCGGGTTGTACAAGGTCTGAGACATGATCAAAATCTGCAGAAATAGATGATTGGTCTTCTTCCAACGGAGTTAACTCAACAATTGCACGCTGATCAAGTGGAAGTGATATGCGATCCCATCCATCAACCCAATCCAATGATTCACACCCATCCCAGTCACCATCACAACAAGGCGGGCAAAAACAAGCGAGTTTTCTGGTCCAAATTTCAAATACTGGGTTATCAGAGCTTCGAACCGAATGAAAGCCACGAGTCCCAAGCACAGTCTTGCATTCCCATGCATGTGAACGATCTATGTCTACCACCTCCCAAAAAAATCTCTCCACATGTCTCTTTCTTGTGGATTCTACTCGCATAGTTGATTCCTCTCCCATTACTGACGTGCACCACCTGACTATAGATTGAGCATTTAGAATAGTAGATTCTGTAGATACTTTCAATTCCTCTCTTCGTAGGGATGTTTTGACACATGCTCCGGCTCCATCATGCTCTCCTTTACCATGCCCAGTCTCAAAATAGTTCCACATATGTGGCACTTTGTAGTTTTTATGCAATGAACACAACCACTGAAATATGTGTGCATTTTTGAACTGACCAGCACACCCATCAGACCAAATCCAGTGTCGGCCCATCTGTATGTTCCTTCCCTTCAAGTGATCATAGAACATGATGAAGCAATGACATACATAGTGGAAGTCGTGGCACCTATCATCACTTATGTAGAAGTGATATTCCTTCAGAATTTCTCTTTGCTCTTCAGTGCTATTTGGGCCATGCCTATATGTGATATGGACCATCAAGGAAACCTGCTCAGAGTGATAATACTGACTTTGGATCTCATTTTGAGGTTGCAGAGTGTAGTTCTCAGCAAAATCAACAACTGAAAGTATAGTACCAAGGGGAAATGTATCTCTGCATATTCTAAACTTCTCATCCTGCCATCGTGCCACGTGGACATGCTGAACATATTGATGTGTCTTTTCAATAAATTCCTTGATGAAGTCACTAACTTGTACCTGGTGACACAAAATGATCTCAATGTCAGTTTTTTGTTGTCAGTAAGGATTGAAATGTAACCGTTACAACATAATTTTATAGATATAAATGCATACCTGAGATGTCACCAATTGTATTTTTTTGCTTTCTTTCCCAGGGACTATTTCATAGTTGATATATTTGAAACTTTTCATGTCTGTAACCATTTTCCCAAATTCACTGTCTCCATTCTCGTGCATACATTGGCTCAATAATGCCATTTCAGCACAGTTGGACCATGTTCCATCCAAACAAGATTTTGCATAGTATGTTTGCCCCTCAGGCCTATTGCACATGATGCTATGAATGAATTCTCTTGATGAAGTCGGTGGTATTGTCATGGAGCAATCCTGCACAATGTTAGTATGCAACACACGACGAATGTACAAAAATGTTTCATAGTAATATTCATATTCTACATGGTATCTACAACAACAAGTGTTACGAAGAGTATTTATTCTAACATACCATGGCTTACATTTCTCAAAAGATCTTTGCCCCAAGTTCAATTGTCTATGCTCAATCTTAAATTTCTCGTAAAGCTCTGTCTGTGTTATATCAAGAAGATGCTTAGTATGTGGTTCACGATCCTTTGAACCCCTTCTTAGTTTTAGTACATCCTTTCGGTTTGAAGAAGGCCTTGTGTGATCATGCCAAAAACTGTGCACTAGTCCCTTTACTGCATCAACTAGCTTCATGTCACGACGTGGCAACCGACCAACAAAGGCCCAAAAATCTGTCTGGTCGGTTGTGTCAAGATGTTCTCTTCTAATAGAATACCTATGGAGGGTTTTTACATTCAAATTAACTAGTTCGGATGTAGGCCTGAGAATACGAAGGGCCCTGGTGTTCTTATCTGCAATTGATTGTGACAACACACGACGAGCAGCATTGCGGTCCTTTGAACGTGTGTTCTTACCAATTTTACCAAATGCATCTACTAGGCTTTTAACTATATGAGAACTTGGTTCAGAATTCTTTATCATCTTTATCCCTAACTTTTTCCTAACAACATTCATGCTCCTAGATTTTAACAATGATAAAAATAATCTACATGTATCTCCATCACATTTAGAAACAAAATATTTATCAAGTATCTGTTGAGTTTGATAAGCAATACTACGTTTAGATAGCGTACCTTCAATGGAATTCATAAGTCTTTCATCAACTTGTATACGCTTCGGAGTTCTTCGACGTGTGCTTGCTAATGGAGGTAAGGGGGTTGGAATTGTACCATGTAGCGCATCACCAAGACGCTCTGGCGTTTCAGTAGTAGCTTGGTGTCCTTCATTCTCTTCCTGGTAGTTGGATGGTGGAAGTCCAACATCCTCATCCATGGTCTGTGGAAGTCCAACATCCCCTTGTGGAATTCCAACATCCTCATCGATGGTGTGGATAACATTCTCTTCTTCAACAGTAGGCAAAATGTCCAACGCCTCTCTGACTTCATCGCTTGTATAACCACATCCGGATAGCAAATTGGGTGTTTCTTCATGAGCTTCATCTTGAGATGGTAACTTATCACTTTGACTTGAAGTGGGAATTGAAACATCCCCTAATGAGCACCTACGTTTTGCTTCTTGATTACTTCCATGGGGTGCTTGTTCAACAACTATTGTGGAAATTGAAGGTCCCTCTTGTCGTGGATTAATAGGATGAACCATGGTATCCTCTACAATTGGATTTGGATTAGTTTCCAAAGAAAGCCTCCGATTCATCATGTATATTATTTTCTTTTCTTTCTCTTCTTCAATGACTTCTTGAGATCTCTTCTTCCTTGTTGATTTGTTTACTCGGTTACGTGCATTCCCCATCACCACAATGATCAATTCAATATAGTTTGTTTCTGTTGCTCCTCAATTACAAGCTCTTCAATAATAAGCAAATGGAAGTTCTTCCTTGTTGGTCTTGAAGCTTGATATCTTATCTTGTGTGCTCCTCAAATATAAGCAAAATGAATCTTTCAAAGGCCTTATCTTTGGTGTTCTTCAATTGGAGATTCTTCAAGCTTGCTAATTATTTTCTTCAAATATGGCCATATAACCCAACACCACAGTGAGCAACCATGAAAGATGTCCTCAATGCTGCACCTTCATAAAAAAAAATGATGGAGTTGGTGTAGAATGTGAAAATTTTCAGACGCGGGCTCGTGCTGTTTGAAAAATCGCGGGATTATTGCTTTCGTTCGGACAGAGTGAAGTTGCTCTCGGACAACAACAGGCCATTATTTCTGGAGTTGCAAAACGCGTACGCGTTATATAAATACAAAACGCGTGCGCGATATGTAGTGAAAAAACGCGAACGCGATATAGTCAAGCACAATTAATAGGTTAGGTGCACGGCTAGGGCAACGAACAAAATCAAAGAAAACTAATAATTTATATGATTGCATACAAAACAAATGTTTTGTATGGTTTAATACCCCCTAGCTCTCTCCCAATAATCCCTAGATACCCCCTATCTCTTTCTAAATATCTGTCCCTCATTCTCCCTACATGTTTCTTTCATGTTTCTTTCTCTCCCTTCAGCCATGTCTCTACCACCCCACTCTCCATCTCTCCACCTTCTCTTTATCTTCGTCATTATCCCTCCCTATAGCACTCTCTCCCTTCTTCTCCCTTAATCACTAACCCTCTACGCCTTTATCCCCCCCCCTTCCCTCTCTCTCTTACCTTGTTCCTAGAGCCCCTCCCCCATAAAGGCCTTTAGACCCTCTTCTAAACATTAATCCCTAAGTGCATAAGTGCACAAGATGATGATGAGGAGGAGGGTGATGACAATGAAGATGATCATGATGTAGATGAAGATGATAAAGATGATGAGGAGGAGGAGGGTGATGACAATGAAGATGATCATGATGCAGACGAAGATGATAAAGATGATAATGTTGATGAAGATGATGGTAATGATTATGAAGATGTTGATGATGATGGTGATGAAGATGTTGATGATGATGGTGATGATGATGATGATGAAGATGATGGTGACATGATGGAGATGTTGATCTGATGAGGAAGATGATGATGATGATGGTGATGATGGTGATGATGATGAAGATGTTGATGAGGACGATGATGGAGATGAAGATGATGATGATGAAGAAGATGATGATGATGGAGATGTTGTGTTGATGGGGAACCTAGAGATGACAATGATGATGAAGATGGTGATGGTGATGGTGATGGTGATGATGATGAAGATTTTGATGATGATGCTGATGGCGATGATGATGAAGATGTTGACGATGATGGTGATGGTGATGTTTAGATGATGATCATGATGATGTTCAGAAGATCATGATGGTGATGATGATGGAGAAAATGACAATGATGGATATGTTGATGAGGAACCTGCAGATGCCAATGATGATGATGATGGAGATGTTGATGAGGAACCTACAGATGCCAATGATGTTGGTGATGACGATGAAGATGTTGATGATGATGGTGCTGGTAATGATGATGATGATGATGATGATGATGATGAAGATGATGGTGACATGATGGAGATGTTGATCTGATGAGGAAGATGATGATGATGATGATGGTGATGATGATGAAGATGTTGATGACGATGATGACGGTGATGAAGATGATGATGAAGAAGAAGATGATGATGATGGAGATGTGTTGATGGGGAACCTAGAGATGACAATGATGATGAAGATGGTGACGGTGATGACGATGAAGATTTTGATGATGATGCTGATGGCGATGATGATGAAGATGTTGACGATGATGGTGATGGTGATGTTTAGATGATGATCATGATGATGTTCAGAATATCATGATGGTGATGATGGTGATGATGATGGAGAAAATGACGATGATGGATATGTTGATGAGGAACCTGCAGATGCCAATGATGACGATGATGGAGATGTTGATGAGGAACCTACAGATGCCAATGATGATGGTGATGACGATGAAGATGTTGATGATGATGGTGTTGGTAATGATGATGATGATGATGATGATGATGAAGATGAAGATGATGGTGACA
The DNA here is from genome assembly GCA_027924585.1 of Larix kaempferi. NCBI lineage: Eukaryota > Viridiplantae > Streptophyta > Pinopsida > Pinales > Pinaceae > Larix > Larix kaempferi. Next base: position 7,624,603 of record BSBM01000223.1, on the reverse strand, counting down.
TGATGGAGATGTTGATCTGATGAGGAAGATGATGATGATGATGATGGTGAGGATGATGAAGATGTTGATGACGATGATGATGGTGATGAAGATGATGATGATGAAGAAGATGACGATGATGATGGTGATGAAGATGATGATGATGAAGAAGATGACGATGATGGAGATGTGTTGATGGGGAACCTAGAGATGACAATGATGATGAAGATGGTGATGGTGATGACGATGAAGATTTTGATGATGATGCTGATGCTGATGCTGATGATGATGATGATGATGATGAAGATGTTGACGATGATGGTGATGGTGATGTTCAGATGGTGATGATGATGATGATGATGATGATGGAGATGTTGATGAGGAAGGGGGAGATGACAATGATGATGAAGATGTTTATGGTCATGAAGATGATGATGATGGTGATGGTGATGATGATGGAGATGATGGAGATGATGGAGATGGCGATGAAGATGATGATGATGATGATGATGGTGAAGATGATGAAGAAGATGATGATGATGGAGATGTTGACCTGATGACAATGAAGATGATGATTATGGTGATGATGATGAAGATGTTGATGGTGATGATGATGGTGATGAAGATGATGATGATGGAGAAGATGATAATGATGGAGATGTTGATGAGGAACCTACAAATGCCAATGATGATGATGATGATGGTGATGACAATGAAGATGTTGATGATGATGGTGATGGTAATGATGATGAAGATGATGATGATGATGGTGATGGTGATGGTGATGTTTAGATGATGATGAAGAAGATGATGGTGACATGATGGATATGTTGATCTGATTCAAGGAAGATGATGATGATGATGATGATGGTGATGATGATGAAGATGTTGATGATGATGATGATGGTGATGAAGATGATGATGATGAAGAAGATGATGATGATGGAGATGTTGATGTTGATGGGGAACCTAGAGATGACAATGATGATGAATATGGTGATGGTGATGGTGATGGTGATGACGATAAAGATTTTGATGATGATGGTGATGGTGATGATGATGAAGATGTTGATGATGATGGTGATGGTGATGTTTAGATGATGATCATGATGATGATAATGATAATGGAGATGTTGATTTGATGAGGAATATGATGATGATGATGATGATGGTGATGATGATGAAGATGTTGATGATGACGATGATGGTCATGAAGATGATGATGATGAAGAATATGATGCTGATGGAGAATATGATGCTCACAACTCCCTCTAGTCTCTCTCTCCCCAACCATCAATCTCTCTCTCTCTCTCTCTCAAACACACACACATACACACACATTATGTCACTTTCCATTCTCAAACCCATCCCCCCTCCATCCATATCTATCTCCAACTTTCTCCCTCCATCCCTCACCCTACCTTCTCTCCCTCCCTCTCTCATCGCCTGTCTCTCACCTTCTATCCCTCCCTCATCTTTCCCTCAACCTATCCCAATCTCTCCATCACTCCCTCTCTCTCCATCGCCACCACTCTCTGCATGTCTCCCACCAACACTTTCTGTCCCTCCCTTCCTATCTCTTATTTCGTTCTATCCCCATCTATCTCTCACTCCCTCCAAATCCATTCCTCCCCATTGTCCCTCTCCCTCCCTCGCTCTATGTCTCTCCCCCCCTTGTATTCTTTATTTCTCTCTCACATCCCCCTTGCCTCCATCCATTCCCCCTTGTCACCCAAGTCTCACTTTCAACTTCTAACCCTATACCTCTTCAGAACCTATTCTACTCCTATTAGTGCTCTCAAGCTCCACTTCCCTTCACCCCCTGTAGCCCATCATGTTCTCATTCCCTTCATCTCTCCCCACTCAAGCTTCCAACATCCTTCTAAGCCCTTGACCCTTTCCCACCCCTATTAAATATTAACCATAGATTCCCTTGACCCTTCCCCACCCCTTCTCAAATATTAAACAAAAATTCCCTTGATTTCCCCACCCCCTCTTTCTCAAGTATTAAACATGTATTTTATGATTTGAATAACGCGAGCGCGTTTTGTAACTATATAACGCGTACGTGTTATGTAGTTATATAACGCGCACGCGTTAAGTATTGATATAACGCGCACGCGTTATTTAGTTATATAACGTGTACGCGTTATTTAAATCTAAAAGTGCGGCAATATTTTTGAATTTAAACAGGCCAAGTCACATGCTCACATGTCAACAATAATCCTATGTGTATGCTTTGGAGTTTGCTTCGGTAATTCCAAACCTATGCTATGTTAATGAAAAACCAAAGCTAATTGGGTATTTCTTCCAGTTTCTGGAGAAGCCTGTGCTTAGCCACTCGTTACAATATGCTACACACAGTCATTTTTGACGAAATCTTAGACACAAATAGCATTTTTTCTGCAGATTCCAAATATGTAACTTTTATTTTGAAATATTAATTTTTCCTATTTTCTTTCAATTTCTTTTCTGTCCTACCTCCTTAACTCGTGAAACACATTGTTAGTGTTTCTTCCATAACTTTTTCAATTTTTAATCATTTCAAAAAAAAATTGTATGGTGCACAAGAGGACACTAACCTCCACGTTCTATGAAAAACCCATTTCAAGATTTTTGCATTAAGACCTTCAAAGGCTCTACCCACAAAAGAGGTACTATTTTTGAGGTTTGATCACTTAGACAATTATAAAAAAATTATAAAATTACTAATTTAATTTTCGAAAAATAATGATGCACAAGTGCTATGTGTTCTCTACATGCATGCCGATTTTTGTAGCTTGATTCCATCATTTAGGCCCTCAAAGGCTCTACCCACAAAAACATATACCTTATCATTTGCCTGAAAAATAAAAAGTGTCTGTTAGGAAAAATGAAACTTGACATAGCTATGCAAATTTTCAATACATAAAAGTTATATATTCAGAAACGTGATTCAATTTCCTACATTTCATCTTTTTTACTCAATGCAAGATATTTTCCGTAAGTAAATAAAAAAATCCAAGTAAGTTGAGGGATGCTTGCTTTTTCAGTTTTCTATTGCATCTAACGTGCCAAAAGTGACCCTCATTAGCTTGCACTGACCCTTATACATATCTCCTAATTTCTATTTTGAAAAGATAGGTGGCAGAATTGTATTGATGATCTTTCACTCAAACTTGTAACCATTTTCTGTTAAGAGGCTCCAGAGAGCTATATATTCATTGTAATAGAAGAACTAAGGGTGAGTGAATCATTTGGCTGAATCCTAGGAGAGCTCAACTCTGTTTTTTTTTAGATTTTATTTTTAATACATTAGCAGTGTTTGAGGCTGGGTTATTTGCAAAGATTTCCTGTGTCATTTTTCTTGCAGTCTGTTTTTCTTTTCCCATGTTAATTTGTTTATCTTTCTTTGTAATTCATTCTGTTAAATTTCTCTCATGCTTGGATAAGTGTAGCATTGGAATGGGATTCATAGAAATAATGCCTTGTTCCTTTCATTTCAGGCATTTCACCACTAATTTCTGCTAAAGTTGGCATAAGATTCATCCTTGTTAGATGCCCTATGTTGATGGACTGTTCATTCTTCTTCTGTTTCACCCCTTAAAACTCTGTGACTATGCGTGGGTGGCTACCTTGGCTCTATTTAGATATCTTATGCAGCTACACTGTTTGTTGGGTATGTTATATCTCTTCACATGGTCGCTGCGTGTACAACACGATCCCTACGGCACTATTTTTCGTGATTTTCGACCCATTGTACTCTATCTAATTCCGGTAAAAGGAATTAGGGTTGTAACCTAATTCGGGTAAACGAATTAGGGTTTTAGATGCTGCAGAATACCATTTATTGTATTGTACATGTAAAATAAACATATAATGAAAAAGGAGCTATGCGGCTCTAAGTTTTGCTGGTTTTTTTCCCGGTTAAGGGTTTCCAGGTGAAAATCTCTGTGTAATGTGTGTGCCATTGTGTATTTTCTGTTAATGCTTAAGAATCGATATATGTTTGTAATTCACTGTTAAGGTTTTAAACTTACATTTGGTATCAGAGCATTTTTTGGGTTCAGAGGGACGCCTTTGTTTCCAAGGGTTTGGCTCGATCTTGGATTTGTGATAAACCTGGTTTCAGTGGGAGCTTTGCAGCGGTGATTTATTTTTCTTTAAAGAATGGCGAGCAGTTCTAGTTTCGAGATTGAGAAATTTAATGGTCAGAGCTTTGAGCTATGGAAGCTCAAGATGGAAGATCTTCTGGTAGATAGAGAACAATGGATCGCTGTAGATCCAGGTACCATGCCCTCTGGTGCGGTAAAAGAAGAATGGGAAAAGCTGGAAAGAAAAGCAAGGAGCACCATTCGTCTTTGCCTCGCAGATTCGGTATTGGTGAACGTATCTGGAGAAGACAGTGCAAAGAAGCTATGGGACAAACTGGGAAATCTGTATCAGTCAAAGTCCCTGGTAAATAAGTTATTTCTGCGAAAGAAATTGTACCTTCTGAGGATGACTGATGGAGACTCTGTATCAGAGCATCTAAACGCCTTCAATACTCTGGTAAGTCAGTTGACATCTGTTGGCATTACACTTGATGATGATGAAAAGTGTATTAGTTTGTTGTGCTCTTTGCCATATTCATGGGATAATCTGGTCATAGCTATTGGGAGTAATGCAACCACGCTAAACTTCGATGATGTGGTTGCATCCCTACTATCGGAGGAAATGAGGCACAAATCCATAGATAGTTCAGCCAAGGATGCCTTATTTGTAAGAGGTCGCCCTGGAGACAGATCTAAAAATAAGTCTTCAGGTGGTAGATCTAAATCTAGAGGGAGATCTAAATCTCCAGGACCTTCTGTAAGAAAATGCTGGAAGTGCGAAAAAGCTGGGCATTACAAGAAGGATTGTAAATCAAAAATTACTGATAAAAGTAGAGGACCTAATGACGCTCCATCCGCAGATGGGAAAGAATCTACAGAGGAAGGAGGAGATGTGTATCTGGCATCTTCAAGTACACATGCAGAGCATGATTCGTGGTTGATTGACTCAGGTGCGTCTTATCATATGACTCCTCACAGGGAGTGGTTTTCTGAATACGAAAAGTATGATGGAGGAGATGTATTTCTGGGAGACAACTCGGTAGCGAAAATCATAGGTCGAGGAAAGGTCAAGCTACTGCTCAAAGATGGAAGGGTTAAAACTCTTCCCGGGGTTCTGCACATTCCAAAGTTGGCTAGAAACCTTATATCTGTAAGTAAAATGGATGATGCAGGTGTGAAAACTTTATTTGAAAAGAACACATGCAAGATGGTTCGAGAGTCATTGGTGCTGATGAGGGGAGTTCGGATTGGAACTCTATACAAGTTGTTGGGAAGCACCTTCAAAAATGGATGTAACAGTACTATTGTTCCTGAGGGTAAAAATGGAGGAGACAGAGTCCTTACTGTCTCTAGTGAGAAGACATCGCTATGGCATCGAAGGCTGGGACATATTGGAGAGAAGGGTCTTCGACTATTACAAGGTAAAAGTATGGCTGAAGGCATGTCTGATTTCACATTAGATTTTGATTTCTGTGAACATTGCTTATATGGTAAACAGAATCGAGTAAGATTCTCATCTGGTGTTGTAAGAGCTAAAGGAATCTTAGAGTTAATACACAGTGATGTTTTTGGACCTGTGCCTGTTCCATCACTTGGTAAATCTGTGTATTATGTTTCATTTATAGATGATTTCTCGAGGAAAACTTGGATTTATTTCCTGCGTAAGAAATCTGAGGTTTTTAATAGATTCAAAGAATTTAAGGCTCTTGTAGAGAATCAAACTGAGAAGAAAATAAAAGTACTCAGAACAGATAACGGTGGAGAATTCTGTGAAAGTGAATTTGAGGAGTTCTGTAAAACGTGTGGAATAGCAAGGCAAAAGACTACTCCACACACACCTCAAAAGAATGGGGTTGCAGAAAGGATGAACAGGACATTGATGGAAAAGGCAAGGAGTATGCTCAGTGGTGCAGGGCTAGCACAACAATTCTGGGCAGAAGCTGTTGACACTGCGTGTTACCTAGTGAATAGGACACCCACATCAGCGTTGGTTGACAAGACACCTCATGAGGTTTGGACTGGTAAGAAACCCTCTCTCTCTCATCTCAGAGTGTTTGGGTGTGATGCTTTTGTACATGTTCCAAAGGAGAAAAGGAGCAAGTTGGATAATAAAGCGGAAAAATGTATCTTCATTGGTTACAAGGATGGAGTGAAAGGTTACAAGCTGTGGAACCCAGTAAAAAGGCAAACAGTTTACAGTCGAGATGTGATCTTCAGAGAAGTTGAAAGCACTTCCAAGATTGAGGATGTACCAAAGGAAAAGGATTCAGAGAAGCTACACTTTGATATCAAGGATGAAAGAAGTGACTCTTTTGAGGAACCAGATTCGTCTGAATCAGATGAGGAGGCAGAATCGTCTGAATCAGATGAAGAGGCGGATCCACAGACTCCGGTATTGAGGAGATCTGACCGAGAAAGAAGGCAAGTTGAAAGGTACAGTCCCCCTGATTTTCGTTCTAATTTTGTGTTATCTATTACTGATGATGATCCTAGAACTGCTAAAGAGGCAATGGATTCAGAAGATAGTAAACTATGGAAGAAGGCCATGATAGAAGAAATGGATGCCTTGGACAAAAATGAGGCATGGGATCTGGTTGAGTTGCCAGAAGGAAGAAAGCCTATTGGAAGCAAATAGGTATTCAAGAAGAAGTTAAATGCAGCAGGTAATGTGGAGAAGTACAAGGCTCGACTAGTTGCGAAAGGTTACTCCCAAATTGAGGGCATCGATTTTGGTGAGATTTTTTCACCTGTTGCAAAATTGACTTCTATTAGATTTCTTTTATCTATTTCTGCTGCTTTTGATCTTGAAGTAGAACAGATGGATGTAAAGACGGCTTTCCTACATGGAAATCTTAATGAAGAGATCTATATGAAGCAACTAGAACGGTTTGTGGTGAAAGGAAGAAAGGAGCTTGTCTGTAAGCTGAAAAAGTCTCTCTACGGTTTGAAACAATCTCCCAGAATGTGGTATCAAAAATTTGATACTTATATACTGGGACTTGGTTTCTCAAGAAGCAAAGCTGATCACTGTGTTTATTTTAAGCTAATTGGTGATCATTTTATTTATGTAATATTGTATGTTGATGATATGTTGCTAATTGGAAACAACAAAGAAATCATCAAGGATGTCAAGAATCAGTTGTCATCTGAATTTGACATGAAAGATCTTGGTGCTGCAAATTTCATTTTGGGCATGGAAATAAAAAGAGATCGTGAAAACAGGAAACTCTGGTTAAATCAGAGGAAATATGTTGAAACGATATTGAAGAGATTTAATATGCAGGAAAGCAAACCAGTGAAGGTGCCCATTCCTGTAGGTGTAAGGTTATCTGCAGAACAGTGTCCCACTACACAAGAAGAGGTAGAGGACATGTCTCATGTTCCCTATGCTAGTGCAGTTGGCAGTCTGATGTATGCCATGGTCTGTACTATACCAGATATAGCCCATGCAGTGGGAGTTTTGAGTAGATACATGTCAAAACCAGGAAAGGAACATTGGACTGCAGTAAAAAGGGTCTTCAGGTATTTGCGTGGCACTACAGATTCTGCAATCTGCTACCAAGGAAGACCCGGTCTAAACAGAGAGATAAATATACAAGGATTTGCTGATGCTGACTGGGCTGGAGATCTTGATCACAGAAGATCTACAAGTGGCTACGTTTTTAATCTATTTGGAGGAGCAATCAGTTGGATGAGTAGAAGACAAGCTGTAGTTGCACTCTCAACTACAGAAGCTGAATACATGGCAGCTACCCATGCAAGTAAGGAAGCTGTATGGTTGCAAAGATTGTGTTCAGGTATTGGTTTTGTTCAGAATGCAGTAAAGATTGGCTGTGATAGCTCAAGTGCAATATTTCTAGCAAAGAACCCTGCTTATCACTCAAGGACAAAGCACATTGATGTGCAGTACCATTTCGTCAGAGACATGGTTGAACAAAACAAAGTGTTGTTGGAGAAGGTTGACACTTTGGTAAATGTTGCAGACTCTTTGACAAAGTCTGTGAGTACTCAGAAGTTCTCTTGGTGTAAAGAGAACATGGGCATTGTTGCCCTGAATTGTTGAAGTCATAAATTTCTCCTGTATGTGAAGAGAACAACAAGTGGGAGAATGTTGGGTATGTTATATCTCTTCACATGGTCGCTGCGTGTACAACACGATCCCTACGGCACTAGTGATTCGCCTGCGTCCGGAGGGGGGGGCAGCCCGACAAGGCCCACCCCCTTCGTTTCGGACCGTTAGGTTCCGAAACGACACGGAGGGGGCCATTAGGCCCCCAGAGTCCGCGCGGAGCGTAAAATTTTTTGGGTTGCTTTTTTGCTTTTTCGCGATTTTCGACCCATTGTACTCTATCTAATTCCGGTAAAAGGAATTAGGGTTGTAACCTAATTCGGGTAAACGAATTAGGGTTTTAGATGCTGCAGAATACCATTTATTGTATTGTACATGTAAAATAAACATATAATGAAAAAGGAGCTATGCGGCTCTAAGTTTTGCTGGTTTTTTTCCCGGTTAAGGGTTTCCAGGTGAAAATCTCTGTGTAATGTGTGTGCCATTGTGTATTTTCTGTTAATGCTTAAGAATTGATATATGTTTGTACTTCACTGTTAAGGTTTTAAACTTACACTGTTATGTGTTTTATGATTCATCTTTTGACTCCATTGCCCAACAGTTCTCCTCCTGATTCTCTTACCAAGGTTTTAAACAATTTATTCCAACAGAAATGTGATCTTCTGCACATGTTTTTCATTGAATATCTTAAATGTTGAATGCTGGTCTGTTGCTTTATTATTGACAATCTTGATGATTTCCAGCTTTCTAAAAGTTAAAGAGAGAGCCCTCTCTGCTTGTGTTAGGTCAGAAACATAAGCCAAATATTAATTAGTGGTTACCCAGAATCACCCTCTCCACAACCTAGGGGGTCAATTTTGGTGTTAACAAATTGGCGCCGTTTCCACGGAAGAGATTGTTTCACAATCCCTGGGAGAACGACAAAGTTTATATCTGAATGCTAATGGTGAACAGCAGGAAGACATCATGAAGGTTGTATCATTCACCTGGCGACTCCACTCAGAAGATTTCCAGTGCAAAGGTGACTCCACTGGGAGGATCAGTGACTCCATATTAGAATTTGAGATGTTGAAGGTCTCATGGAGACTCCACATTCAAGAAACCCAGCATCCCATTGTTTCACAGGCTAGTCTCCTCCATCTTCAAATCAGAATTTACAGCTCCAATATTTCAAGATGAATTCATTGTCAAGAAGGTATGCTCCTTTAAGCATGTCTCATATTCCTGGTTTTCCAAATCAGATTCCTAAAGTAGATTGGCAAACCTACTTACCTAAATTCAGAGATGAAGATCACGACAATGCTGCTTTGCATTTAATCAAATTTCATACACATGTACACAAGCTGAATATTAGGTTTCATGAGGACTGTCTTATGAAAATGTTTATGGCTTCTTTAGAGGGAAAAAAAGATTTTCACACAGCATTTTATGAGCATTATAAAAGGTATTTTCTATCTTTGTCTTTAGTGGTTCTACTTCTTACATCCGGCAACAATTTTCAGTAAATGACAAAAATTAATTGAAAATAAAAGATATTTCAGACGCCATCCAGGTGGTTGCTCCAACAACTAACTGCCTTCTATACAACCGCATTAGGTTCAAATGGAATCCCCTTAATAAAGTCATGTGCCTCTTCCGAACATCCAGAGCGGCCAAAAGATTAACCATGCGAGCATAGTGTTCTGAAATCGGCTTTATACAATAATCCTGACTCGTGGAATCAAGGTAGTGAATGGCTGCATCATCCAGACGTGTATGGTTGCAAACAAAGAGAATAGCCACGAAGGTAATATGGTTTGGCTTCTCACCTTCCTTCTGCATTTTTCCAAAGAATTGAAGTGCTTCATTGCCGAGACCATGTTGGGCGTATCCTGTACTCATTTGTTCCATGACGCTACAATTCTTTTCTTCATATTTCCATAGATTGTATGCATCCTAAGTTCTGCCATCACTACCATACCATGAAATCATCACATTGCCTGAGACTACGCTTCTTTCAGGCATTCGATAGAACACCTAGGATGCATCCTCTATTTTCCCTTTCTGAGTATGAGCTGCAAGCATTGCAGTCTGTGAGATAGCATCTCGCTCGACCATCCTGTATGCATGAACGGGCAAGAAAACTCAACCCCCTATGTGCAGAAAATCTGGAGATGTTTTGCCATCCGCCAAATGTCTTGGACTTTTTGCATTCGGCTTCACAACTTCCAATCTTGCTCCAGGTTCAGATGTGGGTCGACCCAACCACAAGTTATTGCCTCTTGAAGAATAGGTGCATTCGGCTTCTCTTTGCACGTAACCCTATTGCGCCAAAAACAACTTCGAGAGCTGGTGAATGTGATCCCTCACTTTTTCCCTTTGAGATAGTAGAAATCACTCGCTTTTTCTAGTGAAGGCGACTGATTAAAAAACCTTGACGCGCACCTCTGCAGCCATGACAGACGACCAGCCTTTGAATCACTTCCGTCGGTTCTTCCGGAAGAGGGTTTTTTTTTTGCTGTGGCATGTGAAGCAACTATTTCACAGGATTTCTGCATTTTAGGGCTCCAGAAGTTCTTCTATTGCCGTCAACTCAGACGAAGAGAGCCCGGGAAAGTGGGATTACAAAGAACGAAGGTGATCTTTACAGAGATATCTTTGACAACTTGATTTAGCCAAGTAAAGGCCCTTAACCTCCGAGACTACGATAAGCTTCGATGAAAATAACCAGTTCATTCGCAAATTTGCTTAAAACCTATCGTCGCCGCCTTGTTCTTCCCACAACCACTTGCACGTATATACCCATCTTCTGGTTTATCCACCGAGTTGCAATGTCGTGTTGGTCAGGAGCAAAGATTGCCATCACTGATCCCTAGAAGACCAAAAACCCTTCATCTTCTAGAGAAATGGCGATAGCACCTAACCCTACTTAGACTTCTCGTCGTTGCAACCGACTTACCACTTTGGATAAATGGCGACCTTCTTTTCTCATCGGATCCAACGCTTTAGGGTTTTGGAACTTTGACATTTTGGTCAAAAAAGAAATTCCGTCAGAATGGAACCACCTCCTTTTAATACTTCCTCAAAACAGCTTTAATCTCCAAAGTGGTATCGCATAGGCTTTAGTTTGTTTGTAATACCATTTATTTTCATGTGACACGTCCAGAAGATGCCATGTGTGCTAGTGGTTTTCCCATTGCAAGCATCAACCGTCTCCACCTTATGTGTATGTGGACGAATGCGATGGATTACGGGCCATCCATCTGTCTCTGGATCTTGGCCTGCGTGCTAACTGCCATATCTTTGACAACCTGCGCAGTAACCATTTGTTGTGAAAAGGCTCAAAGCCAACGATCTCCCATTTTCAATTCGTTCTCGGCATAGATACATGCGACCCCTGGGCCATCGAGCATATCTAAAACAGACCACTGACCTGAGTCCTTCATTTGTGGGCTTTGACGACGAGCAGATTTTTCATTTGAAATGGTAGCGTGCAAGCATTCGACGCTCACGCGTTTCCCTTTTTATTCTTGGGTGATTTGTCCCACATGCAGAACAAAATGAGTTATTTCATCCTTTTATATATCCCATTACTTTCTATATGTTTCAAGCAATAAAAGAGAGGAGCCTTTGGTGTTGGGTGCTTGGGCGATGGAGGATTTGGTGGGCCCCTTTGACTTGGCTCCTGGTTTCATGGTAAAGCCCTCGGTGTTGGGCCCTAAAACTTTTTGCTCCACCTTTTTTAATTCAATTTTGGGCCCAAACTAAAAGAAAACGAGACTTAGGTTATATTAATTCTTTGAATTCAATTTTGGGCCCAAACTAAAAGAAAACGAGACTTAGGTTATATTAATTCTTTGAGCCTCATAAAATCCCAGCTTTGGCTTTATTAAAAACTTTCATAAAGTTTAAGTTTGGCCATAAATCAATATTTTCTTCCATAAAGTTTAGGCTTGAGCATAAATTATGAAAATAACCTTTTGACCTTGGCAATACCCTCCTTTATAAAAAGAACAATTAAAAGCTTTTCCCTCCTAATTTTCACAAGGTAAAAATAGGTTTGTAAGGCCCAGCTTTGCCACATTTTAAAAGTTTTTCAAACCTTTTTTTTTTATGCAACCTTGGTGCCCACACCGGAGGAAAAATGCCTCTTCTAGGTGAAGTTTGAAACCTCCATCACGAAAAATGCCTCTTCTAGGCCAAGTTTGAAACCTCCATCACGAAAAATGCTTTATCCTACACTGCCAATGCTACTAGAAGGAGATTAAGCACAAAAATTTATTTGAGTGCTAACAATAATCATATTCAACCATTGTCCATAATAGTCCACCATAGCGAACTAAATTCAACCAAACTAAATGTGACATTAACCCTTGATGAATGTCATAATGCATCATAATGTAGCAATTTGATTTAAAAGATAGTCTAGATGAATGTTTCCAATGTGACATAGCCATTGATAAATGTGACAATCCATCATAATGTTAGATTAATTAAGCCCAACTATACCTTATTTTAAACATTATTTTATGTTAACGTTCCTAACTTTTAGACCTTGGTTAGTTATTTTCCTAGGTGTTTAGACTAGGTTAATTTTCCTCTAGTGCATACTTGGCCTGCATCTTGTGAGTTTATCCATAATTATGCCCCACTGGCTGCTTTTAATCCTACTTTAACTCTTCTTTTCTGAGTTAGAGCGCATTGGAAGCTTTATCCTATATTTTGCTTTTGCGTTGGATAAGGTTAAGGTAAGGGCGCTAGGATGCTTTTGGAAAGATTGCTTCTTTTTGTCCACCACCTCTTCCATGATTTTCTCCTAAAAATCCTCCAACATGCTTCCTTATGGTCACTCATGGTCCACCAAGGACCACTTAGCCAATTTGTGACCACCTTGCATGAGTTGGAGATTGATGTTGCCTTAGATGGGGATTTTTACTATTTTGTAATCCTGACACTTGTGTGATTTCCGAATGGCCTTAGAGGCTTTGAAATTTCATCTATTCGATTATATTTGGATAACCAACACATTTCTGAAGGTTGGATGTACAATAGTTTATCAATAGAAGTTTAATTCAACTATCAATTTTTGTGAATTTTCTTCTCTAGTTTGTGTATCTTTGCTTAAACAATTATGAGGAATTATTTGTTGCAATATGCTACTATGATAATTTTTTCACATGGTATCATAGTGTATTAGGGTTACAAGCTCTCTTAGATACTTCCATTGAAGCACCAAAAGCAGTGGAGTTTCCATAGAATTCATGGGGTTATTTCCTTGAGTCCTTTGGCTTGTCCATTGGGGTCTACCCAGGCCTGAAGCACTCCCGAATGGGCTCAGTGTTTAAGTAGAGATAATTGTGCTAACAAAATTTTCTTCTAAGTGTTGTTTTTATTGTGCAGGTACAATGACTTCATGGATTCAAAATCAGTTCCTCCTCTTACTCCATTCAATTATGTTGATTGGAACCTAAAGATGGTTGCATATCTCAAGAGACAATGTTTGTATGATGTGTTTATTGGTGTTGTTAGCGAGCCTGAGCCATTTGAAGAGAATAATGAATGGTTAAATGACTATGACAGAGCATTCAAAGCGATGTGCTTGGCCATGTCCCTAATATGCATTATCTCATTGATTTTGCTGAGTATCCATTTGAGCTCTAGAGCAATATGAATAGAGCTTTTGGAGTGCAAAATGAAGAAGTTAATGCCTGGAGTGAAACTAGAACCTCATCATGTGCTCTCCCTCTTGGTGTCTCGACCTCAAATCTCTCTGAATAAGTTGTTCAAGATGAAGAAGATCAATTGGCAGAATCTTTAACACAAGTTCATGTTGTTATCTTTCTCCTTGATTCGAATGCTTCCTCTGCAAGTCAAGAAGCAAAAATTGAAGAGACATCTTCTTTGTGGCTCTAGAAGATGATGAGGATATTGATTCCTTATCCAATGATGCTGATAATGAAGAAGAAGTGAATACTGGAGCTTCCATAGTTGAAGATATTGACATCCATTCCTCTCTTATGGTCTCCTAAGATTCTTCTATCCGTATTCTGAGCAAAGTAAGTTAGTTATTTCTCTAGAAGCTGGAGATGAATTCAGTTCCTCTCTTTCCAATGAGTCTAATGGTGTGCAGAATGGTGATCTATTGGATGTTTTGGAAGATAGATCGGAATTTGGAAGTGACGCATTTTCTCTCCTTGGTGCTAAGCTTCCTATGGATTCCTACTTGATTGCTGGCACCAATTCTCGAAGTTTCATTGGAGATGGAGAACCTATTGCTTTTTCCATCAAATTGGAAAACTTGGAAATCATGTTCCACATTATTAGAGATGATATAACTTCCTCTTATTTGAAGTTCAAGTTTCAAGAGTATCAAGTCTCTTTTGGACCTGATCTTACCATCCATGGTTCAATTTTCAAGTCTAAAGAGCATTCACAGTTGCTTGGGTTTACCTCACATGGTTCGAAATCTCAAGCACATCAAGGTTCATTTGGATATGCTCTTACTTCTACTGGTTCAAATTTCAAGGGTCCTCATGACATTTCCATCATGTTGGCATACATTCTTGGAGCTGCTCATGGTTCAAAGTACAAGTTTCAAGATTAGCATTGGCACAATTGGGAGAAAATATCTCTTCTTGCAAAGAGGAAAGTACCTCCTGATATTTGAATTTCCAATTATTGGCCTCATTGGCCTTCTTTGGACTGTTATGTTCAAATTTATAGTCTGAAGTAAATATGTTGGTTTCTCTTTCATGTCCATTCTAGAGGGGAGGTTTTGTTCCCAAGTGCTTTTCCTCTGTTACCTCAGCTTACATGGACAAATAAAATTGTAAAGGGTGACCATAGGCCCTAGTTGCCTACACCCTAATAATAATTCGTACTCAACTATGTTAGGATTAAGGGGGGGTGTTAGAATAATTAACCCCATCTATACCTTACTCTATATATTATTTTATGTTTCATAAGTGTTAGACCTTGGTTAGTTACGTTCCTAGGTGTTTAGACTAGGTTAATTGGCCTCTAGTGCATACTTGGCCCACATCTTGTGATGTTTATCCATAAGTGCACCCCACTAGATGACTTTAATCCTACTTTTACTCTACTTTTCTGAGTTAGAGTGCACTGCCAACTTTATCTTGCTTTATCATGCTTTATTCTGCTTTTGTGTTGGATAAGGTTAAGGCAAGGGTGCTAAGATGATTTTGGCAAGATTGCTTCTTTTTGGAAACCACCTATTCCATTATTTTCTCCTTAAAATACTCCAACATGTTTCCTTTTGGTCACTCATGGTCCACCAAGGCCCACTTAGCCAATTCGTGACCACCTTCCATGAGTTGGAGATTAATGTCGCCTTAGATGGGGATTTTTACTATTTTATAAGCTTGAAACTTGTGTGCTTATTGAATGGCCTTAGAGGCTTTTGAATTTCATATATTTTATTACATTTGTAGATCCAACACATTTGTGAAGGTTTGATGTACAACAATTAATAAATAGAAGTTTGATTCGGCTATTAATTTATGTGAATCTTCTTCTCTAGTCTGTGTATCTTTGCTTAAACAATTGTGAGGAATTATTTGTTGCAAGATAATACTGTGATCATATTTTAATACATAAACCTTAAGAAAAATTATAATGCAACATAACTCTTGATGAATGTAATATTGTGACATAATCATTTATGAACATAGCAAGTTGACATAATTCAACCAAGACGAACAACTCAATAAATATAACCATATTATAATCCTCTTAATGTCACAAATTCATATAATATTGAAGTCAACCATATTGGCACAAGTGACATAATATTGAAGTTAACATGTTCATGTTGCATTGTGATTGAATATTGAAACATGTTGAACATACTCAACTAGAATAAAAAACGATGAAATCATATAGATAAACATGGTTAGCAATAGTTAGCCATGGAAAAGCCATGTCTACATGGTCTATTAGAGTTAACAATAATAAACCATGGTTGACCATATTCAACCAAACTCAATCATATTCAACATGGTCATCCATAGTAAACTATATTTAACCACACTCAAACCAATTTCAAATATGATCAACCATAGTCAATAAATCATGGTCAACCATTCTCAACCATGGCAAACAAAAGTTAACCAAACTCAATGTGATATAACCCTTAATGAATTTTGCATTGCAAAATAACCATTGAGGAAAGTAGCAATTCAATATAAGTTAGCAAAGATGAATGTCACATTATTGCCTAACCACTAAGAAATTTCACATCAAAACATAACCCTTAACGAACATTGTAATTTGCAATATAATCCTTCATGAACATTGAAATGTGACATAATATTGAACTCAACCTCTTAATATCATAATGGGACATAAACCTTGGTCAACATCCCAATGCAATATAACTCTTTAGGCATGTCACAATTCAACATAATCTTTAGGAATTCCATAAAGATACATGACCTTTTATTAGTGTTTCAATGTGAAATAGTCATTGAAGAATGTGTCTAGTAGACATAAGTCAATCAAGATGAATATTGCAATAGGAATAACCATATCATATGCCTCTTAATGTTACAATTTTTCATCATATTCAATTCTGAACCACAACCACACATGTAACATGATATTGAATTCAACCTCTTCATATCACAATTTGATCGAATATAGAAATACTGTCAATCGTAATCAAACATGGTCGACTATGGACAATATATTATGTCTACACGTTCTACTACAGTTAACCATTATAAACCATTATCAATCATTGTTAACCATGATCAACCATACTCAACATAGTCAAACATGATCCACCATAGTCAAATGTAATCAACCATAGTCAAACATGATCAACCATGGTCAACCAAAATCAACTATGGCAAACTAAAGTCAACCAAACTCATTGCAATATAATCCTTTACAAATATCAAAATGCACCATAACCATTTTAAGGAATGTAAAAATTCGGCACAAATTAGCTAAGATAAATGTCGCATTGTGACATCATTATTTAACATAAGTCAACCAAGATGAACATTAGTCTATTTTTTAAGGGAGAAATTTCACCAATTCGTTGTTTTTTTTTTACATTCTGAAAAAAAAACTCCAATTTAATATTTTACCTATTTGTTACATACGATTAAATTGGTAAAATTCTCTAAAAATTACATGTTTAAATAATATATTATATGGTTTTTATTGCATATATATATATATATATATATATATATATATATATATATATATATATATATATATATATATATATATATATATATATATACCTAGAATATTATACATAGATATAATATTTGAACCTTTAAAAACACCTTGCTGAAAACCACAATAGATATAACCATATCATAAGATCTTAGTATCACGATGTAATATGAAAGTTAACTTCTTATTGTCACAATGTGACATAACCTTTAATGAATGCTACAATGCAATATAGCCATTGAGGAACATAGAAATTTGACATAAGTCAACCAATATGAATTTCATAACATGACATAACCATTAAGGAACATCATTATAATCCAACATAACCCTTGATGAATGTCATAATTTAACCCAGATTAACATTGCAATAGATATAATAATATTATAAATCTCTTAGTGTCAATCAACATGGTCAACCATAGTCAACCATAGTTAATTTTGATCAAACATAGTTAATGATGGTTAAAGTATTTTTACTTCTCTACTATAGTTAACATCAACCAACCATTATTATCCCTAGTCAACTATACACATTGAAAGGCATCATAATCAACATGGTCATTCATGTTCAACCATAATTAACCATAGTTAAACATGGATAACCATAGTCGACCATTATAATTAACCATACTCAAATATGGTCATCCAAAGTCAAACATATTCAACCATTATAAAACATTGCAAAAGATGATCAATGATAGTCAAACATGATCAATTACAATCAACCATAGTCAATCTTATTCAATAATAGTGAACTATGGTCAACCAAAGTCGACCGTGACCAAATGTGATCAACCATAGTTAACCTTAGTTAAACATGGCCAACCATGGTTAATGATGGTCAAATATAATTAACCATGATCAAACCATCATTAGCCATAATCAATCATGGTCAAACATTGTGAAACATATAGTCAACCATGAATAAACATAGTCAAACATTGCTAACCATCATCCACCATAGTCAAATGTGTTCAACCATAATAAACCATGGGTAAGCATAGTTAGTTCCGATCAACCATATTCAACCATGGTCATGTTTTCCAATCATGGTCAATAATGACGAAATAGTCAAACATGGTCAACTATAGTTAACCATGAATATTAAAGTTCAATCATGGTTAGCCAAATTCAACCATAGTCAAGCATGGTCGTCCATAAACAACCATAGTACAACATTGACAACTATGGTCAACCATAATCAAACATCATGAGTAAATTCAAACATAGTTAACAAAATTCAATTATTGTCAAACATAGTCAAGAAAAGTGAATACTATCAACTATGATCAAAGTGATAGTATATTAATAAGCTTGATCAAATTGTCTCAATTTGAGATAAAAAAAACCTGCCTATTGTCTCAAATATTTTCTTTAAGTGAGTGTCTGAATAAATTATCTCAAAGAAAATATAGAATTCAAATCTTTTTATCTCTCCAAAGACATTATCATGTCTTAAATTAAGACAAAAAAAAACTCATGCGTTGTCTCAAATATTGTATTTAAGTATCTTAAATTAAGAATAATTTTTTTCTATCTAGAGGCAATATAGAATGAAAATCCTTTTGTCTCTCCTGAGATTATATTTATTTTTTCTCTACAAATATATTATATAAAACAATGTATAAAGACAACTGCTTATTATTAAGCTAAATCAACATAAATATTATTTTCTTAATAATCAACTACAATATTAAGGTACAGTGGAATCAACCCACTAACCTCCTGCTTCTAAGGCAGGCACTCTTCCATTGATCTAGCACCTTTAAACAATTAGGAAAGAAGGGAAGGTTGTTATGGAAGTCCCAAGAAAGGAATCAACTTAAAATAAAATAATGCACAAAAAAAATATCATTTTGTATGGATATGTGTCGTGGGAAAAATAGCCACAAGGGTGGAAAAACTTCCCACAATGAGAGTATCCTTGAGGCTGCAGTAAGGACCCAGTATTTTGTTTTAGAATTCAGTAACTAAAAACCCAAAATGGCCAAGAAAACTCTTTATTAGAAACAAAAAACAAAATAACAAAAAATAAATCAAAATGAAAAGGGGGTAAGGGTTACACAAAAAAAGATGGAATAAGAGTGTGCCAAACCAAGTTTGTATTGCCCAATGGTCTAGCTAAATACAATAGTGTCACCTTGGAAGTGAAAGCTTCACAGGAATCCAAAAATATCCATTAGGGATGTCCTTCTTGTCCACGCCATTTCAATATAACTTGGATAGAACAATGGAGACACATGTGTCTCTTAGGGGAAGAGAGAAATGGAGCTTTGTGCATGCTAGTTTGAGGGAGGAAGTAGATTTAAAGAGGAGCTCTCCTATGGAATGCATGTCCATGGATCCATTATATATACCAAATGGAGGCCAAGAAACATCTAGGTCCATATGTGAACACTCCTTCCTTTGAATTGGTTTCCCAAGTACATGAGAGGGGCTATTCAATGCACCGAGCATGTGGGGACTCCATGTTCATATTTTGAATTCAAGAGAGTCATTTTGATCCTTCAATGCAATGCGGAAGTAAGTGGTGCCTCTGTTTCCATAGACACATGGGTTTCGAGGGAAATCCCTCGTGTGTACATATGGGTAACTGAATAGGAAGGTCATGCTAGTAGTGCAGGTTTCTAGTGCTTTCAGTCGTTCAATTTTCCATGTTGACTGATTTTGGCATTCTGAGGATCAATATGTCTTCTGGATCTAATGAGGATGTCTTTGGTGAGATACATTTTGTATGTTGATGAGGCCTTTCTACAATATTAGCCGAAATGTCACATGTATGTGAAATTTAAGTGTTAACAAATGTCCCCTGATGTATGAGGTTCGGAGGGTACTGTAGGGATTATAATGCATCTGCGTTTCTTTTCTCTCCATGTTCTAATAAGTTTTCAAGAATTTGTGGGTTGAAATACCTACCCATGGGGGAAGGTTGTTCGTGATGACCATTGAATCTATAAAGAATATATGATTCTTTATACAAACGATACATGCATACCTATCTATTCTCATGAAAATATGTCAGAATAGATTACAAATAAGAGGGGATCGAGGGCTTGACTCTTGATACTACTAATGTTGATGTATATGTAAATTCGGAATATATTTCACCCATGTATTTCATCTATGTATATTGTACTCCTATAGAGATTTTATTATTCCTCTATATGGAAGTGTCATCATTTGTATTGACAAGTGTCACAAGTGTCGTAACTTGCCGATGGGTTATTAGACCACCATGTGTGGGGTCGGCCCTGATTAAGTTAACATTGGGTTATTGTACTAAGCTAGACAAGTCGGCCCCATAAGTTTATTGGGCAGTCAGGACAAGTATAAATAGAAATCTCCCGATCTCTATTTGGATCACTTCTTAACTCACTCTTCCATCACTTGGAAAGTGGCACACATGTGAGGAAGAGGATCAGTTGCTAGGAGGAGTCTATCTCTGTGTACTTTGGTTGTACTATTGCTCTATCTATCTCTGAGGAAGTTGTGGGGTTTTTCACCTTAGGGTTTTTTCCACGGAAACTCTGTGTGTCTATTGTCTCTTATGTTTGCTTCTTGTGATGATTGACATGCTTTCTATGATTGATATGCATTGATATACTGTACATGTTATTCTCTTAGCAAAGATCCTAGAGTATATTGAAATAATGTTGAAAAATTAACAACTAATTTAAGCATGAAGGAAACTTCGATTCTTGTATGAGTAAATGAATCATGGAAATGATGTGACTAGTGATGAAGAAGTAGAACTGTTGTGAACCATGAGCATCGCACCGGGGTGGGGAACCTAAATAATGGTAAATTTGTTGGGATAACTCCGTTGCATCGGGTGTGCTGCTACAATGAACCATAAATGTGAACACTTCTACCATTGGAGCTGTTGTGGAGAAAATTGCACATGTGTGCACTCTTTCACTTGGTAAGGGGATATGCCTTGTAGGCTGCAGTAAGGGCTCAATCCTTGGATCCCCTATGTGGGTTCCTGGTGTCCTCCAAGTGATCCTACAATAGATTGTTAGTGCAATTCACATAAAACAAAATAAATATGGATAAAAAAACAAAACAAAAGTTATGGGGGGAGAATGTAAACTCCAATAACAATCCAAGATAAGCTAAACCACTTTTGTATTGCCCAATGGTCAAGCTGTACAACACCTAGGAGGTGTGGGCCTCAAGGGAAGCCAACAATCTCTCTTAGGGAGGCCTTTTTTGTCCAATCTATATGCTAAGTCAAAGGTGGAACAATGGAGAGGAACTCTTGCCCCTTGAATGAAGGTGGCAAGGGAGCTTGGGAATGCTTACAATGGTAGGAAGAGGTGGGTTATGAGGAAACTCCAACACAAATCTAGCAGCATAAACTTGCTCTTGATTTCTCTCTACCAAATGCATGCCAATGGATTCCTTTTATGGGCCAAGAGGTGGGAAAAAAACAACTAGATCCAAATGTGAACTCATCTTTTCCATGAATTAGTTCCAAGGTACACCGAGGGGGCTAGTTGATGCTACCAAGTGTGTGAGGAGTCGAATTTAGATCCTTGGAGATGATTGAGCCTTCAATGCACTGTGAGAAGTAGGTGGTCCTGTCATTTTGATAGTAGCGTGACTATTGAAGGAATAGCCACATGGGTATCATGTGAGCATTGTTCTAGTAACCTGCGTTATAGTGCGAGTTAACAATGTATTAACCACGTGACCCCTTCTTCCACTGATTTTTGGCACTTTTGGACTCATGTTCTTTTTTGGATCTATTGTGGATGCCTGTGGTGAAATGCATTGTTTGTGTTGATGACGCCTTACTAGACGAATCGCCGAAATGTCACATGTGTGTGAAATTTAGGCGTTAACAGATGCTCCTTGATGTATGAGGTTTGGAGGGAACTGTAGAGGTGATAATGCGTCATGTTTTCTTGTTTTACTCTCATGTTCTGTAGGACAAAGAATATGTGGACAAATTGATTCCTCCCATGGGGGAATATTGTTGGTGACAACCTTTGGAGCTGTAATAAAGGATAATTTTTATACAAACGAGGCAGACATACCCATGCTCGTGAAATGTTGTGAAGGTGATTACAATAATAGAGGATCGAAGGGGTCACTCATCTATACTGTTGGGCCATGGATGAAGGCATATTTGATCCATGTTAGAGTACATAACCTGGGAATTACTGCAGAGTGATGAAGAAGTGGTATTGCTGATGACCATGAGAATCCCACGAGGATGGGGGACCAGTATGGTTTGTGAAGCTTCTAGAGAGATTCATCATATCAGATGGATTGCAACCATTATTTGTAAATGTGAACACTACTACCATCAAATGTACATTCCCCCTGATGTGATAGATGTTTTGATGTCAAGCATAGGAGAAACCACTTAGCCAAGGAGCACTAACGACTCTCCTTACTAAGTTCGAGGTGATCCCTTAAAATGATTGAAAGGGATCCCAAGGTACAACAACAACTACTGCAACTCTCAGAATGTAGTGTTTTGATGTCTATGAGAGATGAAGTAGATGATAAGATAAGGGTCTTACCCTGTGAACCGATATCATGTTGTAACCAAATATGGGACAGACAGGCCTAACACAAGATTGAATGATAGGTGTGGGGCTCATAAATTCCTTTGATCAATGTAAACATGGGGAATGATAATGGAAACTTTCTTTTTGGAACGGTATAGATTGAAATGGACGGAGGCAAACTGCAAGTGAAAGGGCTTTGATGGAGACACAAAATGCGACATAATGGTGATCGACACAATAGATACTGCTGAAGATATGGAGACTCAAATACATCGATCAAAGGTGACCATGGGTTGCTGCCAAAAGAATCAGGTGTTCCCTTAATAGGAGGTGATAAGGGAACTATTTGTACATAAATAATATTGGTGGGGTCCCCACAGTTTTGGGTGTGTTGGGGGACCAATTTGATGATGAGCGGAGTCCCCATGGTTTTGAGTGGATCAGGGGATGCTTTCCAAGATGAAGTGGGGGTTTGTTTGCAAACATGAAGATGGGTTCCCATTGAATCAAAGGCTTGGGTTGGCACTTTGTTAGACCAGTCGTATTTCTCAGCCTAGCCTTTACTTATGTGCATGATATGAAGAAGATTATGAAGGTAAAGTGCTCATGGAGGTATGCATGGTATTTGTCAATCTTTTTTGTAACATGGGCCAGAGAATCTGATGTTGTCTACTTTGTGGAGTAAATGCACAATTACAAAATGATAAGATAAAGGTTAATCTTTTCAAGTTGTATAAGATTCCTCGGACTTTTGGGGGATCGAAATCATGGGTGTGAATTGATGAATGGGATGGAAATGGTGCGCACACCCATGTGGGAACAAGATATTATCAGTGATGATGTTGATGGCACATCAAGACTGGGAATGAGGGCCCTACAGTTATCAACAAGAATACTGGTAAATGCATTATAAACTGAGGGGAAATAGTGCCTATATTCCAGTTTTGGAATGATACTTGTGGTGGGGTTCCCTACACCATTACTGAATCATGGAACCTTGTTATTATAAAAACAAGGGTCTCATAGTTGTCTTGGTTGAGATCCTGCGCATACGACACACATACCCAAGTGTAGTAAATAACCTGACGAAGGTATTAACAATGCATAAATTATATAACCAAAACAAGTCATACATTGGGGGGTACCCATGTAAAATAGTGTCCCAATGAAATTGGTGGGAATTTGGATTGGCTGGTGTTAACACCTAAAAAGTGCTCACTAGCTCATTTCCTTATTCACATGACCCATTTGTCCACTTTTCCACCATCTGAGCCTCTGAAGCCAACAAAAGGTCACCAAAAGACCTTAGTACACCCCTTTTTCCCACTCAAAAAGATTATTTTTCCTAAAAAAGCATAAAAAACCCTCAAAAAGGGTCCAAATTCCCAAAAATATTAAAAAGGGAATAAAAATATTAATTTTATTCAAAAAAGGAAAAAGGAGGGAAAAGTACCTAAACCATGTTGGTCAATACCATTGGTTTCCACAAAACCACAAATGGTATTCCCCACCACCAAAACCTATAAAAAGGTGGTAGGGGCTCCTCATTTCACATCCATCCATATTCCTATCCTCATGTTGCCAAAATCTCCCTTGAAATTTGGCCATTGTAGCAACCTTGGAGAAAGGACCCATTGGAGATTGGAGCTGCTCACCATTGGAGCCATTCAAACAACCTTCATCACTTGGAGGTATTGTTCTTGCAAGCATTTGCTTGCCCCATTGTCAATACAAAAATTATTTTTTATCTTTCTTGTTCTTGTTCTTTAATTCAAAATGCACATGCTAGTTTAGTTTAGTTTAGATTTAGTTTATTGTTATTTATTTCTATTGAAACTACTGCTACTAGTTAGCAGGTGCCCATAGCACTAAGCTTGGTTGCAAAACCAAGCCAACAGCTGGCTTCATGTCGAAGAGATCGAAGTGTTGATCATGGTGGTGTGAATGGTTTGTGAAACAGAGATACGGTTTGGCTATGCGGTCAGTTTAAAATTTGTGTCAAATGAATATAAATAGGGGTGGGGCCCATTTTTTGGAATCATTTGTACTATTCACTGACGACCTCCTAGTGCGTGTTTTGAGAAATTTTGGGAGATTCGACGATCCTTTGGACAAGTTTCGAGTTCTAGGTATGCCATAACTCTATCTTTGTTAATTTGGGTTGTGTAGAATTAGGGGTAATGGTCCCCTGGAGGTCTAGGTGCTTGTTTTAGCTATTTGGGGGCTACCGCACAGGATTTTTGAAAAATCCCACGCTATATTGCTTGATTTTTGAAAAATCATGCACGACTACAATGCGGGATTTTCCCAACATTGCGCGTGCTATAGCACAAAGATGTAGCATGGTAGAAATGTATTGTACCGCGCTATGCATAGCGCAATGCCGGTTTTCCCACACACTGGTGTAGCGTGACTAATCTTGAACTAGCCATGCTACTAGCATGATCAAACAATCTATATCACACACGCTGGTGTCACGCGACAGAACTAGATTTAGCCACGCTAAGCGCGACTTTCCTTGTGATTGTTGTGCTATGTGTGGGTCGACTTAGGTGAGACTGTGATATTTTTAAGTGCTATTTCTATTTGTATGTCTAATGGATGGGTATTTTGCTTATGTAGGTTTTTTTCAGCTACTCATGGCCCACATAGGTGTGGTTGAGTGGAGAGAGAGGGAGTACGATACTCTCCGTGATTTGGTGTTGGGGAACATTCTTATGACATGGATCTTACGAGACGCAGTGCTCTTGAAGTTCTTCAAGTGCCCCTTGATGAGGTCGTTGGATTATCTGTTGTGGAGGTTGTTAGACATGTGGGACCCAGATAGAGGAGTCTTCCGAGTTGGTGGAAAGGACCTGAGAATCACGGCTCAGGATATCTACTTTCTAACAAGTTTGTCTCACCAGGGAGTGAGAGAGACTTACCCTCCTCATATGGAGGGAGATACGATCCTCAGTTTGGTGGGACGATTTTGTGATGGTGACCAGAGTGCTATTAAATCTGATCAGATTTTGATGAGCCATCTGAGGGCTCTTCTTGTGCGAGTTGTGGCGACAGCCATGGTGTGAGTGTTGGGGTTAGCGTCTCCTAACAGGATTACTGGAGGGAATTTGGAACTCATGCAGAGGATGTTGGATGGTCGAATGGTGGCGTGGGGTCCTTTGCTACTGCATGCGATGACCCGACAAATGACGAATTTGCATCGGGTAAGTGTTTAGACCACTTTTTGTCTTGGTAGCATCTTGCACTCATATTTCTTTGAGTGATATCTGTCTTTGAGGAAATCTATATTAGTTCCTCCTAGGGGGCCACAGGATCCCTGAATGATGTAATGGGTGTAGATCATGCCTCGTCCTACTGGTGGGTCCATGGGGGGATTATTTTACTCCACAGGTTCTCGATGTGTGGGAGTGCCGCATTGGCTGGATGGATAGGTACCCATGCAGTGGGATGGATTACAAGGTATATTTGGAGCTACCTCCCACCCTGGTGGTTTTGATGCCACGGATACGTTTTATGGTTTGTACTTTGTGATAGTTAAATATATTTGTACATACCTTGATTTCTACACATTTTTATATATGTTTATTATGTACTGACGATGGTTGTTCCCATTTTTTTATCCAGATATTGGTCCTGTACAGTCGCCTCGACGAGCATGTCCTAAGAGAGATTGATTGATTGTTGGATTTGGTCAGCCTATTAGCAGAGCTGTTGTAGCTGGGGGTGTTTTTGCAGAAGGAGCTCTTGTTGGGGGAGTGGGTACAAGTGGGTCATCTATGGGAGACTTGATGGTAGCCGTCATTGCAGAATTATAGCAATGACTGAGTGCCATGTTGGAAAGTGTTGATGCTTGGGGAGTTGTCGATCTAGAGGATGACGAGTTGGACTTGACCTTGTATCTACCAATGAAGTGTAGGTCAGCTTGGAGGCATATCATGTAGATATTAGAAATGGCATGCCATGTGGCACAATATGTACAGGGATGAGTATCACTCCTCCTCAACAGAGATCGCTACCGGGACCCGACCGAGAGGTAGCATGAGAGGAGGTTGTACGGCCAATGGATATCATGGGACCCCAGGATCCACCAGCTAATGGGGAAACATTATTTTGTATATGTCCATGAGTCCCATTTTGTATATTATTTTGATGACCCTGTGGGAGGCAATTTGTATCTAATGTATGCCCTATAAGGTTGCGTTGTATATGCCCCAGGGAGGTCATTTTTTGTACATGACACACATTTTTTGGCGATATATATACCATTTTTGTGGCATATGATTATGTATCTCTTTGTGTATGTGATGTATGTATGGTTTATATTTCCTATATGTTGATGTGATGCGTATGTAGTGGTAGATACTAGCATATATGTTTGAACATGGTTATCAACGTAGGACTTATAATGATGATATACATGTATGTGTAGTAGTATATGTGACACATAGACAAATATATGTATGTTTGATATGTAGGAATATGAAGGCAAGTTATGTAGTAGGTGCCAATTTAAAACCTCATTGGCGATGAAGTCGAAAAATGCATTGACGTTGACTCGGTATATGTGTGAAAGTGATGATTTCAAACTGTCGAATGAGAAGGAACACATGCAGACAATTTTGGAAGATGAGTGGATTGAGGATACTAAATACATTATTTGACTACGAGACAACTAGTTGTGAGTCAAGGTGCACTCGCAGATCGTGAATGCTCAAATTGAGGGCATCACTTAATAGACCTATTACGACATCGTATTATGTTTGGTTATTCGTAAGTGACCCCAAGCAGACTCCACTAATGTGGTGGATGGAATTGGAAGGGGTATACATATCCCAGGGAGTAGATGCTAGGTTTTTGGACCATAAACTTGCACCATCCATGTATCCTATGTAGATTTCTAACTACGAGGTCATCTATATAAATAAGAGATGCACTTACTTTGTAATTCAAAAAATGTATTAGCGAAAAGAAAGTAAAATTTGTCACAAATAAGAATATCAACAATTGGTATTGGATGTCTTGTTTGTGTTGTGGGAGAGAATCCCCTAATGTTTTTAATTATTGGGGAATGCTTGTTGGTGGCCTACATATTCATCGGAAGATGAGGAATCACTTCAAGTGAGGACATCGGCTATAGGAGATTCAAGATCGATGGTATCCAGCAAGCTAGGTGTTACCTCCTTGGTTTGTGGCCCTTGTGGGGTCTCATGAAGGGGGGGAAGTTGACCTTGTAGTCTCA
This sequence comes from Larix kaempferi, assembly GCA_027924585.1. Lineage (NCBI taxonomy): Eukaryota > Viridiplantae > Streptophyta > Pinopsida > Pinales > Pinaceae > Larix > Larix kaempferi. The sequence goes on along the minus strand of BSBM01000223.1, from coordinate 7,596,526 downwards.
TTAGTTCGAGGAGAGATTCTTTTTCAATGTGCAAGATGGGGCACTAAAACGAGAAGTGAGAACTCTCGCCACAAGACCAATAGGGTCGTGGTACTCCAGTACGGAAGTGTGTTCATACTTCCGGGGAGTTGAACTGATCCATAATGCAAGTGATGACACTAGGAGGGAGCATACGTGAGGAATTCCCACAATAATAGCATTCATCATGTGGTGTCATCGATGTAATATTAGAATGAAGTGGATCTTGTAGCATTATAGGCTCTACCACAGCAATTGCTACTGGAGCAACATCTATGGGAGGTACGACTGGTGGTGTCGGTGATGTGGTGACCGCATTAATAAATATTGATTCCTAGTTTGAGGAGTGAGGGTACTCTATTGTCACTTGCATGATACGAATGGTTGTCTAGGCCTCCCGAAATCAAGGCACATCTAGGAAATGGTGTGTAAAGTTCCCATATTGAGAACATACAACACATGCGTGATTCGTACGTAGTGTCTTGGAATTAGATATGGGAGAGGGATACGTGCCCCCTTTTACCATCTATGGAGAATGGGTTATGATAACAGGAGTGTTAAGAAAATTCCATAGCTCCATAAAAGTGGGGCATAAATTGGTCGCGTGGCCTTGATACCCGCAAAGAGAACATGGAGGAGTGACTCTTTGAGTGGGAGTATTAATCATAACTAGGGATTTTAACTATTATTGGTTGATGCCCCTTTCTTTAGGATTAGTGACCATCGATGAATCGGACGTGGGGTTTGGTAAGAGGGGACCTTTTAACTTCAGTTGTTTGGTTCCCCCATTGGTAGTATTAGTGATGACTAATTGTGGTTTAGTTGTGGATGTCATAGGTTGGGTTGTCGTAACTGAATGTGTTAAGAGTCTTTCTAGTATAGCATCCAAAACAGGGACAAACTCATAGTGAGCAACTATTTTGGAAGCCATCGCTGGGTAGGGTGGTGTGAGGTACCCTACCGGGATACCCAAAGTGAGCCCAGGTAGAGTTAAATGTTCCATAATACGCGTCCTTTGTACACCCATGGGAGAGTACAAGAAGGGGATTTGGAAGATTGGTGGGACCGATGGACTCAACATTTTTTCAATGCCATGACTCAGCGATGGTGCTAATGATGGTGTTGAGGTGGAGGAGGATCCATTTTTAGTGGTGAAAATGTGCACATTAGGCCATCAGTTGACGTGGGTATCTTTGGTGGTGGTCCTGTATACACTCTTGACAAATTGGAGTCTTTGTACACGTCGCGAGAAATGTCAACATACTGTTGATCATCACTAAGTACAGTCAGTAGGACGTTGTCGAGATTTCTTGTGTTGTTGGGGTCATAGTTGTTAAGTTGGTCGAGGGTGACGAACTTCCCATTTAAGGGAAACATCATGATATAGAAGACCAAGGAGGTGACCTCCTTCACGGCATACATATAACTATGCCCCAAGAGGATGCTGTATTCAAGTTTAGCGTCGACTACTTCAATATAAATCATGACCATATTTCCCCCCAATTCAATGGGGACATTTTGGTACAATCCTCTTAGTTGGGATGGTATCCCATCATATGCATGAAGGGAAATAGCCGAGGGGTCCAGCTTAGGTGACCCTAAATGTTTTGACACTTTTGTGGACATAACCCAAGTGGATGCACTTTCATTGATGATACATTGATGAATCATGACGTTCTTTATGGTGGTTGGAACTTGGAATGCGACTGACAATGGTAGTCGTGGTCTTCCTTTATCAAGATCAAAGGTCATGAGGTATGAGTTGAAAGGATTGATGGTATTGAGTACATTGAGTAATTCCTTTTAGTTTGTTGGGAATGACTATAGCACTTCTAACGTGGACATGGTTGCAGATGATTGAGCCAAGTCATCCACAATACTATAATTGTGGGATGATTTCATGTGAGGGTTATTAGGGGTACGCTGAAATGGAACTTTGGGAATCTATGGGGTTTGTTTGGTATTCGGGCGTGGTATTTGTAGAGGGCCCCCCAAGGGGATAGGAACGTCTCCCACTTGGGGGGTTTCAGGCCTACCATGACCCTTGGCCCATGTTTAAATATTTATATCTAATGTGTAGATATTTTCAAAAGAGCCATCATTGGGGGGGCGAGGATCTTGCTGATTTGTATCTACCCCTTGATTCGCAAAGGGTTGTTGAAACAAAAGAATTTGTGGTTGGGGAGGGTTTCTAGCCTGAGGGGGATTCGTCATCGTCTTCTTTTTAGCTTCCACTAACTGTTGGAATTCGGGTATAAGAGGACAATGATGTGTGTAATGACCATAATCCCCGAAAATGGAGTATCATTGATTGGTCCTCAGGTTGGGGTTCTTCCCTTATTTGGGGGGGTTGTTAGTTCCCATGTTTTGGTTACCTGTATTCTAATTTGGTGGGGAGGGGGGTTTTCCCCTTCCCCCGTTTGCTGATTCTGCTTATTCTTTCCTTTCTTCTTCCCCTGAGTCTATGGATTCTGGGGGTTTGCGGTGTTCAACTACTCAAACTATTGAGCTTGTTGAACATAGGAGGTTTGAACTAGGTTTAACCCCATGTGGACTGTGGGTTGCTAACTAGTCGGGCATGGGAAAGGATAATAAAGGTTATACCCCAGGGTTAGGATAAATGTGGTTTGCACTCCATAAGACGTAGATATAGGAACGACTTGGGCCATTGGCGGTGTAGGAACCGTCATTATTTGGCTAATGTTGGGGTAAGTAGGACTATATGGTCCATACTATAACTGACCGGCTGGTGGGGTTGGTACCGGTGTAGAGGGTACCAACACAAATGGCATGGATGGGTATTGTGGAACCATATTAAATGGTTCCAATGTGGTAGAAGCAACCTTTCCTAAGTGGGAAATGGACCCAATAATCCCATCCGTCGAGTGTGATAAGCCCAAAGGTGTAGGATCTACTGGCCTATGCCGAGGGGCATCAGGAACGATAGTCTAAACGTAGCTGGATTGTGCATATATGAGATCGAAATGATGTGCTTTAAGAATAGCCTCTTCCTCACTTTGCGGCATGGAAGTGGGACATCTTTAGCTATGGTGGGTTCAGGAGATATTTAATAAACCAATCCAACAAAAAGGGTGGTTGTATATTTATTTTGCACAATGTGAAACTTCTATGCCACTCATGGATATGGCCCGCAATGTGGGTGGAAGTATTTTGTTGAAACTCCGTGAGAATTTCAAGGCCTAGGTCATGTCGTATCGGAAGCTGGAAGTAAGTGAGAAATGTAGTGGCCAATGTAGCGAATGTGGCATGGGTTTCTCTACATAGGTTTATGTACCATTTTTCTATTGTTTTGGTGAGGGTACGCTAGAAGAGGCGAAGCCTCGCGGGATGATCCACTATGCTGTTAGATGAACACCATAAGTGAAAAGAAATGTCATGTTTGGTGGGGCCATCCCCTTGCTTTCCTTCAAATTTGGGGATATCGGAGGCAAGTTTATCTGGCATAGCCGACCATGTTGGATCATGTGCTATGGGATCATTAATTAGTTTGGCCAAATCTGGTAGATTTAAACTAGCCATGAATGATAGTAGGGGGAGTTGGTCCTGTCATTTTGCGTGGGATGTGATTTCCATGAGAGGGAGACCCAGGTGGTGTTGTGAATAATGGTTGACCTCCTACAAAAGAGGATGTGTCAAAGGGAACTGAAGGATCTCCAAGGGGGTAATCCAGCAGGGTAGCTCTTCTGATGGGGAAAGAAGTGGTGTAATTAATAAGGCTTCAGTGAGGGGAGAAAATGCACCTAGCAAGGCTTAGCCTCAACTAGATGATCCTATCAATGCGGCCTGGGAATGGCCCTGGCTAGAGTACCTTCCGCATGAACCATGGGGAGAAGGTGTAGAAACACCCCTTGAGATAGGGGATAGGCCTTTCAATCGCCGGGACTATCTCAGGATATTGTTTTGTTCATCAAAGGTGAAGGCGTTGTGTCAAATGAGACAGATGGTGGAATGAAACACAATTGAACAAATGCAAAATATGCCAACCACAACAGATGCCAATATGGTGCAAGAAGTGAGTGATACTATGCAAAGTCGGTTTTAGTGCATGATTTCCCACATGTAGGTTATTTTTAATAACAAGTTAGTGGACTTGTAGTTAAAAATAAAATAAATGTAAATTCTCGAAAAAAGAGCTAATGTCCTTCCTCTCAAATGTAACTGGTCCTCCCAAAAGCACAATTGATGGTGATGATGGTATCCATACACCAATTGACTAGTGGGGGTAACAAAGAGCTAGTTATGTCAGTAATGGGGCCAATGTTCCAATCAAGAATACTTGGAAACACGTCCAAAAGGAAATAGATAACTTCAGGAGTCAATTGCAGACAATTGTTCCTTGGTGATATCCTAACTTGGGCCACTAAGATACCTTTTTTCAAGTGTGGATCAGTGGTTCATCCTGCATGGTATAGTGTCGTCTCCCTACAAAAAGTTGAGTGGCTTGTAGGGGAGAGCAGGGAAGCTATACCTCATCTTTCACCTCCTTCGTCATGACGCGATTCTGATGATTCCAGGTTTTCTTTGAGCACTTGCTTATAGAATGATTTTGTAAGTACCTTGTAAGTCAACAATGCTATGCTTCAAATATCACTAATGAAATTAGATTGTTGGGCATTAATGGATGCCTAGACCAATCAATCCTACCTAACTAAAATGTTATTTTGTGACCTCCTGTGGAGGATTTTTGTTGTTTGGACAATTACAAAATTGATTTTAAGGGGTTTTAATTTCACTTATGGAGTGTAAGAGAGGTATTTCACAATTCCTAACTTTCTGATTCACCAAGCTCACAAGAAGTGCAAGGTGAAGAGCATACTAGGATCAGAAGAGTCTTTAGGTCTCTTAATGTTTTCTAGTGGTGCAAACACATGTGATGAAAACAAATTGATTGTCGTAAAATTAACTAGAAGAGTATATAAAGTAAATGCAAACATAGATGTACTTTTAACTCTAAAGATGCTCATGGTGCTTTGCAAATCAAAATGCTAAAAAGTGTGCAATGGAGGTATTTCACACTTCTCACCCTTTTCTGATTCACCAAGCTCACAAGAAGTGTGAGGTGAATAGCATAATTCAGGAGACGAGAGTCTTTAGGTCCTTGCTTGTTTGAAAAAAGTGGATTCTACACTAGCATTGATACTAAAAACATGTCAATTGTGTATAAACAAGAAAAGGTATTGAATACTAGTGACAACAATGAGGCCCATTGAAAGCCTCAAGGTTGGTTACCTAGATAAGTGTCAAGAGAGATGAACTCTTTACTTACTAATATTTGTCTAGGTGGACTAATTGCTAAGAAACTAAGTAATTATATGAATTTAACTTAATTTTAGTTCATTAATAAGCAGCAATTGGGATACCAAATTATACTATGCGGATACAAAGCAAATAAAAGACTATAGCAGGGCCAAAGAATACTTTTCCATGCGGGTGGCGCAGAGAAATACAAAATAGGTGCGTTGGTAGTGTGAGTGATACACTATCAAGATGTGTGGGTCAACCATACGGGAGATTGCGCGGGTCATGAACTGATTACTTGCGCTGGTAGCACGTATGTTGAATTTGTTTCTGCACTAGTAGCGCATACGAGAAGCCAATATCTATGCTACTATGTGGAAATTAAGTGAGGCTGAATCAGGACCGAATTTCAGGGCATGAGGTGGAATATGTTATCTCCTACAAATGATAAACATCCAAAATTAATTACTTAGCATAAAAAAACCTAGTTAAATAAGAATTGAACAAAAATAAGTGGAGTCACCATTAGAACTATTGTGGAAAAAATTGCAGACGTGTGCACTCTTCCACTTGGTAAGGGGGTAGGCCTTATAGGCTACATCAAGGCCTTAGTCCTTGGAGCCCCTATGTGGGTGGGTGGTTTTCCTCCAAGTGATCCTGCAATAGATTGTTGGTGCAATTCACATAAAAAAAAAAATATGGATAAAAAACAAAATAAAAGAGATATGCTAGAACACTTTTGTATTGCCCAATGGTCAAGCTCTACAACACCTAGGAGGTGTGGTCTTCAAGGGAAGCCAACAATATCCCTTACGGAGGCCTTTTTTGTCCAAACTATATGCTAAGTCAAAGGTGGAACAATGGAGAGTAACTCTTGCCCCTTGAAGGAAGGTGGCAAGGGAGCTTGGGAATGCTAATTACAATGATAGGAAGAGGTGGGCTATGAAGAAGCTCCAACACAAATCCAACAACATAACCTTGCTCTTGATTTATCTCTACCAAATGCATGCCAATGGATTCCTTTTATAGGCCAAGAGGTGGCCAACAAACAACTAGGTCCAAATGTGAACACATCTTTTCCATGAACTAGTTCCAAGGTACAGCATGGGGGCTAGTTAATGCCACCAAGTGTGTGAGGAGCCGAATTTGGATCCTTGGAGATGATTGATCCTTCAATGCACCACGAGAAGTAGGTGGTCTTGCATTTTTGACAGTAGAGAAACTATCAAAGGAGTAGCCACACAGGTATTGTGCGGGCATTGTTATGGTAGCCTGCACTATAGCGCGAGTTAACAGTGTATTAGATGCGTGATCCCTTCTTTTGACTGATTTTTGGCACTTTTGGACTCATGTTGTTTTTTAGATCTGTTGTGAATGCCTATGGTGAGCCGAATTCTTTATGTTGATGACTCCTTACTGGAAGAATTGTTGAAATGTCGCATGTGTGCAAAATTTAGGCGTTAATAGGAACTTACCACTCCCCCTTATGAGACGGACTTGTTGACGTCGAGAATAGGGGAGACCACTAAGTTAGGGAGAAATAATGATTCTCCCTACTTAGTTTGAGGCGATCCCTTAGAGTGGTGAGAAGGGAATCCAAGGTACAATTTAAATTAATGCAACTCTCAGAATATGATGTTTGGATGTCGACGAGAGATAAAGCATATGATAAGATGTGAATCTTATCTCAAGAAACAAGACCATTTTGTAACCAACTGAGGAAGTGACAGACCTAACACAAGACTGGTTGATAAGTGTGAGGCTCATGACTTCCCTTTATTGATGTAAACAGGGGTGAGTAACTGACGACGACATTCATCAAATAGTGATGCAAAGTGTAATGGAGAGAGATAAATTGCAGATGAAGGGATTTATCAGAGACACAATATTGATGAGGTAAGGTGAATGAAAAGACTAATAATGTTGGGGATAGTTGGGCTCAAATACATCAATCAAGGGAGACCAAAGGATGTTTCCAAATTAATAATGTGATGGGGTTCCCACAGTTTTCTATGGATTGGGGAATAATTTGTACATGATAAAGAATCATTTGGATGTGGTTCCCACTTTTTTTAGTGGGTTGGGGAACCAATTTGTGTCGACGGTGTTTCCATGATTTTGAGTGAGTCAGGGAATCATTTTGATGATAATGTAATGGTTATGTGAAGATGAGAAGATGGGTTCCCCATGAATCAATGCCACGCATAAGGTTCTTGCAGGAATAACTGAGTGAGATTGGTGCTTTCATAGGGTGGGAGCCTCATTGGTGTCTTCTCGAGGGTTGATGACATGAAGAGGAATGCAAACGTTATATTTTTTATCATGAGGGGGATTTGAGGTTATCTATGATTCATAATCATAACATGTGCCATGGAATATGAAGGGTGATATGAACAGAATGCAGGGCACTATTATATGGCTTCAATTTGATAAACTAGGCAAGTGATCAGATTCCTTGGACTTGTGGGGTTTGACATCATGGGTTCCAAAATATGAAAGAGGTTGTAATGGCATGCACACCCATGGAGAAACATGCTATGATTTATGATGACATTGATGGCATGGCATCATCGATAATCAGGACCCTATGGTTATCAGTAGGACTACTAGGTAAATGCAACATAAACAGGGGGAGAACGTTTCCTATATACCATGATGGGGATGATATACTTGTTGTTGGAGTCCATGCACCATTGCTGTAAAATGAGAGGTTTTTTTCTAGTGATAATAATGTACACATCATGGACATACCTAAGCATAATACTTATTATGACAAGAGTATTAACAATTGAAAAAAATCGACAAGAAACATAACGCACTTGAAGAGATGCAGAGGGTGACCAATGGCATCACCTTCTTGACTTACAGACTACTGGTGGTGGCAATTGGTGTAACTTATATAGATGTTAGAATGCTTATGCATATGTGTGGCATCCCAAGTCGTTCGACTTATGGGGGAGGAATTTATTAGATGCAACTTTGTGGTTAGGTTGCATGCTATATCTCCCAAGGATACCCAACACATGTATGAGTTCTCTTGATGTATAAGGATTGTTTGGTGGATCGTGGTTAGCTTCCATAATTGAGGATGATTTCGGTGATGGAATGTGGTCTTATTCTTTTGAGGATGATGATGTGTCATCACTTGTGAGAAGACATGATAATGATCGCATGTTGATGATGTCAATGTGATTGGTGGTGTTCGGCAGGAGAACTTCCTCCTCGATAGGAAATCTTGGTGGGTATGCCATAAGGGGAGGGGGTGATCCTCAAGACGCATCTAGTCTAGATGGACTACTCATTCTATGTGCAAGATGGGGAACTGAAATGAGTAATGCCTTAATTTTCCACATGATATACATGGACAAGTAGCTCGGGCATAGCTAAGATCATGCGTCGAGCTTAGGGGTTGAGTGGCATTGTATGGTATGATGGTGCCATTTCTGCTTGAAATCATATGGGTATGATTCCCACATGGTGAACAAACATGGGGTTTCATTGCTAGTGGTGGTGTCGATGGTGTTGGTACCTATTTTGGTGGTTCCCTCTCTATTGGTGTTGATGTAGTAACACTAGTAATGGTGTCCATATTCTGCTACTCAGGATGGGCTCTCTCTACTAATAGGTGTGTGAGGTGGATGGTCACCAATGCATATCGAAATTGAGGGAGCTAGGGGCAATGGTCTGTATAATTCCCAAACTGAGAAAATATTGTGCATGAATGGTTAGTGCATAATGGCTTATAATGGCTGGTCTTTGTATTACTATTGGGGACACCTAGTGTAGTTGTCGTACCCCTACTAAAGTGATAGGGGCACGAGTCATGCTCATAGGGGTGTTAAGAGTCGGAAAGGTGGGGCATAAGTTAGTAGCATGCCCTTGTTTACCGCATAGGGAACAAGGTGTTATGGCTCAAGGTGTGGGTGTAGTACTTAGTACTACAGGGGATTTCAACTTGGGTTGCTTTATGTCCCCAATGTTAGGCTTAGTGAAAACCGGTGGTGGATGAGTTGCAAGTGGTATTGTTTCTATAGGTGGTTCAGATGGTGCACCTATTGGTTCTACCAGGTTAAACTCATAATGTGATAATGGCTTGGAATCCATCTCCGGATAAGGTGGTGTAAGGCACATAAGGAATTGTTAAAATAATGTAACTGCGAAAGATATTCTATTTATATTATTGTATTCCTCCTCCGGGAGATGATGGTCATGTAATTAATAATGTAATTTTCATTGAAAGAATCAATGTAAACCCTCGGTCATGTGTCGGCTTAGAAAAGCCCCTAAAAGATTATTATATTATGTAATTGACCAGTCAAGTAGATAAGTCGTCCCTATTGGGGAAATTGTCACCCCAACAAAAGAATATAAATAGAAGTGCTCTCTCTCACTTCTAATCACTCATTCACTCAAGCAAGTTCGCATTAGTGAAGAAGAGAGGTGTGCACAAGTGGAGGAGTAGCTGATTTGTCTTGGGGATATTTTGTACTTTGTGATTTCTATATTGAGGAAGGCTTTGCCGGGTTTTCTACCCCAAGAGGGTTTCCCAGGATAAATTATGTCTCTTGTGTTCTATGTTGTGCTTAGTTATCTTTCAGTAATTTTTTATATGCTATATATTGTTCAAGTAAAAAAATAACATGGTATTAGAGTTAGCCTGAAAGATTACATTGTGCAGCCACGAAAAATTAGGGCTTTTGACAGAAGGAGAATTTTTGAGTTTTCTCAGCATAGGATTGATCCCCTCAAAAAAACCAAACTTTCGAGCCCAATATCAAACTTCTTGGTTGGGCAGAACCCCGGGATCAAGCAAACCCTAGTTCGGGATTTTGACCAAAAAACCAGAAAACCATAAATACCAGAAATTGCAGATCTAAATTTCGTAGGTCACTTTTGAAAAGCAAATTTTTGGAATTTCCAAAATCTGAGCACACCAGCTTGCTCGCTTAAGTCAAGTACATCTCCCTGGCTTGTCAGAAGTTTGAAGTTTTAGGGTTTCTCTATCAAACCCTAGATCCAACAAATCATCAAGGTAAGATCTACAAACGTTTCTATTTCCATTTGAAGTTCTCATTATAGAAAAATGGCAAGCAATACCAAGCTTGATGAAAAGCTTGAGGGAGCTGAGAACTTCAGATCCTAGAAGTATAGAGTCATGCTCATCCTTGAGGAGCATGAACTAGAAGACTATGTGAAGGAAGGGCTTACATAAATAGAGGGAGATGAAGAAAAGGCAAGGCATAAGAAGAACCTGATCAAAGCAAAGAGGATCATTGCTGACTCCATCAAGGATCACTTGATCCCCCATGTGTCTTCCAAGAAAACACCAAAAGAGATGTTTGATGCCTTGACCAACCTGTTTGAAGGAAAGAACAACAACAGAAAGATGACCTTGAGAAATCAACTCAAGGGTGTGAAGAGCATGAAATATGATTCCATGCACTCATACTTCTCCAGAGTATCCCAAATCAGAGAACAACTAGAAGCCATTGGGGATATGATAGAAGAAGCAGAAGTTGTGATGACTACTCTGAATGGTCTCCCCCGAGATTGGGAACCATTTTTTCATGGAATTTGTGCCAGAAAGAAACTAATAAAGTTTAGAAACCTATGGGAAGAATGTGTCCAAGAAGAAGAAAGAATAGTCGTAAGAGAGGAAAAGTTAAATAATGATGAAGATCAAGCTTTAGCTACTCATGCTAAAGTTGGAAAGAAGAGGAAGGAAAACCCTCATCCCTGAGAGGACTCTCCAAGAAGACCCCAGAAGAAGAGAATGACCAGAAAATATTTCTCTTCAATTGAATATTACTCATGCCACAAGACTGGACACATTGCAAGGAATTTTGCAAACAAACATGGACAAAACAAGAAGCAGAAGAAGAGGTTTCATGCTCATGCAGCAGAAGATAGTGATGATGATGACAAGAACAATGAAGACTCCAATAAAGAATATGTTCTTATCTCAGCATTCACTGGTTCAGTATCTCATGGAAGTGATACTTGGCTAGTTGATAGTGGAACTTCAAAGCACATGACAGGATACAAAGAATCCTTGTCTCATCTTATCCAGAAGGAATCTCCACACAAGGTAAAACTCGGATATGACTACCAATATCCCATCAAAGGTATGGGAGAAGCCTCTTACAAGTTGGACTCTGGGAATTCCATGAACATGAAGGATGTACTTTATATACCTGGGTTGAAGAAGAACCTTCTATCTATTTCAACATTAGATAAGAAAGGTCTTCGAGTTGCATTTGTAGATGGTGAAGTTCTCATGTGGCCTAAAGGGAAGACTATTGATGATGCAGTAGTCATTGGAGTAGAAGGAGGAGGACTTTACAAACTAAAGGGTCATGCAGATGCAGCAATGATGGCTAGTACCATGAACCCCCATGATCTATGGCATAGGATACTAGCTCATGTACACTATAAGGCCTTACCAATTGTAAGTAAGGTAGTAACTGGGTTACCAAAGATCCAGGTGGATCATGAAGGAGTATGCAAAGGATGTGCTCAAGGGAAGAGTACTAAGAACCCATTTCCAAGTAGCGACAGCAAGGCGAAAGGTATTCTGGATATCATTCATTCAGAAATTTGTGGACCAATGTCCACCACCTCTCTAAGCGGGTATGAATATTATGCATGTTTTATTGATGATTATTCTCGCAAAACTTGGATTTACTTTCTGAAGAATAAGAATGAAGTCTTTGAAAAGTTTAAAGAGTTCAAGGCGCTCATAGAGAATCTCTCTGAAAAGAAGATTAAGATCGTGAGGTCATACAATGGAGGGGAATATACCTCAGGGGATTTCAAATATTTTTGTAAACAAGAAGGGATCAAGAGGGAGCTCACTATCCCTTATAATCCACAATAGAATGGTGTAGCTGAAAGGAAGAATAGAATGATCATAGAAGTAGCTAGGCTATGATCCACGACCAAGACTTACCCATGCATCTATGGGCAGAAGCTTCCAGAACTGCAGTCTATGTATAGAATAGGATCTCCCATAGTGATCTTGGCAACAAGACCCCTGAAGAGATGTTCACTGTCAAGAAGCTTCAAGTTAGTCATCTGAATATATTTGGATGTTCGGTGTTCATCCACATTCCAAAGGAGAAGAGATCAAAACTAGATCCTTTAGGGAAGAAGGGAATATTTGTGGGTTATAGTGAGCAATCTAAGGCTTACTGCATATACATCCCAAGATTTAGTCAGATCGAGATTAGTCGAGATGTCACATTTGATGAATATTCAGCCTTCAACAAGTCTAAGAAGACTCACGAGAATGAAGAGGAGTAGGAGGCTCCCAGAGTTGCAGAATCAACCAAAGAACCAATTCCAAATGTTGAAGGTGATCCTATCCCAGAGGATCATGACATGGCAGAACCTCAGAGACTTGAGGAGATACCTCATGTGGAGATCTCTCGAAAGAGAAGACCAGCCTGGGAACGTGAATTAATCCAAGATGTAGGAAAGTATGGTGCTCCAGAAGGTTCCAGTAGAGAGATCAAGAGACCAAGGCCATACTCCAGCTATGTAGCCTTGATGTGCAATCTTGTTGAAGAAGAACCAACTTGTTTTGAAGAAGCAGTAAAGAAGAAGGAATGGATAGATGCCATGAATGAAGAATATCATTCCATCATCAAGAATGATGTTTGGGATGTGGTACCAAGACCGAAGGACAAATCAGTTGTTTCATCAAAATGGATCTTCAAAACAAAACATTCAGCAGACAGAAGCATTGAAAAGTACAAGGAAAGATTTGTATCCTAGGGATTCTCACAAAAGGAAGGAATTGATTATGAGGAGATTTTTTCCCCAGTAGCCAGATATACATTGATTAGAACCATTCTTTCCTTGGCATCCAAGATGAAATGGAAGCTACACCAGATGGATGTGAAGACTGGTTTCCTGAATGGCAACATAGAAGAGGAAGTATATATCGAGCAACCAAAAGGTTTTGAAGTAGAAGATAATAAGTCACATGTATGCAAGTTGAAGAAAGCACTATATGGATTGAAGAAAGCTCCCAGAGCATGGTATGGAAGAATTGACAGCTTCCTGATGAGCTTGGGCTTTACCAAGAGTAAAGTGGATTCTAATATTTACTACAAGATTATGAATGATGAACCCATGATACTATTACTATATGTGGATGACTTATTTTTTACTAGAGAAGACAAGCCTATTGTTGAATGTAAGAAGAGGCTTGCAGCAGAATTTGAGATGAAAGACCTTGGCAAGATGCACTATTTTCTAGGTCTTGAGGTATGGCAGTTTCCAGACGAGATTTTCCTGAGTCAAGGAAAATACACAGTAGAGATCCCAAAGAGATTTGGGATGCTGGATTGCAAGGCCATGACTACTCCGATGGTGAAAAATCTAAAGCTTCTGAGTGATGGTTCTTTAGAGAAAGTGGATGTCACCATGTATAGACAGATTATTGGGTCCTTGATGTATTTGACCAATACTCATCCAGATATATGTTTTGCAGTAAACACTTTGAGTCAGTATAGGGTGGAACCTAGGAATGTTCACCTGATTGCAACAAAACATGTGATGAGATATTTGAAGGGTACATTAGATTATGGACTCAGATATGCCTCAGATAGTGAGTTTAGACTGTATGGGTACACAAACTCAGATTGAGCTAGAAGTGCTGAAGATAGAAAGAGCACTTCAGGATGTTGCTTTAGTTTGGGATCAGGTGTGATCTCATGGCTCAGTAGAAAGAAACCCTGTGTTGCACTCAGTACGGCGGAAGCTGAATATGTTGCAGCTTGTTCAACTTATGGTGAAGCAGTGTGGCTTCACAAGATTTTGACAGGATTGTTCAATGCAGAGATTGATGCTACGGAGATACTCTGTGATAATCAAAGTTGCATCAAATTGACAAAAAATCCAGTGTTTCATGATAGATCGAAGCACGCCAATATTAAGTTCCACTATATCTGGAATATGGTGCAGAGGGGAGATGTGAAGATCGAGTATGTTCCTACAGAGGAACAAGTTGTTGATGTGATAACTACGCCTCTGGCTTGTGTGAAGTTTGAGTACTTCCAAGACAAGCTTGGTGTGGTCCAGAGGGACCTCTCTAGGAAGAGAGATTGATGATGCCTATCCAAAAGTATAGATGCATGTCCAGGAGGGACAGAAGATCAGTACTTGTTGATTGATAGAGATCCTATTCGAAAGGATAGATGCCTGTCCGTAGGGATGGATGCCTCTCCAAGGGTGAGGGAAGATCAGTACTTGCTAACTGATGGAGTTCCTATCCGAAAGGATAGATTCCTGTCCGTGGGGATGGATGCCTCTCCAAGGGTGAGGGAAGATCAATACAGGCTGACTGATGGTTCTAGCTCTCACGAGCTGATTCCTGTTCGGAGGGATGGATGCCTCTCCAAGGGTGAGGGAATATCAGTACTGGTTGACTGACGATTCCAGCTCTCACGAGATGATGCATGTCCAGAGGGATGGATGCCTCTCCAAGGGTGAGGGAAGATCAATATTGGCTGACTGATGGTTCCATCTCCCACGAGTTGATGCCTCTCCAAGGGCGAGGGAAGATCGGTACTGGCTGACTGATGGTTCCATCTCTCATGAGATGATACCTCTCCAAGGGTAAGGGAAGATCAGTACTGGCTGATTGATAGTATCAGTACTTAGTTACTGATTGATTGTAGTAGGTGTTCCAACTAATGGTGTTACTGATGAGGATGTTCCAGCAGATGGTGTTCCAGATGACGATGATTTTGTTCCAACTGATGGTGCTAATGAGGATGTTCCAACAGATAGTGTTCTAGTTGACGAGGTTGCTGACAGTAGAGGATGTTCCAACTGATGATGTTGCTGATGAGGATGTTCCAGCAAAAGAAGTTTCGGTTGACGAAGATGTTGTTCCAGCAAATGATGTTCCAACAAGAGGATGATTGTTGATGATGATGATCATATTCTAGCAGATGATGATGTTGCTACTCTGTAGATGATGATCCAAAGCCATCCTACGACATATAGAAGTTCACAAGTCAGTTGTACAGATGTTGTTACCCGCAGAATACCTTCCTAGTTAAGAGGGAGTGTTAAAATAATGTAACTGCGGAAGATATTCTATTTATATTATTGTATTCCTCCTCCAGGAGATGATGGTCATGTAATTAATAATGTTAAGTTCATTGAAAGAATCAATGTAAACCCTAGTTCATGGGTCGGCTTAGAAAAGCCCCTAAAAGATTATTATATTATGTAATTGACAAGTCAAGTAGATAAGTCGGCCATGTTGGGGAAATTGTCACCCCAACGAAAGAATATAAATAAAAGTGCTGTCTCTCACTTCTAATCACTCATTCACTCAAGCAAGTTCGCATTAGTGCAGAAGAGAGGTGCGCACAAGTGGAGGAGTAGCTAATTTTCCTTGGGGATCTTCTGTAGTTTGTGATTTCTATATTGAGGAAGCCTTTGCTGGGTTTTCTACCCCAAGAGGGTTTCCCCTATTCAAGTAAAAAACTAACAAGAATTACTAAGGCCAAAATGTATCCTAAATAAGAAAAAACGTAAATATTCTAGGAATATTTCGTATTTTATGTATAACATTTCTCTCGTAACTTAGAATTGGGAGGACTTTGGACCGTTGGAAAGCTCTTGAAATTATCTACAACTTTTATGTTTTGTGTTTTCTATGATTCCTTACCGTTTGTGAGATGCAGGGCTTTTAGTAAAAAAAAGCATCCCTCAAAAGATGTTTTTCTAAAAGCATCTTTTGAAAGATGTTTTTTTTACTAAAATGCCCGCATCTCACAAACGGTAAGGAATCAAAGAAAACTCAAAACATCCAAGTTGTAGATAATTTCAATATATTTCCAATGGTCCAACGTCCTCCCAATTCCGAGTTACAAGCGAAACGTTATTCCCAAAATACGAAAGATTCCTGGAATATTTAAAAGCATCTTTTGAAAGATGTTTGTTTTACTAAAATGCCCACATCTCACAAACGGTAAGGAATCAGAGAAAACTCAAAACATCAAAGTTGTCAATAATTTCAAGAGCTTTCCAATGGTCCAAAGTCCTCCAATTCCGAGTTAAGAGAAAAAAGTTATTCCGAAAATACGAAATATTCCTGGAATATTTCTTAAATAGAATACATTTTAGTGTGGGTAGAATGTTATGCACCACATAGGTAGTCCCAAAATGAGCCTAGTTAATGTGATTTGGGCCAATAATGGAATTCCTTGTACTCCCCTGAGGGGGTATAATAAAGCCCGATCTGAAAGATAGGTGGTATTGATGAGTTTAAAGTTTGGTCAATGTTGTAGATAGTAGGGGGTAGTGATGTTGATGCTAAGGGGGCTTGTGACTTATCTTCAAAGATGGAGATAGTGCACATGAGACTGTTTATAGATGTGGGGATTTTAGGTGGAGGACTCGAGTATTCCCCCAACAAGTTAGAATCTTTGTAAATGCCTGGACCAATATTGAGATATTGTGGGGGATTGGTCGACCCTATGGTGGGTAGGACGTTATCTGGGTTTGTGCTGGTGTGTGGGTCATAGTAGTTGAGTTGGTCGTGGGTGACGATATTCCCATTATGAGGGAACATCATGATGTGGAAAAATGATGAGGTTTCCTTCATGGCATACATATAACTACATCACAACAAAATATTTTAGTCAAGCTGTGCATTGACTACCTCAATATCCAAAAGTACCATTTTCCCGTAGCTCGATGGGAACATTCTGATACAAACCCAAATATTTTGATCGCCTCCTGTCATTATAAACATGGATAGCGATAGATGAGGGTACCAATTCTAGTGAACCCATATGTTTCCAGACATGGGTGGACATCACACAAGTCTATGATACTTCATCGACAATGCATTGATGCATGATAATGTTCTTGATTGTGATGGGGATTTGAAAAGTGATCGACGAGGGTAGTTGTGGTTCTCCTTTATCGAGGTCGAAGTTCATGAAGTGTGATTCAAAATGATTAATGGTTCCTAGTGCATTGTTTAATGCTTTCTTTTGGGAAGGGTAAGACTGAAAAAATTCTAATGTCGACATGGCAGCGGGTGATTGAGCCATATCATCAATGATACTGTAGGTATGGGCATATTTCATGTGAGGGTCATGGGTAATTCATCTAAGTTGTGCTTTTGGGACACATAGGATCTACTCACCTTTTGGATGAGGTATTTGCAAAGGTCCACTAGAAGTATTGGGAACATCTTCACTTTGTAGGGATTCAAACATGCCATACCCTTTAACAAAGGTCTAGAGGTTGACCTCCGTTGTGTTCATGTAAATATTTTGAAAGGTGTTATCCCCTGAAGTGCATGAATCTCATTTTTTAGTAACTACCCCTTGATTGGAAAAGGGTTGTTGCAACAAAAATTGTTGGGGTTGTGGTGCATTAGGTGCTTAAGGAGGGTTGGTTGCATCCTTCTTCTTTGCCTCAAGCATTTGCTGACACTCAGGTATCAATGGGAAATGGTGTGTGTAGTGACCATACTCTCCACACATGAAGCAATGATAATTTGTCCTCAGGTTGCAATTATTTCCCTCCTTAGGGGGAATTGTTTTCCCCCTCATTTTGGTTAGCCATGTTCTGGTTTTGTTGGGGAGGGGTATTTTCCCCTTGTCCCTGCTATTGGTTTTTCCTATTCTTTCCTTTCTCCTTCCCCTAATTTTGAGGATTTAGGGGATTAATCATGTTTAATTGATAAAATATTTGATTTTGTTGCACATGAGAAGGTTGTACTAGATTTACCCCCATTTGAGGCATTGGGGTAGGATCAGGAGGACTAGGAAATGGAAAATATGGATTATATCTAGTTGTGGGAAGATATGTGTTAGGCAATTCATATGATGTAGATGTAGGAGTAGGGGGTGCCATTTGAAGTGGCGGTACCTGAGGTTCTTTATACCATTTGGGTATGTAGGACTATATGTTCCATAAGATAACTGACCAAATAGAGGAATCATTGCAGTTATAGATGCCACTAATTCAAGAGGTGTTGGTGGGTATTGTTGTGCCATATTGAGTGGTACAGAAATCAAATGTTGGGGAGCATTTACCTAGTGAGAAATAGTCCTAATAAGATGATCAGTTGAATGTGATGTTCCTAAGGGTGTTGGGTTTAGAGAATGATGCCAAGGGGCATCTAGAAGAATTGTATAAAGATACCCACATTGTGCATGAATCGAATTGAAATGTTGCACCTTCAAGATGGCCTCTTTTTTTTTGGCAATGTGGTTGCACATCTTTTGCAATCATAGGTTGAAGTGAATTTAGGAACCAATCCAATAGAAATTGGAGCTAGATGTTTATTTTTCACAAAGTCCAACTCCTATCCCATTCATGGATGTGATCTGCGATATGGGTGGAAGTGTTTTTCCGAAATTCCATGAGGATTTCAAGCCCTAGGCTGTGACGTATGGGTAACTAAAAATACATGAGAAAAATAGTGGTGATTGAATCAAAGGTGGAATAAGTCATAGATGGTAGGTTGACATACCTTTGGTTGGTGTTCCTGTAAGTGTTTTTGGAAGATTCAAAGAAAAATAGGGTCATCGACGATGCTGTTAAAAGAGCACCAAAGGTGAAATGACATGACATGGTTTGTTGGGTCATCTCCCTACTTCCCTTCACACTTTGGAATATCTAAGGGAATTTCAAGGGGCATGTCTAGTTAGGTTGGATCATGACGAATGGGTTAATTAATTAGTTTATTCAACTCGAGTATATTTAAGCTCGCCATGAAAGGAATATTTGTATTTGGGGTTGGTCCACCATGTTTTTATGTGTATTTCCCCCCTATAAGAGGTGAGGGTGGCAATAATAGTGGTGTGTTTCATCCTTGATATGGAGAATATGGGGGAGTATTCTCTCCAAGAGGTGGAGATGAAGTATTGCCTATTCCACGAGGTGGAGAGGAAAAGGGGATTGTATGATCTCCAAGAGGTAGAGAGATGGGAGAGTTAAGCAAGGTGTGTCCTCGACAAGCTCAGACTAACAACAATTCCTAGGAATTACCCCAGCTAGATAATCTCCCACATGTGTCATGGGGAGAGAGTGGTAAAAAACCTCTTTGGAGAGGATAAATTCCTTACATTTTGAGAGAGTACCTCAAATTTCTTTGTTCTACTATGGTGATGGTTTATGTGATCAAGTGAGGGTGATTATAAACACAAATGTAAAAATGTAAAAATAGGCCAAGCACAACATATTCAATATTGTGCGAAGTGAGTGATAGGTTCTTGAGTGTTTGTGCAAGTAATCCACAAGTTGGTTCTTTCTAATTATGAGTTAGGTAATGTTGTAAAATGAAAAAAAATGTGAATTCCCTAAAAGGAGTAACATTCTTTCCTCTCAAAAGTCACTAGGCCTTCCAATAGCTAACCTGCTGACGGAGATGAAATCCCTCGATATTGGCTAGTGAAGGTATGATAAAGTCAATTATAAAGTAATGATGTTGGGGTTATGTTCTAAAAGGGATTACAATATTTCCAACAACCAATGAGATCTAACTCATGAGTCAATTGCACTCACAATTTCTCCCTAGTGATATCCTAGGTTTTGGCCACTAAGATACCTATGTCAAGTGTGGACCACTTGGGCTGCAAAATTCATATCCACAAAAAGTTGAGTGACTCTTTGTGGGGAGAAGAAACAAATATACCTCGGATTTGATTTCCTTCAGCACTGCACCTTGTTATCTGGGTTGTCTTTTGACACTTGTTGATAGCAAGATTTAAAGTACCCTATAAGTCAACAATGTTATGTTTCAATAATGTAGAAGATTGATGGGAATTATTTGGATGCCTAGCCCAATCAATCCCAAAATAACTAAAATGTTATTTTGTGACCTCCTATGGAAGATTTTAGTTGGTTTGAGAATTAAAAATGTAATGTTGATTTTAAAAGGTCCAAATTTGTTTAAAAAGTGTGAGAGAGATATTTCAATTTTTTATATCATTATGATCCATCCAGATCACTAAGAGTGCAAGATGGAGAGCATGCTAGATGTGAAAGATTCTTTAGGTATTTTAGTGTAAACCACACATATGTTTTGAAAGAAAAATGAAATTGAATTTGCAACTAACTATAGAGAATAAAGTAAAGACACATGGGAGTTCACTCTAATTCAACTCTAAGTATAAAAGATTGTTTGCAAATAACAACTACTCAATACGATTCTAAACTGAAATAAATGTCTGCAAAGGAGGTATTTGAAACCTATCACCCTTTTCTGATTTTTCAATATCACTAAGAGTGCAAGGACAAGAGCATACTTTGGGTAAAGGAGTCTTTAGTTCCTTCAGTTGTGTGAGAAAGTGAACTAAACTATCTTGCATAAAACAAATAAATAAGCAAGAAGCAAATTAAAGATTTATAACTAAAGGTAGTCAAATATAATTTCATAGACTAACAATTCCAAATGGAAAGCATGATCATTTAGTCACTAGTGAGTACTAATAGGCCTGTTAAAAGCCTCAGAGTATTTTATCCTAAAAATATTTCAAGAAAACAATTCTTCACTCCCTATCTTGGACTAAGTTATGTAATTACTATAGAAATTAAACTACATGTGAGTTATAGTTTATGATTCATTATGCAACCATTAAAACTACAAATGATTGTGAAAACATACATAAAATACAAAGAAAATGCATAGTCGCACAGGTACTGGACCCACAGTTGCGTTATTAACGCGATTACAGTAAAGCAGAAGCCACGCAGATTTATGGTATCGCTTACAAATAAAATTAGTTGTGTGACTCGTGCATCTGTAGAAGGGATTTCCAAATGATGTAGCATGGATGGGACATTGGGATCCGTGCTACAGATAAAAAATTAATACTAGGTAGAGGACCATAAAATTCCAGTAGTTGAGAGGCTTGATAGTAAGCTCCTGCACTTGCAAAACACCTAAAATAAGTTATCTAGCAAAATACAACATATCTAACATGTAATTGACAAAACAAAGAGTGGAATTTCCATAAATACGGCTGTGGAAAAAAGAGCCACAAGGGTGGATAACCTTCCCATTGTGAGACTGTCCTTGAGGTTGCAGTAAGGACCCGGCATTGTGTTTCAGAAATCAGTAACTTAAAACCCCAAATGGCCAAGCAAACTCTTGATTAGAAACAAAAACAAAATAACAAGAAATGAAATGTAATAAAAAGGGGGTAAGTGATAAACCAAACAAGATGGAACAAGAGTGTTCCAAACCAAGTTTTTGTTACCCAATGGTCCATCTAAATACAATAATGTCACCTAGGAGGTGAAAGATTCAAGGGAAGCCAACTATCTCCCTTAGGGAGGTCCTTCTTGTCCGCGCAATTGCAACATAACCTGGATAAAAAAATGGAGAAACACTTGTCTCTTAGGGGAAGAGAGAAAGGGAGCTTTGTGCATGCTAGTTTGAGGGAGGAAGTAGATTGAAAGAGGAGATCTCAATGTAATTCCAACAACCTAACTTTCCTCTGATTTTATTTAATGGAATGCATGCTGATGGATTCCCTTTATAATCCAAATAGAGGCCAAGAAACATCTAGATACATATTTGAACACTCCATCCTTTGAACTGGTTTCCCAAGTACATGAGAGGGGCTATCCAATGCTCTAATCTTGTGAGGACTCCCTGTTAAAATTTTGGATCCAAGAGATTTTTTTTAGCCTTGAACGTGATGTGGAAGTAAGTTGTATCTCCAATTTGACAATTACTCGATTTTTTAGGGAAATCCCGCACGTGTACACACAAGTAACTAAACATGAATGTTGCACTAGTAGCGTGGGTTTCCATTGCATTTAGTCACACAATTTTCCATGCTAACTGATTTTGGAATTCTGAGGCTCAATCTGTCTTTTGAATATTTTGAGGATGTATTTGGTGAGTTGAATTATGTATATTGATGAAGCCATTCTATAAGATTAGCCAAAACATCACATGTATGTGGAATTTAAGCATTAACAATATGTTTAAATGTTACAATGTTCTTTGAATGAAATGCACAACAAAAGTTTTGCTAAGGTTCAAGGTTTATCCCTTTGGGAATTATAGGCACATGCTTTATAATACAAAATTTATTATACAACTGACACTCCATCACTAATTATGTCCCAAAAGAGGCGAGTCTTGGTGACATTTTAGAAACTTATGCATGGACAAGCTTAACAAGAAAATTTGCCAACAAAAATATTTCTTTATAGCATTGTTAACTTATAAGAAAATATGAATCCATGTGGTACTACCTATTAAATTTTGAGCATTAATTCACAATACTCTAGGATCTTTATTGAGAGAATAACATGTACAGTATATCAATGCATAACAATCACAATAAGCATCACAAGCATCACAAGAATCAGAAGCATGAGAGACAAGAGACACAGAGTTTCCGTGGGGAAAACCCTAAGGTGAAAAACCCCACAACTTCCTCAGAGATAGAAAGAGCAATGGCTCAACCAAAGTACAACCAAAACACACCGAGATAGTATCCTAGTAGCAGATGATCCTCCTCCTCACTAGTGCGCCACTTTCTGAGTGAGAGAAGTGTGAGTTTCCGAGTGATCAAATAGAGATCTCCCGATCTCTATTTATACTTAACCTGTTTGCCCAGTTACACTATGGGGTCGACTTGTCTAGCTAGGTACATCCACAATATAATATATATTTCAGGGCCGACCCCACACATGGTGGTCTAATAACCCATCGGCAAGTACACACACTTGCAACACTTGTCAATACACATGGCGACACTTCCTTATAGAGGAATAACACATCTCTTATAATGGTATAATAAATATATATGAAATACATAGATGAAATACATTTCGAAGTTACATATACATCAACACTCCCTCTTAACTAGGAAGGTATTTCTCGACACAGATCTGTTAGACAAGTCTTCTTCTCGGGATCATCGTCATCGATGCATCATCATCATCATCGTCACTACTGCTGCTATCTCAACCAATCTCTGACTCTACTCGTCATAGGAAGCTCTATAGAGCCAGTCCTTTTTCATACTGGATGTAGTCCCACCACCTGTAGGTCTTCGTCATCACTGGCCATACTGTGGAATCCTCAGGACTTATTATGTGCGTCACAAAACCTTTAAAGAGTCTCTTGCCTAGCAAGAACCCTAAAGACCATCTGAGGCCTTTTTCATCCTGTCCAGATCTCCAGGACTTATTACATGTGACCCCACCACAAAACCTAGCAAGAGCATTTCAGGATGTTACGGGTACACAACTCCGACCTGAAATCTCCCAAGGGCACAAATTACATGTTGTCACCACAAAACCTAGCAAGAGCATCTCAGGATGTTACGGGTACACAACTCCGACCTGAAATCTCCCCAGGGCACAAATTACATGTTGTCATGGCAAAACCTCGAAAGAGCATCTCAGGATGTTACGGGTACACAACTCCGACCTGAAATCTCCCAGGGCATAAATTACATGCCATAGGACAAAACCTCGCAAGAGCATCTCAGGATGTTATGGGTACACAACTCCGACCTGAAATCTCCCATGGCACAAATTACATGTCCTCCCAGAGCAATGTCTCAAAAGAGCATCCCAAGCTGTTAAGGGTACACAACTCTGACCTATAGGATCTCCCAGACATGCTCATCTGCACAACCTGATCCACGGCCATAAAGTATCATCCTCATACTCACCATACATCATCTTGATGTGCACATGATCATCCTAATCATCATCACTGCAACATCCTGCTGCATGTCATCTGGAGCAACATCCTGAAGCTTGTCATCTATGATCATCCTGATCATACACTGCATCCACCTGATGCATACCAAGTATCTACCTGATACATATCATCATACATGATCCACCTGATCATACAATGTATCCCCCTGATACAAACAAATACATGATCCATCTGATCATACCTAATATATATCAACATACATGATCTACCTGATCATACAATGTATGCACTTGATACAAATACAAATACATGGTCCAAGCATCCAACATGATGCATATACAAAATACATACAAATGATCCAACTGATCATATCCAGCATCCAACATGATGTGTACATACATATACATATAAATGATCCAACTGATCATATCCAGCATCATCCTGATGCATATATACACAAATGTAAATGATCCAACTGATCATACAGAGTAGAAACTAGAACATCATCCTGTTGCTCATCATCCAGTGCTTACATCCACAGCCATGTGAAGGATCCTCCTTCCAACATGCTTGGAATGGCCTCAGCAAATGTCTCCATCACTTCTTCCTCGAAGTGTCATCGATATGAAGAACACCAAGCCTCTCTTTGAAGTACTCGAACTTCACTCTGGCTAATGGCTTTGTCAATACATCTGCAATCTGCTCATTCGTCGCAACATACAGGAGCTTCACTGCTCCTCTCTGCACCATATCCATGATATAGTGATATTTGATCTCTATGTGTTTCGACCTGTCGTGAAACACTCAGTTCTCAAACAACTTCACACAACTCTGGTTATCATAGAAGATACCAGTAGCATCCAACGTGACGTCAAATAACTCCGACAGTAGCTTTCGAAGCCATACTGCCTCAAAGCTAGCTGAACAGGCTGCAACATACTCTGCCTCAGTTGTACTCAGTGCTATGCAGGACTGCTTTCTGCTAAACCAAGAGATCACACCCTATACTGAATTAGCACCCAGATGTGCTCTTCCTATCTGCAACACTACCCAATCTGAATCAACATAACCCTGCAGGTTAAACTTTTGATTCGCTTCATACTTGAGCCCATAATCAACTGTGCCCTTTAGGTACCTCAGAATATGCTTTACAACAACCAGGTGAACACTCCTCGGATCCATCAGGAATTGAATCAATGTGTTCACCGCAAAGCAAATATCTGGTCTCGTGTTCGTCAGGTACATCAAGGACCAAATCATCTGATGATACATAGAGACATCAACCGGCTCAGATGAAGCATCACATAGAAGCTTCAGATTCGATGCCATAGGTGTGGCCATGGCCTTGCAATCCATCATCCCGAACCTGTTCAGGATATCTATAGTATACTTCCCTTGCCCAAGGAAGATCCCATCTGTACTCTGCCACACCTTCATACCTAGGAAATAGTGCATCATCCCCAGGTCCTTCATATCAAACTTAGTAGCAAGCTTCCTCTTTGTATCTGCAATCAATTTGTCATCTCCTGTTACAAATAAGTCATCCACGTACAGAAGTAGAATCACATGATTCCCTTCTTCAACCTTGTAGTAAAGGTTGGAATCCGCTTTACTCTTGGTAAAGTCCAAACTAGATAGAAAACTGTCCATCCTACCATACCAAGTTCTGGGAGCTTGCTTCAAGCCATACAAGGATTTCTTCAATCTGTACACATATGACTCCCTGTCATGTGTTTCGAAACCAAGTGGTTGCTCCACATATACTTCTGCTTCACCTACACCATTCAAGAAAGCAGTCTTGACATCCATCTGGTGTATTTTCCATTTCATTGCTACAGCCAAGGCAAGTACTGTTTTGATGGAAGTATACCTGGCTATAGGTACAAAAGTTTCTTCATAATCTATTCCCTCTTTCTGAGAGAAGCCACGAGCTATGAATCTTGCCTTATATTTCTCTACACTGCCATCTGCAGCATGCTTGATTTTATAGATCCATTTAGAAGTCACAACAAACTTCTCTTTAGGTCTTGGGACAACATCCCAAACATCATTCTTCATTATTGATTGGTATTCCTCAACCATGGCATCCTTCCATTCTTTCTTTTCCGTTGCTTCTTCATAACTGGAAGGTTCTTTGTTAATAATGTCATAGAGTAAAGCAACATAGCTGGTATGTGATCTGGTTCTTTTCTTTGCTCTGTGTTCTTCCTTTGGAATGCCAAATCTTTCTGCATCTTTGAATGAGCTCTCTAGCCCATGCAGGTTTCTTCTTGTGAGAGTTATCCTCACGGGGTGGATCTATAGGTTGTTGTGGATCTTCAATTTCACGATCAACATATGGAATTGCTTCAGTCATGGTAGTGTCTTGAAATCTAGTTTCCTTAGGTTCTTCATAAACTTCAACAGGTGTCTTTCTTGATTTGATGAATGTTGAGTTTTCATCAAATGTCACATCCCTGCTGACATCAATCTTCTTGAACCCTGGAAAGTATATTCTGTAATCCTTTGAGCTTTCACTGTAACCCACAAAGATACCCTTCTTTCCTGAAGGATCTAGCTTGTTCCTCTTTTCCTTTGGGACATGAGTGTATACTGGACAACCAAATATTCTGAGATGGTTGACTTCAGGTTTCTTACCAAAGAAGACCTCTTCTGGTGTCTTGTTGTCCAATATCTTATGGGGTGTTCTGTTCTGCACATATACATCTGTTCTAGATGCTTCGGCCCATAGATGCATAGGTGGATCCTGGTCATGCATCATTTCCCTTGCTGCTTCCATGATTGTTCTGTTCTTTCTTTTTGCAACTCCATTTTGTTGTGGATTGTAGGGAGTAGTCAACTCCCTCTTAATCCCTGAATCACTGCAAAGCTTCTTGAAGTCACCTGAGGTGAATTCTCCACCATTGTGGGATATGAATGTTTTGATCTTCTTGTCAGTTTGATTCTCCACCAAGGTTTTGAATTCCTTGAACTTATCAAACACCTCATCTTTGTTCTTCAAGAAGTATACCCAAGTCTTCCTGGAGAAGTCATCAATAAACGAGACATAGTAAACATACCCACTCAGATAACTGGATGACATAGGACCACATACATCTGAGTGGATGATTTCCAGGATACATTTTTCCTTTGTTTCACTGCTTGGGAAATCCTTCTTAACGTTCTTACCTTCATGTTTGGTCTTGATTTTAGGAAGACCCTCTACAGCCTTGCTTGCAATTGGAAGTGCCCTATAATGCATATGAGCAAGTCTTCTATGCCAAAGTTCACTTGGCTCCATGGAGTCATGTACCATGGCATGTTCAGGTTGACCCTTCAGTTTATGCAATCCTCCTTCTTGCTCTCTAATCACTACTGCATCATCGATTGTTTTACCCTTTGGCCACATTAGGACTTGGCCATCTACAAAACCAACCCTCATGCCTTTTGCATCCAATGCAGAGATGGAGAGAAGATTCTTCTTAAGCCCATGTACATAACGGACTTCTTTCATCTTCAAATATTTCCAGAATCTAGGTTGTAGGAGGCTTCACCACTTCCTTTGATTGGGTATTGACAATCATCTCCAAGTTTCACCTTATGGGGTGATTCATGTTCAGATAGGTTTACAAAAGATTCCTTAAATCCAGTCATGTGTTTGGAAGCCCCACTGTCAATTAACCAATCATTACAACCATGGGAGATAGTACCTGTGAGAGCAGAGATTAGAACATACTCTTCTTCACCTGATGAGTCATCATCACTATCATGACTTTCTGCCCTAGCCTTCTTCTTTGGAGGTTCATCATCTTCGGTAGTATGAGCATGGAACTTTCTTTTGCTACCCTTCTTCTTCTTGTTGGATTTGTTGTTGTTATCCATTTTTTTCTTGGGACAATCTGAAGGAAAGTGACCCTTCTTATTGCATGTGAAGCACCTTAGATCCTTCTTATTCTTTTGGTGATAGTGAGTGGACTTCTTGTAGTGAGAGTGCTCCTTCTTGGGCTTGCTTCTTTTGGTGTGAGCTGCAAGAGCTTGATCTTCACCTCCCATCTTTTCTTCACGAGCTACAAGTCTAGCTTCTTCTTGAGAGCATTCCTCCCACATTTTACTAAAAGAGATCAATTTATTTCTTACACAGATTCCTTGAATAAAGGAGTCCCATGACCTAGGTAGGCCATTCAGATTGGTCATAACAACTTCACCATTGTCCACTACTTCATCCACAGCTTCAAGTTGTTCCTTGATCTGAGAGACCTTGGAGAAGTAATATTGAATGGTTTCTCCATTCAACATCTTGACCCCCTTCAATTGATTCCTCAGAGTCATTATCCGATTTATGTTCTTCCCTTCAAATAACTTGGTCAGGGAGTCAAAAATCTCTTTGGGTGTCTTCAAAGATGACACATGGGGGATGAGATGGTCTTTGATAGAATCAACAATGATTCTCTTTGCCTTGACCAAGTTCTTCTTATGCAATATCTTAGCCTCTTCATCCTCTAGGGTAGGGATGTCTTCTTTTATATATGAGTCCAACTCATTCTCTTCCAGGATTAACCCAATCCTATACTTCCAGGCTCAGAAGTTATCAGCCCCTTCAAGCTTATCCTCAAGCTTGGTGTGGTGGACATCTTAAAGAGTACTTCAAATGGAAATAGAAAAGTTTTAGGTGTTACCACTTGAATTGCTGAAAACCGGATCTGGTCCCGGATTAGGGTTTGTCGAAAAAACCCTAAAAATTCAAAATGTGAATTTCAACTTTCTGAAAGGATAGAAAGATGAGCCTTGATGAGCTGATCAACCTAGTGTATTCAGAATTTGAGATCTACAAATCTACACCCTTCAAAACTACCTTTCTGTCTTCTCGGATTCACTAAGGAGAGCCCTGAATTAGGGTTTGAGTTTCCCGCAGATCTACCCAGCCAAAAACCTCGATGCAAAGCTCTAAACTTCGATTTTTGCAAGGAGCTTCTAGCTATGTCTTTAGATTCCAGAAATGCCTATTTTTTAGGAAACCCTAATTTTTAGGGCCAAATATGAAAATGCTCAGAATTGAATTATGATTGGACATTTAGATTCTCCTTAATGCGTAGAGTCAATCTACTATACTGTTTTTCCAAAATATGTGGAGAGAAGCCCAATAAACAAGAAACCCTAGTTTTTGTCACTGCACAATGTCTTCTTCTCAGGTTAGCTCTGATACCATGTTAAATTTTGAGCATTAATTCACAATACTCTAGGATCTTAACTGAGAGAATAACATGTATAGTATATCAATGCATAACAATCATAATAAGCATGACAAGCATCACAAGAATCAAAAGTATGAGAGACAAGAGACACAGAGTTTTCGTGGAGAAAACCCTAAGGTGAAAAACCCCACAACTTCCTCAGAGATAGAGAGAGCAATGGCTCAATCAAAGTACAACCAAAATACACTGAGATAGTCTCCTAGTAGCATATGATCCTCCTCCTCACTAGTGCGCCACTTTCTGAGTGAGAGAAGTGTGAGTTTCTGAGTGATCAAATAGAGATCTCTCGATCTCTATTTATACTTAACTTGTTTGCCTAGTTACACTATGGGGCCGACTTGTCTAGCTAGGTACATCCACAATATAATATATATTTCAGGGCCGACCCCACACATGGTGGTCTAATAACCCATCGGCAAGTACACACACTTGCGACACTTGTCAATACACATGACAACACTTCCTTATAGAGGAATAACACATCTCTTATAAGGGTACAATAAATATATATGAAATACATAAATGAAATACATTCCGAAGTTACATATACATCAACACTACCACGATCTTCCCATCAAATAGAAATTATTGAATTTTTCAATAAATAAATATATATATATAACCCGAAAGAATCTATAAAAATTATAGTAAATGAAAAAAACATATTTCAAAATCCTATCTAGTACATATCAACTAAGAATAAAAGTGCAAAAATTTTATAAATTATTTAGTAAACTTATTATGGTGCATGAAAAAATAAAAGCTACCAATAGAAAATGTTTCTTAAAGAAAACAAGAATCTTCACATCATGTTCCCAATCTGATTCACTGCCATACACTATTTGACCACTCTTGGGTTCAGTTAAGAAGCGACTATCTCCAAAACTAATATTTTTCATTCTTCTTCTATAATAATGTCAGAAATGCTACAATAATGTGCATACCCCAAAGCTAGACACATATTATATATAAACTCACTTTTAAAATGTATTATATATAAACTCACTTTTAAACACATTTTAGATTCAATAGATATAACATCCAAAGATACCTTGACTATTTTTTCTCCATTAAATAATAGATATAGCATCCCAAGATCACTTAACTAATTTCGCTCCCTTTTTGTATTATGGAAGGTGGTCCTAAAATGAGAATTTGAAAAAGGAACAATGCGCAGTTTCTAGAAGAGGGAATCAACTATATCCATATCCTTTTTGTCGATGAAAATTTTTTAAAAAAATTATATGTAAACAATTTAAAATGGGAACACATTGCACCGGAAGGAACCTATAAGAATAAATAAATATTTTTGAAAGTGGATATTTAATTTGAGAAAGCACCAACAACAATGTTGTGAAAACAAAACAAGACAAGGGGAGTAGAATACAAAACTCAACTTGAAATTCCCTCATCATTTTCTAGTGACAAAAACATTTTTCTCGACTCTGTCAACATTTCTTGGGAGGCCTAAACAATAAACAAACACAACTTTTTCTTAGGATATAAACCTTTTTCTTGGCACTTTCAAAATTTATTGGGAGGCATGGAAAATAGATAAAAGAAAAATATATTTGAGTTCACTACAAAACAATATATTTGTAAAGAAAATTAAATAATAGCACTCGTTTTCGACAAAAACTTTAAACAATAATACCTCTCTCAATGCATGAAGAACAAAAGAGCACACACGTCTCTAGTTCTAACTCTTACTATACAGAGCATTTATTTCTTAATTGTGGCATGGTTGAAGTATGATATAGAACCTAGGGAACTCATCAACTTGCTCCAACAACCTTCATGGTTGTTGTATACAATCCCGACAAGGGAGACACAAACAAATCCACTTAAAAAAGATTAAGATAAATGTTAACAAATCTATTATTTTGAACTGGCCTATATGTCATATCAATACTAGTAACTACCGTGCAACATTTATTTTGTTTTGAAAAATGCATCATATGTTTACAAATGGAGAAGAGAAATGTGGGAGGGTATATACAATGGAAATCATAATCTCTTGAATCTGCAATGAAATACTATTGAGATAAAGTCCTAATATAATTGACCTCTGAAGCTATAAAGAATAAAATATGTGATATTTCCGGTCTTCATGGTCCCATAAATGGTCAATAAAGCACCATAGATAACAATAATAACTATTGGAAATGTGGATTCTCTATTCATGCATCCATAAAAAATCCTAACCACCTTCTTCTCATAGAAAAGATATAAAAATAAACCAGTTTGCATTGTTAGGGCCTAACTAATATTTCACAACAAGTTCTACAAAATGATTTCCATTCCTAATAAAGGAACATACACAAGAATAGAATTTTCCTAGAATATTTGGAAACTTACCATTTGTGTAAGGCCAAGCTTCAATGTCTTTTCAGTCGATTTATAAGTATAAATCTTGTTACATTTAACTATCAACAGGAGTTTGTAAACTTATGAAATGCAATCACAATATATGCATAATTAGATTATTTGCAATATGTTCTACCTAAGATGCTTATGGAAATTAAATGAAGATAAATGAATTCAAATAAGGAAATTAATTTCATCACTAAATTATGTTTTACTTTATCCACAAGTGTTACAAATCAGGTTGTAGATAAGTGTCCAATTCTTAAGATATGAACCTTTCGACAACAATGTTATGTTTTGGTATAAGAACATAATTCAATGAATCAAAATGGGATCAAATGCAGAAATGAAACACACCAAACTTCATCACTCGAAAAAAATATTAACCAATTCTTGTAATGACCATGTACTCAAACACCATCATGCTACTAGGACCTTGCTATCACCAAGTTATCTTTTGACATGTGTAACTATGCACCTCTTCTTTCCATGAATCAGTGCTTTAAGAAAAGAAAAACATAATTGCATAAAATAAACACACTTTCATTAAAAGAAAATACTACCATGATCCATTTGGAGTAAGCTCAATTCTTCCAAGAACAAGGTAACAAACTAAACTACAACATCATAAAACTTAAATCAAGGAGTATTATTTATAGAATCAAGACATGCTATTTATAGAACTAAAGAATGAAAGGAAATACCAAGAACTTTTATTCACTCCATGATAAGTTGGACATTTTCTCCAAGAGTCCTCCCCTTGAAATGGATAATGCCCTCTTATTTAGACATGACTTTTATTCAAAACTAAAATAACAAACAATAAATGTAGATCCACAATTCTCTCTTGTGGTTCAACAACTTGCTAAAAACTAGTAACTAAAAATCTACACAATATGTCCAAGATATTTTCTCACTAATCTCTCTAAAATCTCCAATATTCTTCTACATCCAAGATTCATGAATAATCAATCCAAATCTAAAGCAAATATTCCATGGTTGAATGAGGAAAATTGAATTTGACCCACAAGTTGCATATTTCTAGTTCTTATACCCACTAGAAAATTGACTCAATTCTCAAAGATAAGTGAGAATATGTTATTTTTCTAACATTTAAACATAAATTTACTTAAAAGTACTAAAATGAATGCAATGGAAAATATCTTAAATTTAATCCCACATAAAGCATAAAAATGGAATTACGGGATTGAAAAATAGGATTACAAGTTAAAGGAAAGGTTAGGAAAAACTTGGTAAAAGGATGTGAAAATATACCAACTCTTAGACTCAACGAGTCTCATCTACTTTTCCTACATAATGTAAGCTTTTGTGTCCTTCCTGTGCAAAGGATCTTAGAAACGAGTCTTGTCTACTTTTCCTGGAAAATGTAATATTTTGTGTCCTTCCTATGTAAAGGATATTGGTATGTGTAGTACACAAAAAGATTCGTACAAGAGACAAAAAAAACATTTTCAATGGCTGCAACAAAATCATGTTATGAAATCAGATGCAATGGACACTATGTTACAAGATTTACAAATTTCTTTGAGAGTCAGTCAATATAATGTAATTTTTTCATTTATGATAATTGCTAGAATATCGTGAGTTAATGAAGATATGGTTAGAATTAAGTATGCATTATAGATCTAACTTTATTTATCTGCATGGATATTGTTATTACTCCTAAAAATTGGTATGAAAAAAAAGAAAACTCTCCAAAGTGACTCTATCACTTATGATGTATGTCAATTGTATCTTGTCATGTCCCCAAAATTTTACTATGACCACTCTATTGGACTAGAGGATGTATGGCCTAAGTCACTTGGTAAATTTCATGAGAAATTATTAAGATGGTAACACGAGTCATGAATTTGTAAAGTGTTATGTCTGTAATTTGTAAATAATGCAACATTAGATAAATTGGACAAGGAGTGCGCATAGGAAGGTGAATTGGTCCCCACATGAGGTGTAATTGTCCCATCCAAGGTGGAATAAGGCTCATAATGAAGGAATCATATGAAATGTAACTCCCTGGGCTAAGAATAGCTACTAAGGGCGCACGTGTGGAAGCGTAACTCCAAAAAGGAATCTTATGACAGCTTATGACAAGAATCAGGTCCTATGATAGCTTATGACAACTTAGGAAAGCTTATGACATGTTGCAGGTCCTAAATTTAGCCAAGGAGAGTGCTAGAGGATAAGTGGGCCCACATGATAGTGTAACTCCCCCAAAATCAAGCTAAGTCTCTCTAATTCGAATTGCTAAGGAAGATGAAGGTATTATTTGGTCAAAAAACATTAGAGAGGAAGTAAATGAGTTCCAAGGTATCATTCTATCATGAAAATAACATTTATTAATATTTTGTGAGAGAATTATGGAATGAGGGGGAAAGGGCTCAAGGGAGTCTATAAAAAGGATGCATGCCTCTTAGGAAATAGATTTAGGCATTTGTAATTTTGAAATAAATAGCTCTTGTGGATTTCAATATTGGGATATGTGCCCCTTTCATTTGTGACTGGTTTTGATGGTGAAAGATTCCACCCTAGATAGTGTGAGAGGAGAGATCATCCAGATCTTTTCATTTGGGCTTCATTGCATGTGCTCAGAAAGATCATCCAAATATTTCTATTTAGATTCATTGATTAGTGTATATTGGGATTTTTATTTCAAAGCTAAAGATTCATTAGTATTCAAGTGTTTCCATTGTTCGTTATCCAATGTTTCTAGTGTGGCAGGCACACTTGCTCTCACATAGTGTTAGTTTCTATTGTATTTAGAGATTGGAGAGTGCACCAGGGGATCCCATTTTTATTGTAGACATATCTCTTTGTATGGATATAATGTACATATAATTGAGGGAATGATTTGGGAGGAATATCTATCATTTGGAGTTTTTTTCTATTGATTTAGAGCTTGGATCGGTGTAGATGGGTCAAGAATGAACTTTAAGAATGAGCTTCTAGTTCTAGTAGTTCCATGAATTTATGGGTTATGAGACTTGTTCCATTGTGTCCAGAGAACTGTTTACACTAAGGAACACTTTTTTTTTCACCCAAAAAAGTTTATGTATGTCTGATATATGATCATTTTAACGAATCTACTCTATTCAGCATCTCTTCTAGTTGAGGGGTGCACCTCTACATTTCTTTTATGTGTTCCATGAGGTTCTATCTGTTGTAATAGATATATATTGTTGTAGTGTTGTTCCCATCAGTATATTTACTATAACAGCCATTAATAATAAATATACACAACATTATCCTCATATTGTATTTCATGTTCATGTGTTGGAACATCTATGTGTAAATCTGCAATTGTGGTTGTACAAGCTTATGTTTTTGTGTGTAAAACTTCCATAGGAAATACCTGAAGTCTATTAGTGAGTTATTTGGTTCTATTTGGGGATGTTTGAATTAATTTGTGGCTTTTTGGGTGAATTCAAAGGGTTTAGGAGGTATTTGGAAAGAGTTGGAAATTAAGACAATTTCTGTGGTGAAAGTCGAGCTAGTAATTCTTGGTTCAAGTTGGTAATTGTATGGTTATTAGTGATTATTTAACTATGCAATACAAGACACTTCCTACTATTATATAGGGTGAATAAATATTCCTTTAAATCTTGTGATGTGATTTGTACTTTCCATGCTTCAACATTAATGATAAAGAGGTTGCATATGAATTGTTTGAAGAAACCAATAAAATTTATGTTAGAAAAATTGGAGTTAATATTCCTAATTTTTGATTGGGGATATTATCGTGGTATTAGAGCATGTTACTTGACAGTTGTGGCAACTAAAGCAAAAATTTTAGGAAGGATTGTGTACATGGATGTAATGGGTGATGACAGGTTGGAATTGGATGCTTGGGAGCTTGAGGAGATCTTATCATGGGAAGAGTCATTTTATGAAGATGGTTTCAATTATTTGGTGAATGATAATGAAAGATATTAAACAATGGATGGATATTTCCATGATCCAAATGAATTGGATGATTCATTTTGTGACAACATATATAGTGTTGAAGAGGAAGTTTCTTCAATGGTTAGTCTTGTAGAGCGAAAAATACTACCCCATTTCCATCATGCCTCTACCATAGAGAAGGAGAAAATTGAATGGGGAAGATTAAGGAAGAACCATGAGAAGTTACTATGAAACCAGACAAGTTACAACATGATCTAGAGCATAACTTGTAGCAGTGTGAAGCCTTACTACTAGAATGCTCTGCATCAATAATTATGGAGAGGATGTTTGGTACCTTCACAAAGAGAGCATCCATGGGTTCTTTTGATAAGATTGGTTCAGAAAGAAGTGAACCCATAGTCGTTGTTCAACCTTCAACTGAATATGAGATGAGTATAGTCCATTGAAGGAAGAACTATGTTGTTCCACTTGTCCAAACAGTGAGATAGCTAGTCCTATAGGTGGTGAGCTACAAGGAGAATCACGCCATGAGGAGAAAAAGTCACATAATGATGGATGAAAAATGGAAGGAAGATGTGTAGGAGATGAATATTAAGAACAAGGAACCTAGCCTACAACCAATGATACAGAGGAAAGGTGTATAGGAGAAGTCCTAGCAACAGTGCATGAAGTTGTGGATACTATGTTTTTTAATGGAAGAGAATTCACTAAAGGGTACTCAAGTCTCTATATGGGTGAAATAGAGATCACTATTGAGAGGTTTGATAAAAGTGTAACCCAAAGGTATGAAAAAAAATTGTATTTTTCCAATAGTACTATTTCCTTGCAACAACATGATATAACATCCATTTCATGTAAGAATGATAGTCTTGTAGATTCTTCTAATGTTAGAATTCTAGATTTGGAAGTTGAAGATGAATTATGTGTCGTGGATTCATGCCACAAGCAATCTGATTTTTTATCTCAGCCATTAAAAGATGTGAACATGACACAAGTTTTGGGCATAGAGTGGATACAAGGAAACAAATAAGAAAATTTAGTGGAGGAATTTCCCCACGAGCTGTGCATTTTTTTGCAGGGTAGTTGAAGATAAGCAAAGAAGAAATTAAGATAGCCATGAAAAATTTTGATGACACAAATGCCTTGGTGACATAATTGTTGTTGGATATATTTAGGGACAAATGATAGTTTGAAAGTAGAATTTTCCCTTGCATATTTTGAAGAAATTTGGAAGGAAGTGGAAATCATGAAGGAAAACTGCCTACACTTGCTTTCTGATAGAGATCATATTTTCCTTCTTGCTGAAATGTCCCATGGTCCACTAGGAGAAGAAGAAGAAGTAGACAATCTCACTCATGAGCTTGAGATCTCCCATGGTTATTTGAAAAGCACACAAGAGGCCTTTCAAGAATTAGAGATGCAAATTGATCAACTTCGTGAGAAGTTGAGTGTATTACACCGTCCATCCTACATGGAAGATAGTCAATTGTGTATAGTTGATGACATTCCCGAGTTGACAGATGAGCCTCATGTGAGGGTTGAACATGAGGAGCATTCATATTTGTAGGTACTTGAGGAGAGAGTTGACATGGAGAATGTTGACCAAGTATTTGTTTTTCATCAAGAGGATCATTAGTTGCCTCTATGGGAGAGATATTTAGTAATGCAGGAGGAAGATGTGTACACTTTTCTGGACTAGCCAATAGAGGAGTAGGTGCATACATGGTTTGGGTGTATAGGTCCATAAAAATGATGGAGACACGAGGGAGGCCAATTTCAACTTGCATCAATATAGGTTTGTTTGGAACACCAGTCCCTTTTAAGCTTTGTGATTAGTAGCAGAGGCATCTATGGTTGTTGTCTGATGCCTTCATTATTCATGGAAGGACATGGGATTTTCACCTGAGTCAGTTAGATGGGGCATGTGACATTGATGTGAGCCATAGTTCTTGTGTGCAGGTTTCACAAGAGGAACTTTATGTTCTATTGGAGAGGATAAAAGAGGTTCGAATCAACATTGGGAGTGATGAAATTCCAATTTAGTGGTGGGATCCTGGCATCCTTCAGAGTGATGGTTTGTTTTGGATGACATTGGTGATCATATGGGTGCAGCATCGACAGTGGGATCCTAGTATTACTTGGTTCAGCATTTTAGCAACACGCATAGAAGGTAGATCCAACCATCACTTTCAGGATCCTGTCCATGTGGAGCCGTGGATTATTCTCTTAGGTGGGAGACCTTATGATGGAGGGATACAGTGCTTTCCTACTAGCTGTGTTGGGAGATTACAGGAGGCTCTTTGTGTGGAGGCTATGTAGTGCAAAGGTGGATGCAGTGGACACTTTGCATTTCTCAGGTTGATTTGGGACCCTAGAGTCATTCTTGGACTCAGTTGGTTCAACGAGGTTGGTGATAGGATAGTTGGGGAGATGGAGCTATCTCTTGAGGGGATGATAGGATTTCATGAGCATCCCATAATCATGAAAAACGATCAATACATATTTCCTTTTCCTATATTTGGGGTCGAGTATGGTAGCAGGATTGTAGACCTCACTTGGATGCCTATCTAGGAAAGTATCCATGGTGGTAGATTCAGTTTTTACATATTTTTTGTTTGGAGATCCAGGAGAGGAGGATACATATAGAGTATGATAGTGGGATGGTTATGATCAGAGTGGCACAGTGGCATCATGGTGGTTCCTTTCTGATATAGCTAGGGATATTGGAGTTACAATGCTGGGTAGATTTTCAGCAGCAGGTCAGAGGTGAGATTCAATCTTGGATTTCACAAGATGAGACTCTTAGGATATCAGTTTAGTGGGGATTTGATTGAGTGGTTGCATTCTAGAGTTACTCTTCTTATGAGAATTAGTTAGGAGGCTTCCTATGTCAGTGCTTTGTGGGACCATATAGTGAGCAGGGTATACTTCACCTCCTTTTGACTGGATTGGAGACATGACATCATTTTTATCCTTAGTGTGGTTCATTTTTTGGGATGTAGAGTTGATGATTTGATACATCTAAAATTGCAACCTTATGAATAGTCAACACTAAGGAAGGAGGTTGAAAACTTAATGAGCATAAGTTTGGGAAGAAGCACAGGCACTACCACACCCAGTTTTAAATTCCTTGAGGACTAGAAATCTTGAGTGGGGAGAACTGTCATGTCCCCAAAATTTTACTATGATTACTCTATTGGGATAGGGGATGCATGGCCTAAGTCACTTGGTAAAGTACATGAGAAATTATTAAGATGGTAATATGGGTCATGAATTTGTAAAGTGTGATATCCAAAATTTGTAAATAATGCAACATTAGATAAATTGGACAAGGAGGGTGCATAGGAGCATGAATTGGGACCCACATGAGGTGTAAATCCCCCATCCAATGTGGACAAAGGCTCATAATGAAGGCATATTATGAAATGTAACTCCTCGGGCTAACAATAGATAGTAAGGGCACACTTGTGAAAGTGTAACTCTCAAAAGGAATCTTATGACAGCTTAGGACAAGAATCAGGTCCAATGACAGCTTATGAAAACTTTTGACAGCTTATGACATGTTGCAGGTCCTAAATTTATCCAAGGAGTGCACTAGAGTATAGAGTGGACCCACATGATAGTGTAACTCCCCCAAAATCAAGCTAATCCTCTCTAATTCGAATTTCTAAGGAAGATGAAGGTATTATTTGGTCAATTAACATTAGAGAGGAAATAAATGAGTTCCAAGGTATAATTGTCTCTTGAAAATAATTTTTATTAATATTTTGTGAGAGAATTCGATAATGAGGGGGAAGGGCTCAAGGGAGTCTCTAAAAAGGATGCATACCTCTTAGGAAATAAATTTTGGAATTTGTGATATTGCATTGAATAGCTTTTATGGATTTCAAGCTTGGGAGATGTTCCCCTTGCATTTGTGATTGGTTTTGGTGGTGAAATATTCCACCCTAACTAGCGTGAAAGGAGAGATCATCCATATATTTTCAATTGGGATTCATTGTAGGTGTTGAGAAAGATCATTGATATATTTATATTCAGCTTCATTGATCATAGTATGTTGGGAGTTTTATTGCATATATGAAGATTCATTAGTATTCCAGTGTTTCCATTGTGTTGGTTTTCAAGTTTTTATAGTGTGGAGGGAACACAAGCTCTCACATAGTGTTAGTTGCTATTGTTTTCAGAGATTGGAGGGCGCTCCTATTGTTTTCGGAGTGTTAGCACCTAACTATCTGTAGCATAAATGTTGAAAATGAAGGGTGAAGGGTTAAAAACTTTACCTAGTGGAGGCACAAGGTTCCCTTCTTTCTCCATGGTTAGATGCTAAGGTATGAAAAGATTGGTGTAGAAGGGGTGAATATGGTGCATCATAAGGAAATTTGCAAAGGAATGTGTTAAAAGACCTTTTAAAGGACCAAAATAACCCTAAGTCCTATAGTCCGCATATAAATAATGTGAAGGGTTATGTGCTACATAGGTTAGCACTGTCGATCGGGGCGTGGGTGTGAGATCAAAGGCTCCCGTTGATCGTCGCATGGCCAAGTTGCAAGGAAGAAAAGGGAGTAGGCGGTTGTGATGGTAATTACCGCTGGACAAGTGTTAACTCTGGAGGATGTCGCAAGGAGGAAAAGTGTCAAGGAAAATTGTTTCAGGTGCATGCGATGCCTCGATGGTGGGGGCAGGGCGCTAGAGTTCTACGATGGAGGTCCATCGTCTCAGATCGGAGGGTTTGGGATAGATGTGCTTCACCACCCCGTAGGTCTCCCGAGATAAATGGTGCGGGTTGCAGGGAAGGTCAAATCAACGGTGATGCGATGATAAAGGTGCACGAATGATAGATAAGGTAGACCCAATCGACGGAAAGAGATAGAGAGGTTAAACGTGTCCATTGTCCCACCGTGTATGCTAAGCAAAATCAGATCAACGGTTCTCGATGATGGATGCATCGGGGAGTAGCCTACTGGGTAAAGGAAGGAGTGGTTGTGACAAATGGGACCCATTTGGCAGATGTCAACACTAGGGCCTGTCGCATGACGGAAAGATGGTATTGGAAACCACTTAAGTGTATGCGAAACTGCTTTCATAAACACGTAGGGTCAAATGAACGGTGCAGATCAGTGTGGGAAGGATGATCCGACGGTAGAAAAGAGTTGGCTATCAAATCTGCAGTTAAAAAAGGAAGCGTATCCAACGGTTGGGATCAATACACGAGCGATCGACGGGTGACAGAAGTGGACAGGTGGTGAAGAAGTTCGAAAGATAAGGAAAAAGGGCTTATATATATAAGAGTCAGGGTGGGAAGTTGACATTTTCTCTCGAACCTGTCGAAGTCAGAAGCCTGTCGGCGTGTGGGAGACGACGAAGGCGACAGGACCTTCGATCGGGCATGCTCAGGGTTTCTAGTGAAAGGTAAGACCTTGTAACAGCCATTCTCTGCAAAACTAGGTCTGTTTATAATAATAAAATGGAAGATGAATAGGTTTCTACCAATTATAGGGTTAAAATTGCTATAGAGGATAGGGATTTCTATGTATATGTCAATACTGTTCGGCTCCCCATGCATGAGGTTAAGAAGAGGCTGATGACCTTGCTCGAGTAGGGTTTGGATATACATAGGGTTTTCTAGTCTTCCTTCTTTTTCTTCTGTCTATACCAGATTATGCCTTTTCCTAAGTTTGTGTCTTGGTGTTCGTCGAACTATTCAGAGCCCCAGTGGGTTATCATGGACACCCAATAGTCGAAAATTGTCTGTATAGTAGACGCGTCAGTCGTTAGGAGGTCTTTAGGAGTCCCCGAATCCCATACCATTGAGTCCAAAGATTTGTCTGAAGAGTCTGTCATTGCTTTATTTCATTAAGTTTCCCCCGAAGTTCGGCAAGCATTTTTGGCCAATTGCTTTAAACCTGATGTAGAAGTCGCAGAAGCCCCTTACCTGTTGGATGTCAACCTTTTTAATGACAATACAAAATTGGTCCTTTCGTTGTTTGCCCAGTTTTTAGGTTTAGATACAGACTTGTGGGTCACAGAATTACAGTTAAGCTTGTTGTTTACGATGAGCGTTAGTTCGCAAGGAACTGAAAATGCACCAGTACCACCCCTCAGGTTTGAGGATTTTCTAGTGGAGAAGATCCATTTGCAATTAAGCAGTTTTCCCAATACTAGGTGTTTCCAGTATTAGGCTCAATTGATGAAAATGGTTATGACAAACAGTGCAGAGAGTTTTCAGTTTTCACCGTTGCTCGACACAGATGATTTGGAAGACAGCGTCTTTAACTACTTAAACTATATTTTACCCCCTGTTTATGAAGTCATTTTTAGGGAGAGATTACTGAGGGTTTTGTCGGAGATGGAGGCTATGATGCAGCTGAAAGATGAACTGGCAGTTTGAGACTGGTTTTCGTTGAAAGAGGCTACAGTGATCAGGTTATATAGCTTCAAACACGAGCCCTATTATTTTCCTGCCTTCCTGACTCTGAGGGTTTTTGCTCTCGAGTTAGTCAGGAAAAAGCTGATTCTGTAGGATGAGCAATTTTTGCAATTCAAGAAAGGTATGGATATAAAATACCCATGGCAGGTAGGTCCATTCATCATAAAGAGCAAGGAAGCTCTGGCAGAGGTAGAAAGGTTAATAAAGGTTATTAAAGCTTATAAAGAGCAAGAAAGATGTGGCAATTGAATATGATCCTTTGCATATTATTTCTAAAAGGAGGAAATTAAGTAATATGAGGGCTTTCGAACATAAAGAGACGGAAGGATTACTAACGAGGCGAAATTTGCTTCGCTACGAGCCCAATGTGGAGGAAGTTGTAGATTTCCAAGAGGACGACCTAATTCTGTCTGATTTGATAATGGACATAGATCAGGTGTTGGACACTTTAGAAGTGGTCCGGAAAAGGGATTTAGAAGAATTTAAAGATGCAGAAACTGAAGAAGGGAGCGGAGACAAGTGGCCCAAAGTGGAAGTGCAGAATGAGGTAGTTGTTGACTCAACTCAAAATGAGTTGGTGGTTTCTGCAACTAAAGAGGAGTTGGTTGTTTCAGCGGCTTAGGAAGAATTGGTTGTTTCAATGGATGATGAAAGAGAAGATAATGAGGGGTCTTCAGTTCCGAAGGTCGAGGTTCAAGAATATCAATTTCAAGAGGTAAAGGAAGGTAGTGGTGCAGGTAGATTCATGTCCAAGCCCGACCTATGCGAACATTATGGGTAGAACAAGCAAACCTCTACCCAAAAGCTTTTTAATCTGATGCCAGCGGTCCGGGGGCTATCGAGTTCTGGGGTTTCCTTGATGACCAACAGAGACTCAAAAAGCAACACTTTAAACCTGGAAATATGTACAGAGAATAAGGCGACTGAAGTAAGGGTCGATTGGAAGAAAATCCTAGTGCTGGATAAAATCCAGTTTCATAAGTAGATCGGAGAAGGCATATATGATGATTTCGTAGGAGCATCATTGAAAGCCGATCATTTGGAAGTTGCTGTCAAAACGTTAGAAGGCCATTTGAAATATGAAAGACTAGAAAGCAGAGCTTTGCAATAGAAGGTCAAGAAACTACAATCGGACCTAGTTGTAAATGACGACAGAGGCAAAACCAATAAACAGATGTTGGTAGAAACACATAACGTCATTCAAAAGCTACAGAAAGCAGCAAAGATCCCAAATATACAGCTAATCCAGGTTCCTGAAGAAACAAATCTAGAGATAGAAAATGATGCCTTATCTAAAGAATTGAGGGACTGTAAAGTGGAATTGTTAAAGTTTGCTGGTAAAGAAGATAATTGGAAAAAGGAGAGAATAAGCTTGGAAAAGCAGCTTGAAGATTTAAAAAGTAACTTGTCCAATTTGGACATGCGGCCTTCAAATACGAACCAAAATGGAGATGAAGATAGTGCACATAGCCTGGTGCAGGCTATGTCCCATGTCAGTCTGAAATATGTTGAGATCAAAGAATTGAAGGATAAAACTCAGAGGTTGGAAGACGAGAGCAAGAAAAAGGAAGAAGAAACAAGAGCCCTACAAGAGAAATACACATCCCTAGGTGAGATTAATAAAAATATTGCTCATCAAGTTATAGGCCAGGTTGCTATGCAAGGATGCAAACATCTGGTGTGGGATCGGATTATGAAAGTAGCTGAATACTTTAGGCCATACATGGAATTTATGAGAATTAAAAATAAAACAATTAGTGATGCTTTCACAAGTTGTGTGCCTGTAAGGGAAACTCTAAGCCGAAGGCCCAAGGAGATAGCACAAAATGCTATTACTTTCTAAATGGGTTGTTAGAGGAGGAAAGGACAACCTTGGGTATTGGAAACTCGATCACAGCAATGGCGTTGGGAAGAAGGGTTCTAGGGAAGCATGCGCAGGTAGAAGGTGTGGAGGCCATGGTCGAGGAAATGAGGAGGCATGCCGCAGAGTTCAAAGGACAATTTGGAAAGCTAGTCAAGATGGGGTTACCGACGTTTTGGGATGGAAATCAAGAGCTGATTTCCCAATCCACATATTAAAAGATTGATTTGGAACGTAAGAATGGATCATGCCAAATTCCAACGTCCGAGCCACTTACGCACTAGAAAAATTCCGATGGACAAGATCGCAGAAGAATTCGAAATCCTGAACAGATTGGTCGCTATTGCTGAGAGACTCCCTCCAGTTTCTTATTCCGATCACATCGAGATAAGGATCAGGGTGAAGGAAATGGTGGAATATGACCTGCCATCTGCAGAGCTATGGACCACCGTAGAAAGATATGGAAAGATGAAATACACACTCCATCCTGCACAGTAGTCGTTATGCTTCTTTATTTTTCAAAAGAGTTGTTGTTATTTTTAAAGACTTCTGAAACATTTTTATTTCTAAAGTAATTTGTAATATTTTTTGAGGCAGCTATTGGGAATAGCCAGCTGGTGCAACTACTTTACTATCTTTTGTTTTTATACTGACATTAGTTGTCATTTAGTAAAAGGACGGGTAAATGTGAAAGAAAATAGCTAGGCTTGTTCGCCCATTTTGATAATGGTGAATATGTCTTGATGAGGTGTCATTTTTGTTGTAACTGTTTTCTGGTCCAAATGAGTCGAGAAGGAATCCCTAGACAATTATATATGCTATGTAATTGAAAGAAGAATGGTTGAAATTTTTTTGGAGAATTGTATATTGCTCTGTGTAAGGCATTTTGAGTTTTCTTGAATAAAGTTGACAGAGCTGAGCAGGTGTTTTTATCAGGGATTCCTGTGTCATTGGTCTTGCAGTTTGTTCTTTCTTTTTCCCATTTGAATTGTGTTCCTTTCTTTGTCAATCTAGTTTGTAATTGCTTATTCATGTTTGGTTCAGTGTAGTATTTGAATGGAATTCAT
Source organism: Larix kaempferi (assembly GCA_027924585.1). Classification (NCBI taxonomy): domain Eukaryota; kingdom Viridiplantae; phylum Streptophyta; class Pinopsida; order Pinales; family Pinaceae; genus Larix; species Larix kaempferi. The sequence goes on along the minus strand of BSBM01000223.1, from coordinate 7,551,696 downwards.
AGAAATTATGCTCTGCTCAGATCATACCAAGCATTCCACTACTATTTTCTGCTAAAGTCGATATAGAATTCATGTTTACGATGCTTTATATTGATGGACTATTTATTTCTCTTCTAGTTCACCAACTGAAATCTTTTTGACTATGAGCTGGTGGCTACCTTGCCCCTGTATGAATGTATTTGCAAAGTTTGTCAATGATGTTCATGTTTTGTTTAAATTGACTCCATTGGCCCAATAGAAATCCATGTTGTTTTCCAACCAACGACCTACAACAAATCTGTTTTAACAGAAGTCTGACCTTCTGATAATGTGTTTTGATTGAATATCTTGAGTGATGAATGCTGGTGTATGTTTTCACTGTTGACACCTTTGATTATTTCCAGTATTTCATGTGTTTGTAGAGAGAGCCCTCTTTGACTGTGTTGGGTCAGTAGCACAAGTCTTAAGTGGTTATTGGTTACCCCGACTTGCCCTCTCCCACAACCTAGGGGGTACGATTTGGGTGTTAACAAATTGGCGTCGTTGCCAGGGAACGATTTTCTTATCATCCCTAGGAGAACGATAAAGAAGTCCTAGTTTCAAAGAAAAGAGAAATTTTTGTGGGGAAACAGAGGTTTCCAGAGTTTGATAAGGTTGTGTGTTTTTGCCCTGGCGACTCCACTCATTGAGGATTATATTCAAAGGAGACTCCACTGGAGAAGACCAGCGCACCAAAGTTCTTTTCTAAAGAAGTCTCGAAGGGAATCTTGGCCTCCAAGAAGATCCATACCCGAGGAATCCTTTCTCAGAAATTTTGCTAGGTGTGGACAATCCAGAAAGTTTGCTTAGACATAAGATTGGAAAAGATAAGGCTAGTATTTCGAGCAGTGAAAGAATTGTCTAAAGAAGAATCAATTGTTTTTCAAGACTTAGATGTAGAGATATACCTTGGGAGATTGTTGCCAATATCAAGATATGAGTAATACCTAAACCTAGGCGATGTGGGTCTAGATGATATTGAGTTATATTTGCTAGATACTGTGTGGTATTTGAAAGGTACTTCCAAAGCTGAAAGTGCCAAATTGCATTCTCAAATTCCCCAGCCTCATACCATAAACTTTGCCAATAATATTGCCCATAATATCCTTCAGAATATCATCCCTCAAGTCCAAAATCCACCTACACTCATGGTTGCTAGATTTGCACCTTTAGTCCTACCAGCTGTTCTGCATGACCTCCCTAAGAACTATTCCCAGAGGATTGTCTCTTATGATGGAGAATGAGAATATTTTGCGAGGAAGCATGTAGATAGATTTGAAGATTTCGTTGATTTGGAGGAAGTAGATTATGATGATGCTAAGATGAGGCTGTTTGCCCATAGTTTGTTTGGAGAACCTAAGAAATGGTTTAGGCAGTTTCCAAATGCTTCTATCCATGATTTTGCAGCCTTTAAGGAATTATTCTTAGAGAGGTGGGAGATGATAAGGAGTCCTACCATAGTCCTGTCTCAGTATAATCATTTGAAGAAAGGAGGTTTTGAATCTGTGCATGAGTTTTCTGCTAGATTTATGAAGGCATACAATTCCATTCCTGATGATCTGAGGCCTTCAGAAGGCGCCACAAAACTTCATTATGCAGATGCCTTTGATGGATATTTTTCATGTACATTAAGAGAAATAAAATCGGCCTCCCTTCCTGCTATGCTGAAATATGCTACAAAGGTGGAAGCAAACATGATGGCTTCGGGAAAGATGAAAGGTAAAGCGGAAGCAGACAAAAAGAGACAAGAGACCCAAGCCTCTACCTACTCTTCTTCTAGTGATGAAAAGTTCGATACAATGATGAAGGCTATGGAAAAAATGATGGATAGGTCATCCTTGGAGAACAAGCCTCTTATTAGAGATCAACCTGAAAACCAAATAAGAAATCCTAATTTTAGGAGGCCACTCCCTCAAAGAAATTAGAGGAACCCTGATGACCAACAGATAAGGCCTCCTTTCCCTGAAAATTTAGTTGATCAAGAAGGGCCTAAAGATCCCATGGGTGACCATATTCATCTCTTAGACTCTCTAGACCATGCGGTACTTTTGACCGAAAGAGAGCATGATTTTTTCACCAGGGGGCCACTAGCCAAGGCCCAGAGTCAGATTCTGAGCAGTACCAGATGGGTTATCAAAATGTTGTAGATGACATTCAAAGAATGATGAAGCTAAGGAACTGAGATGTAACAATAAACAAAGGAAAGTCTGGCCAAACTCATCCCTCTAATACTCAGCAAGAGGCTAAAAAGCCAAAGGAGAAGCAGCAGGAGGTTGTTGTACAGAAAGTGCTAGAGGATAAGGGTCCCCCTTCCAAAGAAATCAGACGTCCAGAAGTCACTGAATTAGTGAAAACAGTTCCAACCTTCAGTCTAAAGGAGGAGTTGTCCAAGGTGAAGATCTCTATCCCTCTTAATGAGTTATTAAGGAACAATGAATATAGGGAAGAGATAGCTAGCATGGTAAAGGGTCAAGGTGATTGTCCGCATGACATATTGGAGGTGACAGAAGATGCTACCACCATAATTTTTGGGTCCAAGATTGAAGAGCCAGACAATGAAGAAGTTCCCTCGTTTTATTTGAGTTTGAATGTTCATGGAAAGATCTTACACATTGCATTAATAGACTCTGGGGCATCACACAATCTGATACCAAAATATGTGATGGATCAATTAGGGCTAGAAGTTACCAGACCATACAAAGACCTCTATTCTTTCAACTCCAGAAAGGTGCAATGTATGGGGATAATAAAGAATCTGGTGGTGACCCTCACCCAAATCCCAGCTAAAAAAATTATGATGGACGTGGTAGTGGATGATGTGACTGCTAAATTCGGGATGCTGTTGTCTACATCCTGGATTTCAAAATTGAAAGGGACTATGAAAATGGACCTTTCTTATGCCACCATACCTCTTTTTGGGAGCAATAGAAGATTATATAGAGAGAAGAGGATGGATTATGCTGTCAGCAGCATGGAAAAACCTGGAAATCACCCAGTATACGCTGTAGACACCAACATAGGGTCCTCTATCTTCTTCAATGATGGCCCCCATATTGATCATAAACCCACTACATATATTGAAGTTAACGAAGATAAAGAGTTTGCAGCAAGGTATGAAGCCTTAGAGACACAGAAAAATGAAGAAGGCCTATGGTCTATGTACTTTGATGGATCCTTGAGTAAAAATGGTGCTGGAGCAGGGGTCTGGATCATACCTCCTGACAAGGAGTCCAGAGCTTTGTCATATAAGCTAACTTTTGAATGCACTAACAATGTAGCTGAATATGAGGCTCTGCTCCTAGGATTACGAACCCTGAAGGATTTGGGAGCCAAAAGGATAGAAGTGTTTGGAGATTCAGAATTGGTGGTCAATCAAGTGAATGACAGCTATCAAACCAAACATCCCAGGATTAGGGCCTACTAGAATGAAGTCTGGGATATATTTGGAAATTTCTTTACAGAACACAAGATCAGGGTGATTCCCAGGTGCGAGAATCAGGTGGCAGATTCCCTAGCCACTACTGCTGGTGGTTTTAAGACTCCTATCTTTTCTCAGGAGAAATATGAAGTGGAGGTGGTGAACATGCCATCTATTCCAGATAATTCTAAATACTATCAGGTATTTGATGATGATATATAGATTAAGAGGTTCTTGGAATTGTCTGATGAGTTTGCAACTGTTCAGATGGACGCCGAAAATGAAAACTTGGAAGGTGTTGTGGACCAAGAGCAGTCAGAAGATGAAGAGGCTGAAGGTAAAGGGTGGAAAAACATGCTAGGTGGAAAGGATATCATTCAATTAAAGAGTAATTATGTCCCTAAGGTTTTGATACCCCTAGAAAGGTTGTTTGACCAGAATGATGTAGCTAAAAATCCAAAGTTTGAACCCGCCAGTGATGTTGTAGAAGACCAGAACTTGGGTACTGAAGAAGAGCCTCGGATGGTGAACCTGTCCAAGAAGCTACATGTTAAGAAGAAAGAGAGGTATGTAGAATTAATGAAGAATTATGCTGATGCTTTTTCCTGGAGTTATGAAGATCTGAAGGAATATGATACTTCCATAATACAACACTCTATCCCTATCAAACTAGGGGCGAAACCCTTCAAGCAGAAGCTGAGAAAAATAAATCCAAAACTGTTGCATATAATAGAGAAGGAAACCAGATGATTGTTCAATGCAAAAATCATCGTCACTCTGAGGTTTTCCCAATGGATAGCCAATCTGGTTCCTGTGAGGAAGAAAAATGGTGAGATTAGAATTTGCATAGACTTCAGGAACCTTAACAAGGATTCTCTGAAGGACAATTATCCTCTGCTTAAAATGGAGCATATCTTGGTAGGTTCAGAAAGGATCTCCACCATGGATGGGTTTTCGGGATACAATCAGATTAAGGTATTCCCAGAGGACCAAGAAAAAACTGCTTTCACCACTCCTTGGGAAACCTTCATGTATGCGAAGATGCCTTTTGGGCTAATGAATGCAGGAGCCACTTTCCAGTGTGAAATGGACATAGCATTTGCTAAAGAGAAAGATAAATTTGTGGTGGTATATATGGACGATATAACAGTATTGTCCAGATCTGATGAGGAGCACCTGAAACATTTGGAGCAGGATTTTATCAAATGCATAAGATATGGTATTTCTCTTAACCCAAAAAAGTCACATTTTGAATTAGAAGAAGCCAAGCTCCTGGGGAATATTATTTCCAAAGAAGGTATCAGGATTGATCCTAAGAGGGTTAGTGCTATTCAGAAGGTTGGGGAGCCGAGAAGTAAGAAGGAAGTATAGTCTTTCATCGGGCAAGTAGGTTTCCTGAGGAGGTTTATTCCAAGTTTTGCAGAAATAATGAGAAACATCACTAATATGTTGAGAAAGGAGAATCAGATAAAATGGACTAAGGAGACCAAGGATTCATTCAAACGCATAAAAAAAGCCATCACTGAGGCACCAGTATTAGCCAGTCCATATTTCTCCAAGGATTTTCTAATTTTTTCCTATGCATCTGAACATACAATGGCAGGAGTGCTGTTACAAAAGAATGCCCAGAATGTTGAGCAACCAATTGCATTCTTTAGCAGGGTGCTAAGGGATGGAGAGTTAAAATATGATATCATGGAGAAACAGACCTATGCCCTAATTAAGTCACTGAAAAACTTCAGGGTCTACATCCTCCACTCACACATCATCGCTCATGTTCCAAATACTATTGTGAAAAGTATCCTCACCCAAGTAGACCCAAATGAATATGATGTGCAAATTGAATATGATCCGGACCCAAATAATATGACCTCATTCAGAAGCTACAAAAAGCGGCAAAGATCCCAAATATACAACTAATCCAGGCTCCAGAAGAAACAAATATGGAGATAGAAAAGGATGCCTTATCTAAATAATTGAGGGACTGTAAAGCGGAATTGTTAAAGTTTGTTGGTAAAGAAGACAATTGGAAAAAAGGAGAGAATAAGCTTGGAAAGGCAGCTTGAAGATTTAAAAAGTAACTTGTCCAATTTGGACATGCGGCCTTCAAATACGAACCAAAATGGAGATGAAGATAGTGCAAATAGCTTGGTGCAGGCTATGTCCCATGTTAGTCTGAAATATGTTGAGACCAAGGGATTGAAGGAAAAAATTCAGAGGTTGGAAGAGGAGAGCAAGAAAAAGGAAGAAGAAACAAGAGCCCTACAAGAGAAATACACGTCCCTAGGTGAGATTAATAAAAAGCTTGCTCATCAAGTTATAGGCTAGGCTGCTATGCAAGGATGCAAACATCTGGTGTGGGATCGGATTATGAAAGTAGCTGAAGACTTTAGGCCATACCTGGAGTTTAGGCCATACCTGGAGTTTATGAGAATAAAAGATAAAACAATTAGTGATGCTTTCACAAGTTGTGTGGCTGTAAGGGAAACTCTAAGCCAAAGACCCAAGGAGACGACACAAAACGCTATTACTTTTCTAAATGGGTTGTCAGAGGAGGAAAGGACAACCTTGGGTATTGGAAACTGGATCATAGCAATGGCGGCGGAAAGAAGGGTTCTAGGGAAGCATGCATAGGTAGAAGGTGTGGAGGCCATGGTCAAGGAAATGAGGAGGCATGCCGCAAAGTTCAAAGGACAATTTGGAAAGTTGGTCGAGATGGGGTTATCAGGGTTTTGGGATGGCAATCAAGAGATGATTTCCCAATCTGTATATAAAAAATTGCTTTGGAACGTAAGAATGGATCATGCCAAATTCCAACACCTGAGCCATCTACTCACCAGAAAAATTTTGATGGACAAGATCGCAGAAGACTTCGAAATCCTGGACAGATTGGTTTCTATTGGCGAGAGACTCCCTCCAATTTCTTATTCCGATCACATCGAGATAAGGATTAGGGTGAAGGAAATGGTGGACTATGACCTCCCATCTGTCAAGCTGTGGACCACTATAGAAAGATATGGAAAGATGAAATACACACTCCATCCTGCACAGTAGCTGTCAGGCTTCTTTATTTTTCAAAAGAGTTGATGTTATTTTTAAAGACTTCTAAAACATATTTTTTTCTAAAGTAATTTGTAATATTTTTTGAGGCGGCTATTGGGAATAGCTAGCTAGTGCAACTACTTTACTATATTTTGTTTTTAGCCTGACGTTAGTTGTCATTTAGTAAAAAATGGGTAAATGTGAAAGAAAACAGTCAGGTATGTTCGCCCGTTTTGATAATGGTGAATATGTCTTGATGAGGTGTCGTTTTGGTTGTAACCGTTTTCTGGTCCAAATGAGTCGGGCAGGAAGCCCTAGACAACTATATATGCTATGTATTGAAAGAAGAATGGTTGAAAACTTTTTGGAGGATTGTATATGCTATGTGTAAGGAATTTTGAGTTTTCTTGATTAAAGTTGACAGAGCCGAGTAGGTTTTTTTATCAGGGATTCCTGTGTCATTGGTCTTGCAGTCTGTTCTTTCTTTTTCCCATGTGAATTGTGTTCCTTTCTTTGTCAATCCATTTTGTAATTGCTTATTCATGTTTGGTTCAATGTAGTATTTGAATGGAATTCATAGAAATTATGCTTTGTTCAGATCATACCAAGCATTCCACTACTAGTTTTTGCTAAATTCGGTATAGAATTCATGTTTGCCATGCTTTATATTGATGGACTATTTATTTCTCTTCTAATTCACCAACTCAAATATTTTTTACTGTGAGTTGGTGGCTACCTTACCACTGTATGAATGTATCTGCAAAGTTTGTCAATGATGTTCATGTTTTGTTTAAATTGACTCCATTGGCCCAATAGAAATCCATGCTATTTTCCAACCAACGACCTAAAACAAATCTGTCCTAACAGAAGTCTGACCTTCTAATAATGTGTTTTGATTGAATATCTTGAGTGATGAATGCTGGTGTATGTTTTCATTGTTGACACCTTTGATTATTTCCAGTATTTCATGTGTTTATAGAGAGAGCCCTCTCTGACTGTGCTGGGTCAGTAGCACAAGTCTTAAGTGGTTAGTGGTTACCCCGACTTGCCCTCTCTCACAACCTAGGGGGTACGATTTGGGTGTTAACATGGAGAATGGAAGGCGCACCAGTGGATCCCATTTTTATTGCAGACATGTTTATTTTGCTGGATATCATGTACATATGACTAAGGGCATGATTTGGGAGGCATATCTATCATTTAGATAATGTTTCTATTGATTTAGAGCTTGGACCGGTGTAGATGGGTCGAGAATGAACTTCTGGTTTTGGTAGTTCCATGCATTTTTCGGTTATGATACCTAGTCCATTGTGTTAAGAGCATCATTTATAGTAAGGATCACTTTTTTTTTGCACCCAAAAAGGTTTCCCTATGCTCGAGATATGATCATTTTATTGGATCTACTCTATTCAACATCTCTTTTGGTGGAGGGGCGCACCTCTACATTTCTATCTATGTGTTCCATGAGGTTTGAGTTGCTGTAAGAGATATATATTGTTGTAATCTTGTTCCCATCAGTTTATTTACTATTACCAAAAATTAATAATAAATATCGATAGAATTATCCTCATATTGTATCTCATGTTCATGTGTTGGAACATCTATGTGTAAATATGCAAGTGTGGTTGTACAAGCTTATGTTTTTGTGTGTAAAACATCCATAGTAGATACCTAAAGTATGTTAGTGAGTTATTTGGTTCTGTTTTGGGGTATTTGAATGAATTTGGGTCTGTTTGGGTGAATTTAAAGGGTTTAGGAGGTATTTGGAAAGAGTTGCAAATTAAGACAGTTTCTATGGTGAAAGTCGAGCTAGTCATTCTTGGTTCAAGTTGGTAATTGTATGGTTGTTCATGCTTGTTTAAATATGAAAAATATTCAATTCCTACTATTATATGGGGCCAATAACTCTTCATTTACATCTGGTGATGTGATTTTACTTTCCATGCTTCAACGTTAATGATAAATAGGTTGCATACAAACTGTTTGAAGAAAGTCTTGAACTAGATTTAATAACCAGTTGACAAACATTTTATATCAGATCTGCATGGGAAAATTATAGTGGTTCAAAGTATATTTTATGGGATGGAAACCATTATTCAGATCCAAAATTATATATACATATTCCTCTATTGTTGAACTAGAACATCTCATAAGCCACTGTTGGATAAAGTTGGAAACCAATAAAAATTTTGTTGGAAAAATTGGAGTTAATATTCCTAATTTTTTATTGGGGATATTACATATCTGAAGAATCAGTGACACAATCTCGATGGGATACTCTTGTATGTATCATGAATTCATTACAGACCATAAGATAGGATCTCTTGTTGACATTTTGTCCAAGTGGCACATATATACTAGACTACTAAAAATTGGTATATCTATTTACCAGTTTGGTTCGGTATATCTATTTACCAATTTGGTACTTGTGAAGACAAGTCCATTGATAATGGGATTTCTTTAGAGATCTTATGACTATGTAGGATAATGCCAATAGAGACGCATGAACATTGCAATCTAGTTCCAATTTCCTTTTTGAATTATCAACAAGTTTCCTTTTAAGAGAAATATAAGTAAAAAGCAATATAGGATATGCAGAATATTTATATTTATTTTATGCATATTTATAAGTGAAAATTGATAATATTCTCTAAGGCTTCACAAATAGTGCAGATATTGATTCAATCTTTATGCAACTTAATTATAATTATTCTCATCAAAATGGTTAAGATACCATTTAATTATAGTTATCCTCATCAAAATAGTTGAGAAATGTATAATTTTAGAATTAATAAAAAAAATCCCTCAAAAGTCAAATATGCATTTTCTATCTTATATATTAACCTAAAGATGGAAAAAATATGAGCAATTATTGAGATGAGGTTGATTGCTAATAATTTATTGTATTTGAAATCTATCATGGGTTTGCATGTGTGGAATGTTGCAATGGCCAAAATATCCTCCTACTAATATGATATGCCACAAAATTTATACTTTTTGTATACGCAGTGAAAGTCTAACCTCTTTTTATGAAGACATGGATTCACTTTAGATATTGCAATATTTAAGGGCCATATTTCAGAAATCCAAACCCATAAGTATTATTTGAGAAGATGGGAAAAAAATTCCTTTTGATTTTTCTATGGGGGACCTTCCTTGCAAAACTCAAATTAATTTTATATTTGTTCGAAACCTAATCCTATAGGATTATGGTTCCACAATTAATTTTGTAAATATTGTAAATGTGTTTCAATTTAATAAGAAGAAGATGGAGAGTCTCTTTGGAATCCAATATATCTCTTGGATTTTGAATCCAAAGAGACATTCCCAACGTATAAATAGGGATTTATTTCATTAATAAAATCAATTCTGGAGTTATCTTCTCTGACAGTGGTATTAGAGCCTAGTGAAGACTACCATAACTCTTGTTGCTCAATCCTAGCATTCTACCCTTTTCCAGCTTGATCACTTGTCTACCATTACCTACAATCTCATTATGTCCTAGGCATTACCTTGGCCTGTACACTACAGTTTTCCAAATTAACATTCCCTCGTTGTTTCTGTGTGAGGAGTTGGGGTAAAGCATGGAGCACTTATTGGGGAACGCTAATCTCCTTGTCCTAGTATTTTAGAGCACTTTGTTACTGGAGCACACTCTTCTATTGCTTCAATGGGGAGACTAGTGCAAACTAGAACCCGCATTGGAGTTGTGCCCTATGGAGACTCTCTATAGCTACATGGAGCATCTCTATTGTGTGAAGGCATCTTTCTAGTGTTGAGTTGAAGTGAAAACCTTACTCTCCATCTTCATGAAGGTCGAGCACTCCTGTCTACAATTGGTGATGCTTTTCATTTGAATGGATATCCTTTTACGTTGAGTGTTGTAGCAGCTTGTTATTGCTAAGAAAGACCTATTTCCATGGTGGTGTGGGCTATTCTCTCTCCTAGTGTGAGTGGTATCTAAAGTTGTGGAGGATCCATAATGATATTTCAATATAGTAATGACTTGGAGGCTCTAGCGAGTAATGTAATGTTATTTTATTTTGCAATGTTTTCTTGATGCATGGAGTAAAGATCTTGGTATCTTTTGACTACATGGAGTAATGATATTGGTATCTTTTAACAATGTGGAGCTGGACCAGAAATGTGAAATTGAATATCTAATTATTTAAATAATATAAAGCTTGGAATTGTAGCATATGCTCTAAAGTGTTGTGGTGAAGCCCGTTGGTTAAGCTTATTGTGTGAACTGTGTGAATATTGTTGTTTGAAGATCACGGAGTTGCATATTTTCCCTCACGAGAGGTGCATAAGTTCTCTGGGGTGTGAAATTACTTTGAAATTGTTGGTGCTTCAACTCTATGGTGCGATGAGGTCTGGTGATAACCTGTGCATTGAAGCATTGAAGCAAAGATTTTTTTTCATCTAGTTTACTATACCGTTATCTATTGAATTCCTTTGAAATCTATTTTCCTTTGTCTTACATAAAGTATTGATACCTATAGAAAATACAAAGAAAATTGATTGTAGACTTAGAAATTTATTGTAAATAAGGTGGAAAAGACTTAGACCTGCACCTTTTCTTCTTCTCCCAAAACTCTGTTTATTTGCAAGTGAAAATTGCAGAAGATGAATTCTTTTGCATATATAGTCGGAGTAGTAAAGAACCTTTTCCTTGCTCAGAAAGAAAAGGGAGAGTCAAAAGACTCTTCCAAGGGAGAGATCAACAAAAGAGGATGTGGAAGAAAAAATTTAGAGGTGGGGGGTGCATAAACAACTCAAAGAGAAGACCAAACTTACAGTGTAAGCATTGTGGGAAAAATGGACATGAAGCATATTAGTGTTGGGCCCCTTAGGACTCCATCAAAGAAAGACATAACCAGAAGAAAGAAGACAAAAGTAAGAGATAAGAGGTTGGTAAATCTCTTGAATCTGCTCATTGTAATATTGGAATAAATGAAATCACATCTTTTTCATCTTATAAATATTGTTGGTTGCTTGATACTGGTGCAACATCCCCCATGGAACTTAGAAAATATTTCTTTGAAGACATGAATGATAATGTAGATGGCATAGTGTATTTTGCTGTCAAATGGAGCCTCAAATCAAAGGGAATTGGTTCCATCAGGTTCAAGCTACCCAGATTCCATGAATTTTTGTTGCAGAATGTTCTCTACCTTCCAAAGTTGCAGATCCTATTGTGGTGCAAATTCGATATCAAAGCCATTCCATCCACATGTTCAATGGAATCATAGAGATAAGGAATTCATGACTGGATATGAAGATGGAAATTTTTTGAAGATGAAAGGTTCATTTGTAAGAGTTCAAAACATTTTGTACTTCTTTGAGCACGAAGAAGGCAATCTATCATCCAGTTTGTTATGGCATGCTAGATATGTTCATCTAAATTACAATAGTATTCGCTTGTTGAGAAAGAATGGTTTTTTTGGTTTTCCCACCATTCCTAATAAGATGAACAAATGTGATGCATGCATACTAGGAAAACATAGTAAGCAACAATTTCAAGAGTCAAAATTCAAGGCATGTAGAAAGCTAGAGCTGATTCACTCTAATTTATGTGGCCCCATGCCTATTCCTTTTGCCAATGGTAATAGAAATTTCATGACCTTTGTTGATGAATACACTAGAATTTTTTGGTTATACTTGTAAAAGAAAAAATATGAATTATTTCAAACATTCAAAAATTTGCATGCATGGATATAAAATCAAGCACAATCTCATATTGGCACACTTCATACTGATAATGGAAAATAGTACAATTCTAATGCTTTTGAAGACTATCTTCATCAATATGGGATTGCACATCAAATTACAGTTCCTTAGAACCGTCAACAAAACGGTGTGGCAAAAAGAATAAATAGAACCATAATGAATATGGTATGCTCAATGATGTTTTTTAAGAATGTAAAAATAATTTTTTGGAGTAATGTAGTGTTTTTCATAGGCTATTTGAGAAATAGAAGTCCATCTCATGCTCTTGAAAACAAGACTCCACATGAAATGTGGTATGGCCACATCCCTTTAGTGAGGCATCTCACGGTTTTTGGTTCCACCTGCTATACCTTGATACCAAAGGAGCAAAGACACAAGCTTGGTGCTCGAAGTCAAAAATGCATTTTCTTGGGGTAATCAAACACCTCGTAGTCATATCGTATTTATGATGAGGTAAACAAGAAGTTTATTGTTTCTAGAGATGTCATTTTTCTTGAAACTAATAAAAATGACAAGTCTATTTATAGATAGCTTGATCATTTAGAGATATTTTCCCTTGTAAAGACATATCATGAAGTTGATAATGAAATTCCACATATTGATGGGGGGATACCTATATTGTATCAATATCTAGAATTTACTATTGAAGCACCAACACCCCCTCATGAAGAATAATTTCCCTCCACTTCACTTGAACAAGAGTCTCAACTAGATGGTGTGATTGAGAGGATTGGAAGACTGAATCTTGAAGAAAATGAAGCACCACTAGTTGATCAACTTGGACCATCATGGAAAGTTCCTAAATGGGCCATAAGGAAATTTGAAAGTGTCCATTTGAATGAAGTTGGAAATATGGGAATAAGGAGTTCAACTAGACAAGAAGATGGAGGAGATGCATATAACTCAGGTGATGACATGGATGTCTCATTTGATTGTGAATTGAATTTATCTACTAACTTTGAACCAAATTCCTTTGAAGAGGTTTCTACTCATGATGAGTGGAAAGAGGCCACGCAGAACAAGTATGATGCACTCAATAAGAATGGAACCTGGAAGTTGGTTGATCCTCCAGTTGAAACCAAACCAATTGGTTGCAAGGGGGTATACAAGAAAAAATACAAATCAGAAGGCTCACTTGACAAGCACACATCGAGGCTTGTGGTGAAAGGCTATGAATAGAAGCAAGGAATTGACTATGAAGATACGTTCTCCCCAACAACACAATGGGATACCATTTGCACCTTATTGTCTTTGGATGCAAAAAATGGGTGGAAATTCCACTAGATGGATATAAAAACAATTTTATTGAATAGAGAGTTGAAAGAAATTGTCTTCATGTCTTGGCCATAAGGCTTTGTTGTTAAGGGACAATAAAAAAAGGTATGCAAACTAATCAAGTCCTTGTATGGCCTAAAAAAATCACCTCGCGCATAGTATGAAAAGCTAATCGAGCATATTATGAAGTTAAATTTCAAACATTATAATCTTGATGATGCAACATTGTTTGTAAATTAAGTTGGAAGATATGTTGTGTTTCTTATGGTGTATGTATATGACCTTTTGATGACAAGGAACAATGAAATTTATATTGCATCCATAAATAAATATTTGAAGAAGGGCTTTGAAATGACAGATCTGGGACACCTTCACTACTACTTCGGAATTAAAGTGACTCAACATCCTAAGCACATATTCTTCTCCCAAAGAAACTATGTTGGAGAAATGTTGAATATATTTTGTAATATAGAATGAAATCCTCTCTCAACTCCAATGGAACAAAATTTAAATCTCACATCAAATGAAGGAAAAGAATTTGAGGATGCGAGCAAGTACTAACAGCTTGTGGGAAGCCTTGTCTACCTTAACACCACTAGACCAGATATTTCATATGTTGTTGGCATCCTTTAAAGGTTCATGTAAAAACCTTGTGAAGTACATTGGTCTACTACTAGAAGAGTTCTAAGATACTTGAAGGGGACTCAAGAATTTGGACTCAAATACTGTAAGATGGATGGCTTCAAACTTATTGGGTACTATGATTCAAACTTTGATGGAGACAAAGAGACAGGAGTTTCTACTTCTGGATACATAATGAGTCTTGGATCAACAAATGTCTCTTGGAGATAATGAAACAGTTAGTTCCAGTAGATTCGACAACAAAGTAAAAACATGTGGCTAATGTTGAAGCAACAAAAGAGATTGTGTAGCTTAGGAAGATACTTGAATATTTGCAGGATAAACAAGAGAAATACACTCTCTAATTGATCGACAACACTTATGCAATCAATTTGTCTAAGAATCTGATATTCCATGATTGAACCAAACACATAAACACAAAGTACCATTTGATTCAACATCATGTACAGGAAAAGATAGTTCATATTAAATATTGTTCCACGAACAAGTAAATTGCAGACATCTTCAGCAAAGCACTTGGATGAGAAAAGTTTGAACGGTTTAGAAACATGCTCAAATTTACAAATACCCCTTCGGATTAAGGGAGGGGAATGTTGGGAACCTAATCCTACAGGATTATGGTTCCACAATCAATTTTGTAAATATTGTAAATACGTTTCAGTTTAATAAGAAGAAAATGGAGAGTCTCCTTGGACTCCAACGGATCTCTTAGAAGTTGAAGCCCAAGAGGCATTCCCAATGTATGAATAAGGAGCTAGTTCATTAATAAAATCAATTTGGGAGTTATTTTCTCTGACAATATTTCCACCTATCCTCTTGAAAATGGATATGTAGAATAATAATACTGAACAAAGGTGAAGTGATAGATTGTATGGTTCCTTTCATACGTCCAAATAAAAACTAAAAGCTATCAAATCAAATAGAAAGTCCCATCAAAAGTAGTTCCTTGCTCACCATAATTGAGGTGCCTCAACATTTTTCATTCTATTTAGATCTAGTGAATATTTCTTTTTAAATAATTCGTAACCTTATTACTGGTACATTGCATTGTATGAAAAATCTATAGCCACCTCATACCTTATAATTGTTGGCTTTTGTGTGATTGTGCACTATTGTTGTATTTGTTAGTTTTTTAAAAATGTATGCATTCTTCAAGGTGACATATTATATAAATGTTGATAACTCGGGAAGAAGAAAAAGATGAATATTTCCCTAGCCAATCTTGCAAAACAATTGTTAGGATCTCTGACCAAAGCCATGCCTTCTGTGAAATCCCACGTACATAAGGTAAGAGAAGTCTTTTTCCATGGTAAGAAGAAGAAATAGAATTGTGGAGTGATGATGATATGCCCCTCATTCTATTGAGGAGAAGAAGTTCCCTTCAAGGGAGGGAATCAATCTAATCAACCCATTAAGGATTCACGGGGACCATTAGAGCATAGTGTCTTGTGTTGAAGAAACCAAGAATTCAATTGATGCTTTCATTGATGACTTTCAGAAAAAAAATGATAGTAGCGAAGCAACAATCATACATAAGGTATCAGGAAATTCTCGCTAGAGGCATGTTGAGAGGGCCATTTAGCTGCCTTTTTTTATCATCATGTATTAATGTGTGTTATTTTATACTTAACAGATGATCGGTTGGAGCAGGTGTAACCGCTCCAATCTCTCCACTTATTGTATAAATACTACCACAATGAATGAACAAGATGAATGAATGTTCCGTCCATAATTATCTTCTTGATAGTTTGTATGTGTGTGTTCTTATGTTGTGCTTGAATATGAATTGAATCTGAGCATTCAACAGTTGACAATGCAACCCCCTCAACTACAACAAGGCACATAGAGAACAATACCAGTCACGTGGGAGAATTGAACTTTGATGTGTGGCTTGGTTCATATTATAAATGAATACTAGTCTTCATATTTGGTTTTGTCCTTTCATGGTCGTTTATTGAAACTTCACTTGAACATAGAAAAAATTGTGAATCATACATATATCAAATAAAGAATGAGACAACTATTTCTAATATAGTTTATGTCACGGTCGATGTTCTGTAAGGTCATTCTTCAGTATGGTTATATGGCTATATGCAAACTTTCAAGCTGCAGGGAATTTTCTTCTAAGAGAATATCCTAAAGAACCATCAAAGGCCTCCCTTAAGATATGGATTCAAGAATGGAGTTTGTTGTACAATCATGACAATATCTTTATTTCAAAAGCATGAGTGTAATTCTTTCCACCTAATACTATTGTTTTGAACATATGAAAGGGAATATAAATCAACCAACCTGTAATGCAAAACCTAAAACATAATGGATAGAACTTTACCTCAAGAATGCAAGAATTCACCTTAGCTTGATTGGTCCAGATATTTGGTATATAGCTCAACTTGATCTCAAGTCCAAAAGTTTTATTGTTCCATTGATCTGATATGCAAGATGTCTAGGAAAATATCTTGACGCAATCACCTCTTGCTTTGATTTCACCTTATGGATCTCTACAAGCACATGCTTATAATAAACTAGTGAACTATATAAGATGGATTAGCAAAAGCTTCATGCAAAATCCCAATTCTCTTTCCCTCCCCCATAAAATTAGTTTCTGAGACAATATTCTATGTTCATCTTAAAAAATTGTTTTAAAAATTCCTTTAAAAAGTATAAAGGAATCTAAAATAGAATTTGAGATGAAATCCTAATTTCGCCTATAAAAAAATGTCTTAAAAATCCCTACTTTGTTTAAACATCCCCACTTTTTTGTAGTGAAATATAGTCAAAATTATTTTAGTCTTTTAAATAATATATTTAGTATATTATATATAGTCATATATAATAAAATATATTTTTTGCAAAATAGTGATAATATTAAAAGTATTGATTTAAGAAGAAGATGTGGTGGAATAAAGAAGATAAAGAGAAAATAAATATATTACTAGGAGATGATCAACCATAATTATCTAGAAGATCAAAAGTATCTCTCTAATTTAACTAGCACAAAGAAGAAAATCAGCATTGCTAAAATAAGAATGAACTCTCACGAGCTCCATAGTGAAATAGGGGAATCAACAATTATTAAAGCAACATGGGATGATATAATTTGTCATCTTTGTGACACCAAGAGAGTTGAGTATGAAAATCACTTTATTATAGAATGTCTTGAGAACA
Source organism: Larix kaempferi (assembly GCA_027924585.1). Taxonomy (NCBI): domain Eukaryota; kingdom Viridiplantae; phylum Streptophyta; class Pinopsida; order Pinales; family Pinaceae; genus Larix; species Larix kaempferi. The sequence continues at coordinate 7,534,400 of BSBM01000223.1, read as the reverse complement.
CCTACATTAGAGCGTAGTTTCAAAATATTTTCTGTCAGAGATATGGATCTAACTAAACTAGCTTACCTATCTATGCAAACAATAACATATCACAGTAAATAAGAACAGAAAGAGAACAAGAGAAAATAGTACACCATATATACGTGGTTCACCCAATTGGGCTACGTCCACGGGAAGGTAGTCTTCTATTATCTCTAGAATATCTCCTCCAAGCTTACAGAGAGCAATGCCAATAACCCCAATACAATATGATCCACAATGGATGAATGATTCACGAATGAATAATCCTCACAAAAGGATAAATGTGAGAGACTCCCTTGACTCTATTATATACCAAGAGATGAGGAGGAATTACTCTCACATATTACATGTGGGATAATATAATTCTTCATAATAACATTTCTTTATATAATAATGAATATCAAGAGTATATTTTACCATAATGAATATGGGATAAATGTATTACTCTTTTACATAAGATTGTGGATATCTTCCGACATAATACAAAGACATTATTACCTTCCAAGGAATATAAAATATTCCAACATTTTCTACAATGTTGACATTCCTAAGTTTTTAACTCATCGCAACTATGGTGATTTTAGAATGCTTCTCTTAAACCTTTTCGAGCATATAAATAAAATTATAAAGAAAACCAGGTAACAGTTCCTTATCTTTTTAAGGTCTGATAGACCAAAATTGGTCTCAGTAGACATTAATAACCATCATCATCATCATCATCATCATCATCATCATGATTATCATTTTCATTATCATCATAATAATATTATTAAAATATTTAACAATACTATTTAGTTATATAGTAAACCATGGCACGGGATAAGGGGCACTCAAATTGCGCCCCTTATATGGAAAAAATTATGACTAAATTCAACAAAAACTATGATGGAAGTCATAGTTCCACTTCATTGTTGTAAACCTTGTCCTTGGCGGTTTTGACCTATTTTAAGACGACCTAGATCATTGGATTTTGAAAAAATGTATCAAAGGGGTGGAACTATGCCTCATTCATAGTTCCACTCTGTCGTTGGGAACTTTTCCCTTAGGGGTTTTGACATGTTTTAAGATGACCAAGATCATCAGCTTTTTGAAAAAAAATGTATGAAAGGGGTGGAAGGATGCCTTGCTTAAAAATCCACTCTTTTGAAAATGGAAAATTTGAGTGCCCAATATCATAAGTTTTAAGCCATATTAATATTGTTTGTATTATTATTATAGTATAGAAAATCAAACATAAACCATTATCAATTAAAATATTTTGAATAGTAATCTATGATAAGTAATTTTAATATGACTCTATGAATTAATAACAACTACATTATTAATGATGTCGATGTTGATGATGATGCCGATGAGTATTATGTTTATATTTATCACATTCCAATACTAATGCGTTAAATATAAGTCCAAGTAAACAGTTTTATATTTAATGTATTTTATAGAAAAATATTATTAACTTGTTAATGTATACCAATATACATATTAATATTAATGTAATTGTTAAATTAATAATAATAATGTATGTATTAAGTTTATATTTAACATTCCCAATTCATGTGAGGATGGAAGGAGATATGGAGGGGATCTAGTCTAGAGATGTGAAGCACCCTCTTGCACCTTCCCCGCACTGCCATTACAATGAGGAAACTAGCACATGCTGAGGACAATCGACTTCAGTACTTTGCATATATGGCCAAAGAACAATATCGAATATCTCAAGCAAACCCTCCCCACACCTAGACATTGCTCTTGACATTATTGATATGCTAGTGTAGTACACTCTGATCATCATGGAAGAAATTGGGAAAGAAATACACCAGGATCGAGTGCTCTTTTCTTTTATGTCATCTTCGATTACAATTCCTGTAAGTGAGGTTAGTGGCATTCGCATTGTGGTATCCTCTATTTATTGCTTCATACAAGAAGAACGTGGTTTAGCTAAGAAGAGTGTGGTTTAGCTACTTCGAATAGGGTCTGTGTTTGTAATTTAGAAGTGGTTTGGGGAAACTCCCTTGCTAGAATGGTGGTTGGAACCCAGAGTGCTCGGTAAGGGCATAGTCAAGGCTTCAAATATACTCATTGTCCACACATTCTGCAAGAGGTAAAGCCCTTGACCTTTCGCTATCCCAAAAAGATCCATGTTGCCATTAAGTAGGAGATAGAAGAGGTAAAAAATTGGGTTAAAGGCGAGCTCGAGGTCACTCTCGATAGCGAGATCTGCATGGATGTTAAAGCCTAAGTACTAGATGTGGGTACCTCCAAAACCTGTGACTCCAAATATCTCCAAACAATCTTTCTCTATTGGCATACCAAATCGATGTTAGGAAAGGTTTTAATGGATCGCCAGAAAGAAAAATGAAATCATATTACAGATGGATGAAATGCAACTACAAATGAAGACCAATCATGAGAAACTCAACATCATTGCTAAAGCTACAGTAGGGTTTGACTTCATGGGCTCACCTCCTCACAACGACGTTCAACCTCGTGCATCTTATAAAGAGATGTCTATCATCTCCATCATCACTCATGATGAAGCTCAATCTACCTAGTACTCTAAGATTATCTTTAAATAAGTAGCTTTTTATGTTCATCATAAGCATAACATAAATATCCTAGTCTAGTTTCACAGCTCAGCTATAGACATTAACAAGTTTTGTTCTCTGTCGTTTCAAACAACTTATGTTTTTAAATTTTTAAACCGTGGACAACCCTCAATAAGGATCTTTTGTTTTATGGTTGGTAGGATTTTCCATGTGACTAGCCAAACTGTTCGAGCGTTTATACAAAGGGTTGGTTTAAAGAGAAAGTTTATATTTAACCTATTTGATAGAAAAAAATACTATTATTAATGTGCTGAATAGAGATCCACGTAGATAAGTTTATATTTAATAAGTTTTATTAAATAAACATTATCAGTGTGTTATAAAAAAGTCCACGTACACCACACATTAACATTAATTTGGTTGTTACAAATAACGAGATAATAAAAAGATTGGAAAAATATTTTTAGTTAAATTACCTCTTCCATCTCTCATCAACCACAATGTGTTGGTCCCTAAACAGTTAAACAGAAAATGATATTTCACCGGACCTATATTGATGCAAAATTTCGGTAATTTGTCTGGATTGTACTGATATTTAGAACCATTGCAGGCCACCCGTTCCATGTGAACGCGGCCGTGGTAGTATCTTCAAACAGAAGCAATGCATGTGGAGGTTATTGTACTTGTAAAAGCGACAATCCCATTTATTGTTAGTGAGGCGCTATGCATGTGCAGGTTCCATATGCCATGATTGGATTCATAGAGACTTCAGATTAGTTGAAAACGCAAGCTGTGGGACAGATCGAGTGGCGGGGTCTATATATTGGACCCATCGCCTCTGAACTTCCCAACGGAAAAAACCTATATATTGAACCCCTCGTCTTTGAACTTCCCAACTGAAAACGCCCCTCGCTTTGCAGCTCTGTTGTTTTTTTGTTCGATCTTGTTCAGGTATACTGTTAGTCCTTTAGTTCTGTCATGTTGCTATTGTGCCTTAATTTAATTGATTTATCTAAAGTAGGATACTAATCGTATGGATCAATGACCTTGTTTAGTTGCAGATAATGGCGCTGATACACAATATTACGTTGATCCCATTGCTGGGATTCCTATGGATGTTTGCTCGAGCTCATGGGTACAGTGGCTGGAAATCGGCCCATGCCACATTCTACGGTGGCGGTGATGCTTCCGGAACTATGGGTACGTAATCCTTTTTGGTTGGAACACATTCAATACTTTTGCTTCTCATGAGACAGTTATGTAGTTCCTGTAGAGCAGTGTATTGTCCAGCGTAGGCCCTGGGAGTCACTTGATTACTGGCTAAAATTGAGATTGTAGCTTAGAGGCAGACGAGCTACCCGTCCAGGTAGATCCTAGGTTTTGTTGATTAAATTGATTCAATGAAATCCCCAAACGTGAGGCTGCAAGTGTGGCTGTTCTTTGGTTATAGGGACTGTTAGAAATATCAATCCACAACCCCAGAAGGTTGTAATGGGCATGCCTTAAGCAGCAAACCCAAACTAACTACAGGGCTTCCTTTCAATCTGCCATTACAAATTATCTCTAAATTCTGACTTCATTCTGATTTCTCCTTTATCTTTTGAATAGAAATTAGCTGCACTCTGATTTTGATATATGCTTGTTTGCAGGAGGGGCGTGTGGATACGGTAATCTGTACAGCCAAGGCTATGGCACCAATACTGCAGCTTTGAGTACTGCGCTTTTCAACAATGGACTCAGCTGCGGAGCCTGTTACGAAATGAAATGTAACGACGACCCCCAATGGTGTTTGCCAGGGACTGTGAGGGTCACAGCCACCAACTTCTGCCCGCCAAACTATGCTCTCCCCAACAACAATGGTGGATGGTGCAACCCGCCGCTGGAACACTTCGATATGGCCGAGCCTGCTTATCAGAAGATCGCCAAGTACAGGAGTGGGATTGTTCCCATTATCTACAGGAGGTAATTGATTAATTATCTAACCCACAATTTGTATTTTCTCATTGATGAAGTAAAATTCAAGTGCCTGCAATTGATTTCCATGAGGTTACGCAGGGTTCCCTGCTTGAAAAAGGGAGGAATCCGGTTTACAATCAATGGCCATTCATACTTCAACCTGGTGCTTATCACGAACGTGGGAGGAGCAGGGGACGTCCATGGCGCTTGGATAAAAGGGTCAAGGACTGGTTGGCAGGCAATGTCACGCAACTGGGGACAGAATTGGCAAAGCAACTCCTATCTGAATGGCCAGAGCCTCTCCTTCAAGGTCATCACCAGCAATGGCAGGGTAACTGTTTCGTATAACGTGGCTCCTTCTAACTGGCAATTTGGCCAGACTTTCCAAGGAAGGCAAATCTAACACTCGGAAGATCAGACAGAAACAGCTTGGTTACGAATATATGGATATTTTGAGTTGATGAGGTTGCTATATAAGTATTGGCACCCGCTCCTCGTTATTGTTGATCCCAACATTCAATTGTTTGAAGTATTTGCTTTTATCTATATATATCATAGATTAGATTAGCCAATACTATAGATAAATAGATGGATGGAACAGGTTCCTCAGCAAGGGCAGCTAATTGTTCCGTGTTTAGGTTTAGATAGGGTGAGGCCCTTTTGAGTGGTCTCTAAAACTTTTGGTGAAAAAATACAGAACCTATCTGGAGACGTCTAGTGAGTCACAGTAACGTGTGCGAAAGGTACACTGGTGTCACAATCCGTAAATAATGTATGGCTACAATAAAAGTTTCCTTTAATATTATTATTAGTTTTCTGATGAATAAATACCATTCGTCATAATTTGGTAAAAATTTGGGTGTTTGTTATAGTTTCAAGCTCTATGCTTACCCATTTTTACTGATCCTGGAATCCGAATAAATTTGAATGTTTTAAAGACCTTGCACTAATTTTCCAAATCGAAAACAGAATAAAATTTTCGAAACCGTTTTAATCAATATAAGCCTTATTATTATGAGGAATATAAGGCAATCTTTTTTAATTATATAGTAATATATATATATATATATATATATATCCATGATTTGGAATTTATGTTAGTTACTGTGCCGCCATTTCTTTCATGCGGTCCTCAGCATTCTACTCGAGATCTTTCCGAGGGAATGGTAAATGACCATAAACAGCGGACCAAAGAAGCCAACCAATTGGATATACCCATGTTAAAGTCTCTTCTCTAAATTCCGACTGTTGTTAGTGTTAATTTTAGATATTATAAATTTATAAATAAGTTGTTTGAGATGAAAATTAGTGTTAATTTTATTAGTTGTTATAACTATGTAAGTAATTTTTTTTGTTTTTTTTAGAAAATGGGCTAAAAGTTTTGAAGTGTTTGGGATAGATTTTGATCCATTTATATATGTATAAGTAAATGTTTGACTACTACTTTAAAGTATGTTTATAGCTTTTAAAAAAAAACTTAAATAGATATTTTTAAAGATTTAAGTAAAAGAAAAATAATAACAAATAATTTTTATAAAAAAATTACCATTAATTTTATAAATTTTTTCTAAATCCAAATCTTCATTACTTTTGTTAATATTAAATCTTCAAGCTCCAATAAATTTACATTAGTTTTTAATCATTTTATATTGATAGTAAATCTGATTAAAATAACTTTGTATTATAAATTTGATGTTATATGTTGTAGTAAAAACCATTACAGTGGTATTATATGTTATGTATCAATATATTTCTCTTTGTGTAGTATTTTCATATAATAAGTTTTGAAGTAATTTTATTTATAATGTAATTTTTTTAATTTTTAAATATTAAAAACATATATATATTAATTAATAATATAAAATATATTTTAAAAGTTATAATAATTTTGCATTTAATATAATTAAACAAATAAATAGTACATTAAAAATAATGAGACATAAATGTTATAATATAAAAAATGAAAATATCACTATATAACATGAACCATTATTTAAATCCATTTCAACTATCAAAATATTTTAAATCATGGATCTTTTGAACATCAAGATTACTAAAAAGATCTATATCTTAACTAAAAAGATCTATCTTAACTACTATAAATACATACTATTCAAAAAAAATATCTACAATCTAGATATTTATGATCCAAAAAAATCTTGTTCTCTATTGTAAAAATAAAAGTAGGCTGTAAAACAATATGGTATTTGTAGTTACACAAAAGTTATTAAAAAATTATTTAGATACTTTTTTCTAAAGAAAAAATCGTATTCTTCTCTTTCATAATAAATTTATTCTTCTCCTTCATAATAAATTTAGGAGAATACATTCCACGGGTGCATACATATGCATGATATTTAAAGGAAGAGAACCAAAAGTTTGAGTTCTGCCCAAAAAAAATATACTTGTTCACCTTCTACAAAAAATTATTACTTTCACAAAACAAGAACTTAGCTTGTCCAAAAATCATTTAGATACTTATGATTCAAAAAATCTTGTTCTCTACTTTAAAAATAAAAGTAGACTGTATTTGTAACTATGCAAAAGTTATTATATACTTATGATTCAAAAAAATCTTGTTTTCTACTTTAAAAATAAAAATAATCTCTAAAAAAATATAATATTTGTAACTATGCAGAAAGTTATTAAAAATAATCCAGAGTGGAAGTATTTTACAATACTCCTTTTACATGCTTTGTAAAAGAATGCCTATTACTAAATTGGATAGGTTTAATTTTTTTTTTCAAATAAAATGTATAACATAAATATCTATTTATACAAAATTAACATTAATTAAGTGATATAAATACTCACAACTAATTCAACACCTAAAATCCACAACAATATATAATATGATTATATAGAAAGAACACATTTGAATTTTAAACATTAAAAAATTTACATTTTAATAACTTTTTTGATCTATCATACCTTGAAATTTCTCATTATTAATAACTTTAAATACCTTTAAATTATTTTCACAAACCTTAAATTATTTTTACAAAAATACATCCGTTCATGAATATAGCACAATAATATATACACATTACCCTTGCAAATATAACACAATAATATATATACACATATTATCCTTACAATGAGAGGAGCCCAACCACAAGAAACTGATACCTCCTGTATCAATATTAAATAAATATGTTAATATTAAATACTAAGATAATTTGTAAAGAAAATTTTAACTCACGTAAAACACTACCGGGATCTGAAAGGATTAATCTTACAAAATAGTATTTTCCGGGATGTCAAAGCATTAAATGGCATGCAATTTGTCGTATTAGTTATATTGGCATATTTTCCTCCTCACCTACATATATGCATGAACATGTGAAACTACTTGTCGTGAAGCTCGCATTTTTTTTATTAAAAGGTATTTGCTAAATGGCAGATTACTTTAGAGGTGATTTATCACATTGACACCTAAATATGTGAGTTGGGATTTGGTTGGAAGGTAATGAGCTTGACACGAAGAACAAGATAAAACATGGTTTAGCATGAACAAAGTAAAAAAAAATTGCGATCACATTAATCACCTTAATATGTGAGTGGGGATTTAAGTGGGGATTTAGGAGAGAAGGTAATGAGTTTGATCTTGATGTGTAGTTGCATCATTATGTGTAAACAAAATTTTGTCTTGTATCAATATGATGGTGGTTTATAAGGAATTAAATTTTCTTTTATGATAGATACATGTGGGTCTTGCATCATTAAGTTTTGTCTTTGCATTTGAGGAAGACAAGCTTTTAGTCAATCACAAATAGTGTAAAGTTATACTCCAAGACAAGACAAAGTTGAACTTGACAATGGTATGAGTAAATATAAAAATATCAAATTTAAATAAGTGTAAAACAAATATTTTGGTATAAGTGTTGGTTCTTGTGAGATAGGTTTAATATATGTGAGTAAATATAATCTGCAATGCAAAAAAATATATTTATTCAAATGTCGTTATTTAGCCATCATCGTTGTGGCAAGGAGAATCAACATCCAATTTTGTTGCACTTTGTGGATTTGATCTCATTTTTTCTTTATTTTCTATGGTGAAGAGTTTCAAAAGAGAGTCAACTTCCACAAATTAGCAAGAATGGAGATTTTAATTACGTCAATTCTTGCACTTTTTTTAGTGGAGTAGAGCTTTAATGTACTGTCATTAATTTTTTTTTATAGAGAGTCAACAACAGTTCCCTTCAGTGGGTTTTAATCCTGTCTTTCTTGCATTTTTTGTCAAAGAAGAGCTTCTTTCACTGTTGTAGCAAATTGAGTCAACATTAACACTCGCTACAATGAGGGTTTAAATATATATTTTTACTACATTTTTTGGTAGTGAATCTACCATTATAATTGAGGAAAACAGATTCAGCATCCACATTCATAGCAATGGGCCTTTGCTCCTGAATTTTCTTACATTTCTTGGGCTGATAGAAGCTCAAACCTCTTCAATAGAAAAGGCAAGGAAAAATGGGCATCGACACAAGGGATGGGGGATTTGTATTGTTCTTAGGTTTTCCATTAGAGTTTCATAGTGAAAGCAAAGCCCCATATTTTAATTTTGTATTGTCGAGAAGTAGGGTGTAAGGCCCTTGCCTTATAGTTGGCAATGGACACCATTGCTCGTTCATTAAGACGGACTTTGGAAAGCATGGATGGTAGTGATAGAAGGTTGTAGTGTTAGACGAGCATGCCTTGGATGGTCTTGGACGATGGAAAGACATGCTTAACTATTGAAGAGGCTTGGAAGGGGTGATTGAACAAGAGAAGCTCTCATGAGAACTCGAATGGTCATCCAGTGAACTAGAGAATATCTCAGTGAATTGGAGTCACTTCTCAGTGAACATGAGTCAGTCTCTTGGAGGGAATTTGAATTGGTTTAAAGGGATTCGAATTGGTCTCTAGTGAGGATGATTTCCTTTTGGTAGTTTCTCTCTCATACATTCGAATTCATGTGGATGGATTCGAATTTCTCTCTTGCGCACAGATGCTCAGTCCTTTTTAATGTAGGGTGATTGAATACTGATCGATACTAGTGTGGAGACTGGCTAGATTTCCTATTGAACATAAAAGTACCTCAAGGACCATTATTTGTCTCTGATGTGATCACGTGAATCCTAAAGGTGGATGGATATGTATTGAGGGATTGGTTTGGTTAAAGGAATCCCATTGCACTGGGTGGTGTTGATGCAAAGAAAGTAAGTGGTGAGGGAATGGGTTGTGTATCTCAGGTTGTGGCCTGAGTTTTCTCTTGTTGAGATCTAATTTCAAGAGTCCCTTAGCGTGTGGATCCATGGCCTCATCTCGGGGGTGACTGTCAAGCTGAGAGATTGATGAGCATGGCATGTCTAAGGCTGGGTGGAACTTTGTCCCGTTGAAGCTATTTGCACCCTTCAAAGTTAAGTATTTTTTTATGCATTTAGTTCTTGTTTTATGGATGCATGTGTGCCCATGGAGGATAATTTTATTTTTGTTAATTTATGTTGCAAATTCATTTATGTTCATGTGTTAAACGAATGATTTAGTAGTTTTAAAATGGCAACTCGTAGATAAAAAATGTTTATGTGTTATTGCAGCTAGTAGATACTATTTTTTTATGTTTTATGGTAGCTAGTAATCTGGTTTTTTTGGTTGTTCATATGGCTATAGATGGGAGCTACGGATTCGATATTATATATGTTGAATTAGCTAGGGTTTCGTGTCTTAAGTATGATCTATTTGGTGTCATGAAGCTGATTTGTTTTAGTGTTGTGAAACTATTCTTGTTAGCGTCTGTAAATATGATTTTACTTAATTATTATATCGATGCAATGGATATGATTTTACTTGATGATTATATGGTTGAAATAGATATGATGTTTATATTTAATTACATGTGAAATTGTTACTTAGATCTGGTTGAATTCATCCTATGGCTACTTTACATCTTATGTGCTTGGGGAAAGATTGCATTAGGAAGTGTTGCAATTCTTTTAAAGGCTGAAAGTTTTTATTTTATTGGCTTGTAGGCATGATGCCCTATCCTTAGCAAGCCTTATTCCATCGTGAATTACCTCGAATCATCCCTTCCCCTATTAGGATCCTAGTGTATCCAACCCAGTGGTGTGATTTGGGGTTTGGTACACCACAGAGTGGTATCAGAGCTTAGGTTTCAACTCTATGGCTATTGGGCCTTCTATGGAATTGTGAATTTGTGTTTATTCATTTCGAATTATTATGTGTAGCTCGGGATATATAGAAGAGTTATGTAGATAATAACATGATTGAAAGATAGTTTGAAGTGGGGATCATGTATTTTTGAAATTTAGAACCAAAAATAACTCCTTGAACTTGGGAAACTAATCCAAACCAGCTGCTAGATATGATGGCCCTTTCAAGATCCTATCCAGGATAGGACCCATTGCATATGATCTTGCATTTCCTTCATGCTTTAAAGTACATAATGTATTTCATGTATCCTTGTTGAAAACGTATATACCTCACTAGGATTTTTGAACCCAAAATTCAATGGCATAGATGTCTGATTTTCGACATCATGTTGTCGACCATCCGACAAACATCTTCTTTTTTAAATGTCGATGGCACTTTGGCGGATATCTGACAGTAAAATGAACTTGTCGGATATCCGATATCATCCGGTCGTATATCGGACAAAATTTCTTTTAACATTTCCATCGCATATCCAACACATCTCACTTTATAGGAGGTCAGATATCCGACGCCTCTCACTTTATAAGCGGTTTGATATCCATCAACTCTTACTTTATAGGATGTCGGATATCCGACAACTCTTACTTTATAGGAAGTAGGATATCCAGCATGATTGACATCAAATCCGACGCCTTTATCCATCGGTGACCTATGGTGACCACGTCAGATTATTTAGAAGTGGTTGTCGGATATGCGACAATATTTGAATTGTAAGAAGTATGAAATCCAACGCCTTTAGCCGTCGTTGGTATGGCGATGGAGTCAGATTCTTTAGAATTGGCCTTCAGATATACGACGGTATTTGAATTGTAAGAATTCCGAAATGCGACGCCTTTAGCCATCGGTGGTATGGCGATGACGTCGAATTCTTTAGAAGTGGATGTCGGATATCCGACGGTTATGTGGACTCTTTTAAAAAAAATACAGATATCCCGTGAAAAAATACGTGAGCTTCATATGTTTAGCATGTCCAATGGACCTCATGCTCAACAAGTTCTCTGCTACACATATGATCATTCATCATATTCCAAACAAATGGGTTTTCCTCTTTTAAAAACTAGTGTATTTTCTTAGTTGCAATCTTGCTAAAAAATCCACACAAATTTTGATGGTGAAACAAAAGACTTGAACAACATTCTTATCTCCCACATACAAATTTAAATCTTGGGTACTTTATTTAATCAAGTGAATAAAATCCAACTTTTCTAATTTTTGAACTATGTTTTATTGCACATATCTGGAAAAGTATCACTTGATGTCTTCCTTATTCACGTCTCACTGAGCATTGAAGATAATACAAAAACAATGTTTTGGATATCTTTCTATCTTCTTCCTTTGGTAGTGCCTATCGAATCAAACAAGTTCTAAAAATTCATCCCTCCATTGTGGTCGGAGCACACACACTCAAATACCAACATGATCCCTTCTTCTTGAGTATGCATCATCTGACTACTAAACTATAGAATTCAAACTTGATCTTCTTTGATAGCTTGGTGACAAGCTCATATATTTTTTCATCATTGTCTTCTTAAGTTGGCTATTTGAAACTTCCCTATGATATTTTTAACATCTTTCATATATTTTAACCATCCTGGGATGATTTGCATTCATGCTTGGATTTTCATGATTAATATATGAGTTGTGTTCAAAATAAGAACATTGCATGAATTCACGTTTGAGGATTGCTAGCAGTTTTTGTTTTAGGTCATAGGAGGAGATAAATTCCCATTTTTTAGAACTTATTGGCATATAAAGTATGAAACTTGACTTCACATCCTATATCATACTAGTGAATCACTCAACAACATACAAACTAGCTGTTGCAGAATCCCATTTTGTGTTGATGATTTTATGACTTGTTGAATTGTGTGACAACAATGAAAGAATTTCAAGTTATATCTTTTTTCATATACATTCTAAAAATTAGATGTTTTTCACACAAGTGGTCTTAATGAATCACCATGTGATGGCTTCTAGGTACTCCCTTCTTATTCATGCTCTTGTGGATTTTCTTATGATTTAAGGAAGTTAACCTAGTATCCCCCTTATTTTTGAAACGATTTCTCTCTTTGAAGAAGGCTTGTGTCTTTGCACATGAAGCCACATGATGACCTTTCAATTCAAAAAGGAGTATATATCATAATACAAACAATCTATTACCTTCCGGTATTTCTTCTTGCAACAGCAATAAACAAGAGGCGATATTCCTCATGCCTGCCTATTTGGTTTTCTCTTGTTATTTCATGCTTGCTTCCTTTCTTTACCAAGTGCCATTGTAGTCTTATAATTCATGGTCATATAATTGCTACCCTTCTTCAAGATTGCACAAGATTGCTAGACTAATGGATTATTGCATACTCTCTTTGATGTCTTGAAGTGGCAATTGCTTTAGTATCTTTTTACTTGATAATGGTAAGCTTGTAGTATTATATTCTCTTACAAACGAACATTTTAGAGATTGGCTTTTGCCTCAACATGCTCACAATATTCCATATCTTGGAGCATTCACCCATTTCCTCTTTATCACAAAACACTAATACTTCATGCCATGGAATAGGGTACACTATGATGAGGTATTTAATCCCTCGGACATTCTTGCTAAAACCATGGCAATTTTATCCCAAATGTTTCATGATAAGTTTAGAATCTATTTCTTTGATTTGTAATTCAAAAATACCAAAATATTCTTCCGATGAATCAAAATGACAAAGGTTTTTTGTGGACTTTCTTACCATGTTTTCATTGGTCATTGCACAAGCATCTACTATAGAAGTGGTATATTTTCTATCTTCCTTCATCACTTGGAATTCTACCTAGATTTTTGACCAACTCTCCTCCTCAACTGCAAATTATTATTATAGGTGTGCAATCATTTGATACACCTTTCCTCTTAGTGATCATTCAATTGATTCACCATCTCTCCCAACTACATGAGATGATTTGTACACAATTCCTAGCTCACCATAACATTGGTAATGTATTTTTGGTGTCTCACTAACTATTTCCTCACAAAAGTAATTAAATATTTCAATGTCTAGAGTTATACAAGTTCGAAAATCTTCTCTCATTGTCGTAACTTCTCCCTTAGTTGTATATTTTGATCTTGAATATGCTCATTTAAAATAATATCTTTACCCATAGATGAACTACTTAAACTTATAATGACTAAGGATACATTGCTTTGATATGAATATGATTCATAATAGCTTATCCTATTGCTTATATGCTTAATCAACACAGATGCCATTAAATTTTTAAATGGGGAAATTCATGGTTGTCTCACTCCCCAAAATCTATTGATGTTTCAGGCACTATGTTTCCATTGGTATAATATGGACCAAATGTAATAGAATTTTGAGCCATGGTTATTCAAGGACAAAACATACAAGGAGCTTGATCTTCTAAGTTAAGAACCTGCAAGTGAGGAAAATGGCATTACAATGTTGGTCATTTCTGTAGAGGTGTTGGAAGATTTATCAATGAAAAGTATTGATGACATAGGCCATCTGCTCCTGAATGAAGACAAATTACAACAAGGGGAAGAGAGAACATGAAGATATTAAATATGACACAAGTTATAAACTTGATAGTCCATTCAAGTGCCAAATTAGTTATTACTTGTAGAAAAATGACACGAAGGAGGTTGAGAAAGATAAACAAGAGGAAAGTCCATCAGAAAATATAGATGGAATATAAAAAAGGTGAGGTAAAGTGGATGAAAATGAAAGAACTTGAAAGGGTTATGGAGAACATAGAAGACAAAACTGATGATTGCTAGAAAGAATTGTAGTCAATTATAGATGTGAAAAAGGTGGCCAGACAAGGTAGAAAGGATGAGTTAAACTATATGGTGGAAACTACAAAATATTTGTAAGATGCTACTAATTGCACATGATATTGTATTCTACTTGAACTAAGGATGGATAATGCATAAATTCTTTGTGTGCTTATAACAAGTTCGAGTTGCCAAAGTTCCATGTGGCCTTATAGAATGCACACAAAATACCATCCTATCTCAAAGACTTAGTCTTGACCAAGTCCATTAGAGTAGTTGTCAACTCATCCAAAGTGATTACTTACACAACCTTAACGTATGGGATTCATATATTCTATGCAGGCCCACATTGAGACAAGTCTGCATTGCCATTCTACATCTCTAATATGTGAGAATTCATGACTAATACAGTGACCTGTAGTGACAAACAAACTTTTCTCAATCTCCTGCTTCATTAGTCTCTCTTATGTGGTGTTTTCTTCATTGGTCAATATCTATTGCATAACTAATGGAGTTGATTTTTGAGTTGGGATCATGGGAGAACTAGGGGAAATGAAATTTGAGGTTGCTACCAAATGATAATACTGTTAAACATCAATCTCTCTTCTTAATCCCAAGGTTAAAGAACAATTGAAAAAGGAGATTAAGGGAAAGATGGTTATAAGTCTGATTTTTCCTAAAAAAGAGTCTATTTGGATTAATCACATTGTCATTTAGAGCAAGAAAGATATGGATGGTATCAAGGTCTGTTTGGATTTTAGAAGTTATTTATTCATGTATGTGGGAAATGAAGCATGCTCTTTTACATATTTATTCTTGGAATTTACCATCAAGTCAAGATGGAAAAGGAGGACAGCCAAAATACCTCCTTTACCATTGAATGGATTTTTTTTGTTACAATGTTATGCTTTTTGGACTCAATAATTCACTAGTTGTCTTCTCTATAATTGTGTACAAAAAATGCAAATAGTTTTGAAAGAACTATGAAAATGGATGGCTATAAATAAAAATGTTTTAAAGCAGCTAGAATTTAAAAGTATGTCATATTGCATCATTGCTCTTACTTGTGTCCTGTAAATATGCATCTTTTGCCGATACTTATAATTTCTTGGAACAACTTCCCTTGATTTGTGGAGTTTGACAATGTATACATTTGCTTTATCTTTCAAAACATCTTTCAACACACTACAAATATTTTCCTATTGCAATAATTTCATGGTAGTACCCCTCAAACACAGATTTTCTTGTTTATGAAAATAACGAAATGAACCTAAAAAAATACAGTCTCAGTAGTCTCAATGAAGAAAAACAACATTAATAATGATTATTTTACGTTTGATGAACATTTTAATTTAATAATGTAAATTATAATAATATTCAAGTAAAATAATGGGTAATAAGAGTTCACTTGAGGAAACATGGACAACACCAAATCAAAGTATATAATACTACCGATGACATCAAAACGCCAATTTTTCTTTTGAAATTTCAAAATGTTTCCCAAGGCTATCTGTAACAAGTTCCAAGGGATGAGTGAAATAGCCATAGTAAAATTTCAACACTACAATTATACACCAGAAGAAATTTTATAAGTCATGGAAGACATGCTATTACAATAATGATTCAAATAAATAACTGTGGGAAATGGATAATTCATTACCTTGTCAAAGGCTTGGAAAGTAGGATAAGATGCTTTAGTTTCATAACAAGCCCCAAGAAATTATCAAAATTTAGATGACACGTGAGTGGGTTGTAGAAAGGCAACACCATAGCCATTCATTGAGCTCCTCTCTGTTTCAAGAATAATTTAATATTCTCTACTGAATAGGGCCAACCAAGTGAAGGTGGAAGCTCTTATGGCCCCTCCCCCACCTCACATCACTCTCAATTCCCCATACCCAATGCATGTACTTGAAAAAAAAAATTATGTGCAAATTCATGCATATTTCATCATAAACAAACATTTACCATTCATTCAATAAAAGCTAACATTCATTAAACCATTCATTCAGTCAGTCAACACATTCATTCAATAAAAGATAACATTGATTAAAACATTCATTCATTTAGTAAGCAAAAAATCATGCAGGACATAATATTATCACAAATAATTCTGCAATATTTCTTCAGTCACTTCTTTCTAATTTTTATTCTCTTTATAAAATCAACAAGAAGCTCATCTTCTGGAACTTGTCCTTCATTTCTTGTTGCTTCATCAACTTGTGGTGATGTCTGCCTCGTAGAGTGCTCGCAACCTGGATTTTGCGGTAAGGGGTTTGGATTTGTTGCAATAATGTGAAAATGTTAGATCGATATATTTTGTTATAATTATAATGACAAGTATTTAATTTAAAAAAACATTACAAAGGTGTTTTTTTTACCTATTGTGGCCACATCATGTTCTTCATATTCCTATTCAGGCTCAACTTGTACAGTGTGACCCTCTACATGCTCTTGAAGTTGAAATATGGAGAAGTACAATTAGTGTTCACCATCTGCAATGCTATATATTAAATTCTAGCATATGAATAAATTCATTACCAGGATTCGAAGCATGATCTTCAATTTGTTGTTGTCCATCCTCGACATTAAGGGGATCATTGCTTTCCTTCTCAAAACACAGTCAATATTTTATGTCAATTATTTATAATGAATAGATTGAACAAGTAATAAATCTTCACTAAACTATATATATTTTATATACATATGCACCAGATGGATCACTAGAAGACTGTGTTTTCCCAGACAAGCTTTTTCGGCGTTCAACAACAGCTTCAAAGTTGTGCTGGAAGCCAAGCTTCAAGTCTTCCTCAATGGGCACTTCTTTGAATCAGTCGGACTGCATATTTGCATAATGTCATTAATTTACATTTTGCGGCGCAATAAAACAAAAATAATTTGCAATTTATTATTTGGATGCATTATTGGTTTTCCAATAACTACAATTATGCCACCAAATTCGAATAACCACCAGGCCCAAGCTTGTGCTGACCAATCTTTTCTAGTCTTTCCTTTGTGGCCTTTGATGTGTCTGAAAGACTATACGAGTGTTGAAATACATTAGATGTTCCAAATTCGATATAAAAATTAATAATAATAAGGTTTATAATTACATTGTGGAAAGTATTGCATACCTCCCTGTGCCTTGTGGTAGCTTTCCTTTTTTTCTTAGAGCCCTCTCCTTTCCATCTTCCACAAGGGATTTCCACTCTCTTGTTGGAATCATCGGAGGGCACTCATACCTAGGGTTCCTTTCTAGGTGAACCCTATATTGGTCTCAGATAATCTTCATATGTTGTCTAGCCTTTTTTAGGATCACTGCTCGATTGAAGGTCTCGTTTCCAAACAGGCCAACCAACCGATTAGTGAGATCATATTTTAAATTTTTCGTTTTTTTTATCCCACCTTATGCGGATGGTGGGCCTGAAGATCTCCAAGGACAAATAATTTAGATGTTTATAAAAAACATCACTTCCTGCAAAACGATCATGCCATCATCAGTTGAAAAAAAATGTTTTATCGATATATTACAATCAAATTATAAACACTAATTTGAAAAATGTATAATTACCTGGGATCTTCTCTATATTTATCGGAACGAGATCTTCGTCCACCAAAAATGTTTCCTATATTGTACCTGTGCTAGTGACACGAGGAGATCCAAGAAATGTTGCTTCAATAATATCAATGCTAGACGTTTCATGTAATATACTCAGAAGAGTTACTTTCAAAAATGACTGTGCCTCTTAGAGGCCAGTCAACTCTAGGAACCAAGTGACCCTATTATAGGGTTAGTACAAACCTGAGAGAGAGATATGACTAGGATATGGTATAGTCAATCAAAGAAATTCAATGACAGTCAAAAGGCCCAGTACATTCACAATAAAGATCAGCCCTTAATAAGTCTCAGCATCACAAATAAAACTCAACAAATATATATAACGACAGATCAAGAACTACACACAAAATCTGAGCATATAAAACAAAGGTCATTAAAAAAAAAAAAACTTAAAAACTCAATCCAATCTGCTGAGTCTGAGTGTCACAACCTCCCCAACAGGAAGAAGGAGAGCATATCAAAAAACACAGTAGGAAGAAAGGTTACCAATCAAATCTCAATAACCTTCAAACCTCAAAAACAAATCTGAAAAATAAAAGATAAAAATAAAAAATAAAAAAAAAGTAAAGTAGAATGTCTTAGGTGGGTACTAGGGTTACACAATTAAATAGGTGAGGGTACAAAGACCAACCAGTAAGGTACAAGTGAAAAATACAAGAGTGGTTATAAAGACTTATAACCCTTAGGACTAAGGGGGTGCACCTCAAATTTGGACAAACTACCATAGTTATACCCATAATACCAAAAACATAAAAGGTGGTACAAATCAAAACATAACTCAAGATGAGTAAAAGACCCAAAAGGTAAAAGAGACTCTACATTTCTAGCATATGGAAACTTGCATATGTATTCCTTTTCTTTGTGAAGTTTATGTAACATACCTCTTTTACTTCATTCATGTAGATCCTAATATATTTCAATATAGACCATATTTCATATAAAAATAAAATTAATGTAAATTAAAACAAAAACACTCTCAAATATCAAGTCATATAACTATATATTCAACATATATCTCTTGAAATTAGTCTCGTATAAAAATTTCCTCATTATGCTTAGGACTATCTGTAGTCGTTGTTACGAATGAAATTATAGTAGCATTCTCCCCTTTGCTTTGAAGCTTTAAGAAACCATAATTTGTCATTTCACTTGTATTATACGAATAGAGTTACCATGAGATATCATCATATAATTTCAATAAGAATTTTTTTTTCAAATCTATTTCATACATAAACTAGATTTCACAAGTATGAGATCGTTTTCTTATTGTTTGGCCTAAATGGATAAAGTATCATCTAGTCTTCATATGGAATTATACTCATTTCCATATCCAAACAATTCTATCTGCAATTTGAACATTTTAGTCAACCAAACAAACTATGAGTATCCATACATATGATCCTTTCATTGCAACATTTACAACAACTTGTGAAGTGATCTTATAAGAATTATAACGTATAAATAATTAATCCATTGTCAACCATAAATATCTAAAATGCAATGAAATACATTCACTATATATGCATTCACTAGCAACACAATAATAATTACATAACGCAATTACATTATCAACAAATGTGTTAATACACAGGGTTATACAATAACACTCTTCACCCGATTCATATTCTAGAATTGGTTATTGGTTAATTACATCTTGTTTTATGGGTTGATTAATTTTTTATTTTTATTTTTGCTATATCATACCACTCCTTTCACTGCTCAACAGTTCCTCAAGAGTACTATAGGGTCTTTCCTTCCATTGCTCCATAGTCCCTAAAGTACCCTTCCATGAAATTCAATTAGAAGAATGTATTTTACATACAAGGATGCATCAACCATATGTACCAACATTCATACATGAAGAATTATCATGTACATGATTTCATATTTTATCTATGCACTTTCACTCGATGCAACCTCACATTAAGTTGATAAAACCATACTCCAAACTCATATGTTTTACCACAAAAATTTGTAGGATTCAACCAACACGACATGTAGTCACCTCCCAATTACTTATGTGACCATCTATATGCCTTTCCTTCATCCCATACACAACACTAGTAATATACTCCTTAGTGCTCTTTAGTGTTGATAAAAAGGTTTATTACAAGCACAAAGACCATAGGATACTTGTGTAGTGCTATAGAATTTACCAAGTACAACACACCGTAGATTCATACATGGTTGTCTCATATAGCATTCAATTTCACAAGGAATTCATTTTACTCATCCACTATGGTTACTACTCTTAATCAAATCAATCATGACATACTAACTGATGAATGCATCAATAAAATTCTAATAATATTGATACAAAAATCTTCTTTCGTTTATCATACCCCATTCGGAATCAAACACGTGCACACATTCAAATGCTATCATAAACATATTAATTAAGATATTAAAGCATTACTACATGAATTCTTACTCAATTCCTTTCGAGTCACATATTATATTGACATGAAAAAATTCATACATGTACAGTTGCCATCAACATTCTTGATGTTACCTAATCAATTGATGCCTCATGGGAACTCACATGATCCCTTCATCAACATATTGACAAGCATCCTCTTGTCATTATCATTTTCCTAAGGTCATTTATCATAGGCAACTACATCCATAAAATATTGAACCACGTCCTCAACCATCCCTAGGTAAACAAAAAGTTAGCAACCACGTAATTTATCATGCCATATTCATTACATATACAAATAACCACTCTTACATAATACACAACATCATATATGCCCATGTATATCTATATCTATATGTACTCTACCATACAACATTCCTATATATGTCCATTAGTGCAAATGTATTCCTACTATTTTACTCTTATACTTATTATCATTCCCAGCACTTAACTATTCACACATAGTAGTTTTCTCAATCTAGGTAAATATAATATAAAAGAAAGATAAGAGTTAATAAATTGTCCCTTCCATTTCCTTTGCATAGCATGGAATTCCACAACATAACTAATATACACCATGTCCCTTCCACCCATCACCCTATAAATCATTAGCTATTATATTCTCACCCAAGTAGCAAAAATTACTTCATACAAATAAATTATACATGCTACTTCAAATGCATACAACTCTATATTAAAAACAAAATAGAGTTTTTAGGGTGAAAAAAATCCCTCATTTCTTTATCTGTCTTATTGGTCACTTACTACTACAACTAATTCTTGGCATCTTGCATATACTTTTGATGTCTTGAGATACTTCTTCATTTTATTATTTATTATCTTTACTACTCTAATCTCCTTGATAATTTCTAGCCAAGCCCAACTTGTCATTTCCTCTCTTAGAGCTACCTTTAATCCTTATCTAACTCTAGAATTCTACCATATTCCATTGGATAATTTATAGCCAAGATCCACGCTAACTCTTAGAATTTGGTATTTCCTACCAGGTGCTCCAAATTCAAGCATGACCTATTTAAGCCTTCCATGACCCATTTTTTAGTGTGCATGAAATCATACTCTACAACTTGTATTACTTGGTTTCCTCCTTTGGTACAATTAACATACTAAAACACAAAGATAGCTCAAATAATTCAATTAGAATGAAGTATATTCAAGATAAAAATCAAGTTGAAATCAGATTTATTAAAACCTTCACCATCAAGTAGATTCAATGAATCAAAATCAGTTAAATTCAATTTCAACTCTCTCTCATTGCAAGAAAATTCAAATTTGATCAAACATTACTAGAATACATAGCTTTTAACTAGCTAGGAATGATACCTCTCTTCTCATGGCCTTTCTTCCATTGCCTAAATTTAGAATTGTTTTTCCATATAGTTGTCACACTCAATAGAGTCACAAATCTCATTAGTTTCGTAGTAATACTTGCTAATTACAACATCCACAACATTTCAGGAAAAATAAATTTTTATAATCATATCATGTCTATATAGAACATTCACTGATTTACATGTTCATTTAACTCTTTTCAAATTCGTTTTCTTACCAACCTACCCAATCAAAGGTCTAATGGCATAATGTCAACCAAATTGCGGTACTATTCTACCTTTCAATGACAACCATTAACCAAGGTCATTTCTATGCATTGATTGAATATTATCAAGGCAATTCATTTGACATATCAATCTCCTATCTCACATGGAGCCTCAATCAATATTGACACCTTAAATTATTCTTTCAAATATTTAATAATAATTCATACAACTTCAACTTAGATTCAATTTCAACCCATTGCATGAAATTCACAATCAT
The DNA here is from genome assembly GCA_027924585.1 of Larix kaempferi. Classification (NCBI taxonomy): domain Eukaryota; kingdom Viridiplantae; phylum Streptophyta; class Pinopsida; order Pinales; family Pinaceae; genus Larix; species Larix kaempferi. The sequence goes on along the minus strand of BSBM01000223.1, from coordinate 7,512,018 downwards.
TCACATGACAAGTTCCAAAAGCATAATTAAAGTGTGTTTTTATCTTTCATATCACTGTCAACAACAAGAGAAAAGATGTCTTATTCCATGTCATACATAACACTCGTTTTCACTTGCTATTCAAGAATTTCATACTTTCTCATTCCGAAGAGTGGCATACATTGCACTCAAAATTAGCATTCAAGGTGCACAATGCAACGCAACACAACATTCAATATGAATACAACTAGGTAATAAGTGCATTATCCAAAACATAGCAAGTACAATTTCATCTTTAATAGTTATACCCATGCATGAATTTATATAAAAAAATCATTCAAATTAATAGCCAAATATCATCCTCTTCCTAAGTAATAACTTCACTTTTCATACATATGAGCATGAGAGGACTACTCATTCAAACAATAAGAGATCTACCCACTCAAATATGCACATAACCCTCAGGGGTTTATTGCTAAGTATCATTAGTAATACCAAAATACCACCCAATATGGCTTATTTTAACACTAGTTAAAGTTTTAATCATAGCCCTAAAATAATTTCATTTCAATAGTCATCTACAAAAACATGGTAAATAACATCTTATCTTTTAAGGATGATCATCCCAAGGACAAGGTCAATGCTTTTAAACACATGCACTAAGTAACATACATACCAAACAAGGATAATTATCATCAATAATGAAAGTTCTTATCCTTCTAGGTGTACAACCATAACTCAACAGGCCACCAAACTCAATGATTAATACTGCACAACATTCAAACATTTTAGAGCTTTGAAATGGTAAACACCATTAAGTTTTAATGGTAATATCAATGCATGATCAAATGTAAACACTTCGATATTTAAATACATTTTCATAGTGATCACAAATCATTCTTCAATTCATCACACAACTCAACACAACAATCCCATATAATATTGAGTATGGATAAAGTATCTAGTCTCTTTGTATCAAAGATGAAATGATTCATCACACAAATCAACACAACAATCCCATACAATTTTGAGTATGGAGAAAGTAACTAGTCTCTTTCTATCAAAGATGACATGATTCATCACACAACTCAAAATAAAAGTCCCACACAATGTTGAGTATGGACAAAGTAACTATTCTCTTTGTATTTAATATGACATAGTACAAAAACACTGTCATTTACTTTCATTGAGTCCATATATCCCCTAATGTTGTAACCAATAGATCTAGTAGCAATTTGTAACATTCCTCTTCTACTTCATTCAATTAGATCCTAATATATTTCAATCTATGGACCAAATTTCATATAAAAATAAAAATAATGTAAAATAAAACAAAAAAACAATCTCAAATATTAGGTCATATAACTGTATAATTTTAGTATATCTCTTGAAATTGGCCCCGTATAACAATTGCCTCATTATGATTGGGACTACCTGTAGTGGTTTTTATGAATAAAAAACTTGTACTATGTTTGGGTGAGTCATAAAAATTTAGAATGCAACCCTCTCTCAACTCCAATTGAACAAAAGTTGAATCTCACATCAAATGAAGGAAAATAATTCGAGGATGCAAGAAAGTACCGACAGCTCGTGGGACACCTTATCTACCTGAACACCACTAGACCATATATTTCATATGTTGTTGGCATCTTTTCAAGGTTCATGTACAAACCTTGTGAAGGACATTGGTTTTCTTCCAAAATAGTTCTAAGATACTTGAAGGGGACTCAAGACTTTGGACTCAAATATTGTAAGGTGGATGACTTCAAACTTATTGGGTACTATGATTCAAACTTTGATGGAGACAAAGAGACATGAGTTTCTACTTCTGGATACATAATGAGTCTTGGATCAACAACTGTTAGGATCTCTGACCAAAGCCATGCCTTCTGTGAAATCCCATGTACATAAGGTAACACAAGTATTTTTCTATGGTAAGAAGAAGAAATAGAATTGTGGAGTGATGACGATATTCCCCTCATTCTATTAAGGATAAGAAGTTCCCTTCAAGGGAGGGAATCAATCTAATCAACCCATCAAGGATTTATGGGGATCATTAGAGCATAGTGTCTTGTGTGGAAGAAACCAAGAATTCAATTGATGCTTTCATCGATAGCTTTTAGAAAAAAATGAGAGTAGAGAAGCAACAATCATACATAAGGTATCAGGAAATGCTCTCTAGAGGAACATAGAGAACAATACCAGTCATGTGGGAGAATTGAACTTTGATGTGTGGCTTGGTTCATATTATAAATGAATATTAGTCTTCATATTTGGTTTTTTCCTTTCATGGTCGTTTATTGAAACTTTACTTGAACATAGAAAAAATGGTGAATCATACATATATCAAATAGAGAATGAGACAACTATTTATAATATAGTTTATGTCATGGTTGATGTTCTGTAAGGTCATTCTTCGGTATGGTTATATGGTTATACACAAACTTTCAAGCTCGAGGGAATTTTCTTCTAGGAGAATATCCTAAAGAGCCATCAAATGCCTCCCTTAAGATATGGATTCAAGAATGCAGTTTTTTGTAGAATCATGAAAAGATATTTCTTTCAAAAGCATGAGAGTAATTCTTTTCACCTAAGACTATTTTTTTGAACATATGAAAGAGAATATAAATCAACCAACCTATAATGCAAAACCCGAAACATAATGGATAGAAATTTACCTCAAGAATGCAAGAATTCACCTTAGCTCAAGATTGTTCCATATATTTGGTCTATATCTCAACTTGATCTCAAGTCCAACTTTTATTGTTCCATTGACTGATATGCAAGATGTCCAGGAAAATATCTTGATGCAATCACCTCTTGCTTTGATTTCACCTTATGTATCTATACAAGCACATGCTTATAATAAACTATCGAAGTATATAAGATGGATTGGAAAAAAATTCATGCAAAATCCCAATTCTCTTCCCTCCCCCATAAAATTAGTTTCTGAGACAATATTCCAACATTGTCTTAAAAAATTGTTTTAAAAATTCCTTAAAAAAATATAAAGGAATCTAAAATATAATTTGAGATGAAATGTTAATTTCACCTATAAAAAATGTCTTAAACATCCCCACTTTGTTGTAATGAAATATACTCAAAATTATTTTAGTCTTTTACATAATATATTTAGTATATTATATATAGTCATATATAATAAAATATATTGTTTGCAAAATAGTGATAATATTAAAAGTATTGATTTAAGAATATGTGGTGGGATAAAGAAGATAAAGAGAAAATAAATATACAATGAGGAGATGATCAACCATAATTATCTAGAAGATCAAAAGTATCTCTCTAATTTAACTAGCACAAAGAAGTAAATTGACATTGCTAAAATAAGAATGAACTCTCACGAGCTCTATAATGAAATAAGGGAATGGACAATTCCTAAAACAAAATGGGATGATATAATTTGTCATCTTGCTGACACCAAGAGAGTTGAAGATGAAAATCACTTTCTTATAGAATTTTTTGAGTACACCTACATTAGAGCGTAATTTCAAAATATTTTCTACAACATTGAAATTCCTAAATTTTTAACTCATCGCAAGTATGGTGATTTTAGAATGCTTCTCTTAAATATTTTTGAGCATATAAATAAAATTATAAAGAAAACCAGGTGGCAGTTCTTTATCTTTTTAAGGTTCGATAGACCAAAATTGGTCTCAATAGACATTAATCACCACCACCACCATCATCATCATCATCATCATCATAATAATAATATTGGGCTGGTGCAAAGTAATGATACCCAATTATGACACGTTAGTTGCAATGACATGCTGGAAAAACATAAATATTATCATTAAATTGAATTATTAGAGGTACCTACAAAACTTTTTCAAATTAGGTGTAAGAAGATGAAACGTATAATGACGGATGACCTTCCGGAATATATAACTTTTATTTATGGAAACGTGGTATAACCACCCCAAAATGTCATTATTTTAAGATTGGTATGTAATTTTTTCTCTAAAACATAATGCACATGTTTTAGTTGAGCCACCTGTTTGTTATGTATATTGTCAATTTATGAGGAAAAAAATATGTAGAGGCATAGGAAATAGACAAATCTTGTGGGGTGCTATTTTTCCACAATTTTAAAAGTTAATTTTATATATTTTTTTAAATTACAAAATTCAGTGAAGCCCTAAAACAACATGGTCAAGTGTTGGGCCACCATATCATGGTCTGAACACAATCCAAAAACTTTTTCTTTTTTTTTAGCTTGTAGGTATTCTTGTACTCTTGTGCGGTTTCTTTTCCATTCTCGAAATAGGTAAGCCAATCAAAAGTTATAGGCCAAATAAACGACCTATGTTTTTTACAAATTTGACATGAGTGCAGTTAAAAATGAATTAAAAATAGAAAAAAATAACAGATCTATTCAAAAAATATATAATTAGAATCTGCACACAGAGCTCGACATGTGTGTGCAATTTCATCAATAGTGCACAAGTGGAGCATATGCGGAACTAGGCGGGAAAAACATGAAGTTACATAAATTGTTGTGTTCTGCCAGAAATCAGA